>JAHLJT010004567.1:202474160-202817021 GCA_031308135.1 Acheta domesticus | reverse complement strand
GCGCTTTTAGAAAGTCACGCTCCACACTTTCGCGCGGACGACATGGCCGGCTCGCGAGTTATAACCTTTACTCTATGACAAATTGACTGAGTGTACCACGTGTAACTTGGCGATGCTACTTTCTCCGGCGGCATGCTACTACGACTTACGATATCGGCGCGCTTCACCAGAGCGAGGAGAGGAGAAGAATAAAAAGGAACAATTTACTTCCCAGGACTACGTTCACGGACTCCAGAGTAACCATTCCTAAGCGTCGTAAAGAAACGAAATGAAGTGGGAAATTAATGGGTGTGTATTTGCACAAAAAATACGATGACGCTAAGCAAAGAAGAAATAAAACACAATGAGCGGGGGAAATTTGCATGGAGGCTGGTCCTAACAGCTGCAGAAGAAAAACGTGAGAACGAAAGAGCAACTGACCGTATGACAACGGAAATGAATTAAGGGGTGTGACTGTTGAAAGAAATATGCGAAACCGAAATGGGACTCTGAAAGAAAAAAAAAAAAAAAAAGACCAGAAACAGCAATGGTACTACGCAGGGAAACGTACACGTGGACGAAAAAAGACTGCTCTCATTCGGGCTGGATAAATTTCCATAGCGAGTCCCTGAAACCGTTCATTAAGGCTCCCATCCCGCCGCCCGACAAATGGCATTCCTCCGCGCGACGAACGACTTCTTCGCGCGTCCCCGCTCCCGCTCCCGCCCTCGCGTCCCCCGCCCGCGCCGCGGGCGCGCCTGCGCGAACGCCCGCAATTAATGTTAATTCATGCGCGCGCGGCTGACCTTTCGCCGCCGAGTTGCCATCTGGAGCGGCGACGGCTCGCAGGGAACGGGGAGGGCAGGGCGATGGAGGACGGGAAGGTGGCAGAACGCGACGGGAGAGCGAGAGGAAATGGACGTGTCGGTTTGACGGGACTAAGGCAAATCGAATTGGTATGTGGAAGGGTAAATTAGCGGGGTAGACATTGGTCAAGTGTAACCATAGTGAGAGGGCTCGTAGGTCAGAATGTAGGCGAGATGGCACATAGGTGGAGATGTCACTGGTACCACAAGCGAGGAGTGGCGGAAACGGAATAGCTCGAATAGCGGGTGGAGGGTGAAGTGGAGCGGGCGAGAGAGCGGGCGAGAGGGCGGCGAGAGGGCGGGCGAGAGGGCGGGCGAGAGGGCGGGCGAAGAGGGCGGGCGAGAGGGCGGGCGAGAGGCGGGCGAGAGGGCGGGCGAGAGGGCGGGCGAGAGGGCGGGCGAGAGGGCGGGCGATGAGGCGGGCGACGAGGGCGGCGAGAGGGCGGGCGAGAGGGCACATGGGCGAGAAAGGGACCGCGAAATCAGGAAAGGAGACAGGTGGACGACGCCGGAAAATACGGATCAACTCACCCGCGATGCATCTGTATTCGGGAATACTAGGACCCGGTCGATGCACACCAAACTCACCTGCAACAGAGAAACGCGAATTGTTTTAGCCGGGATAGCTCACCTTTCGCTGTGGAGGGCGTGTGGAGATGGGTCGAGCAGGCAGGTGTGTATGTGTACGCATAGGTTGGTGTTTCAGTTTGTGGGAGGGCGTGTGGTGGCGAGAAGAGAGCTCGGACGGGGGCGGAATTCTCGTCACCGCGACGTAAGCGGCTCGGCTCAGCGCCGCCACTTACGCCGTGACAGCTGCCCCCCCACGCCCGGCCTTTAAGTAGAGTCCGTAGATTCAGAGAGTTGCGCATTCCTCTGCTCCAGCGATCTCAACATTTTGTATCCAGTTGTCAAGAGAACTGTAACTGTGTGGTATTCTGTATGATGAGAACCATGACTCTATCCTTAACCAATATTAATTTTCTTGAAAATATCCATAACGTCACCAATTGCTATAATTTTCCTTCAGTTCCTCATTGCTGCCTGGCGGGGCTATCGGGGGAAAGGATATTAAATGGCGGCGGTTGCACTAATCTCTGAATCTAGAGACTCTACCTTTAACTATTCACGCCTCTCCAGTTTCATTCAAGTTCGGAGAGAAGACGTGGAACATTTCACTACTGCCAAATACCTGAATACTTAGCTCCTGTTGAGGTACGCAATGAAACTACATATTTGATACCTCACACATAAACTGAAACAAATTTTGCATTTCCTTCTGCTTTATCTTCTGCACATATGAAATGAAGTGTAGATGGGATGCATCTATATATTTGTATATAACTCGTAATACTTGGTACTCAAACTGCAGCCACCAAACAAAACCCTCAACACTATTATACGTCGAGATATAAACTCACAAAGTGTACCAACACGTATTGCCGCAGTCATGATTCCTCAAATAGGGGCTGATTATTTTGAAAGAGGGTTATACGGTTTTTCTCATGCCACCCACGTATCGTCATGTTTAAGCGAACACATCAACAATTATTTCAATACTTGCTCGGTTATTCCGATGCTGTTCAAATGAATTAGTATTTCTGTCCACGAAATTCATATTTAATGATGAATCTATGATACTATTAGTAAAACAGATCTGGTTCGCTGATACGATTAAACTGAAACTAGTTTCTACAAAAGCGCAATATTCACTACGAGATTATAATCTCCTAGAAATCTCCGTGAAAACCCAACAACAGAGGGCTTGGTTTCCGACACCGACGCCAGCGATCAGTCAATAATGCCGCCTCGTATTTACATAACACCGCCGCGCCGTCTAATGCCGTTTGCGGCGGCGTGGCGCTAATCATAGATACAGCGGCTCCACGTGAAGGGACGTGCTCTTATGGTGGAGCAGTTACGTGTCGGGAACGGCGCAATGTCAACTGGAATGGAACAAACCAAAGCCCTGGCAGAAGCGGCTTAGTGGCAGCGGCCGCAGTGCCTCTCCGCGCCGCCGCTCCCGCACCAGCCACCCCCTCCACCCCACCCGCACGCCCCGCGCCGGCAACGATTCAAGAGGACTACAGTGTTTTGTTTAAAAATCATCACGGCCATCTGCGATGTCAATTTAAAACAAACGTGAAGATGTATCAACTAATTACATGTGCATTACTAATTTTGTGTATTTCTTGTATTTGTGTGGTTGTTTGATGTTTGTTTTATGTTGAGTAATATCTTAGAAAACGTTACCACCGGAAGTATTCCATGTATTCCATGAAAGTATATCTAAGAGAATAATTCTGTGGTCACGGGATAAAAGTTCTTGTCAAAAATCTTAATTCGGAGGTGACAAGGATTAGATTATTGAGGCAACGCTTTTTTTCTCTTTAAGGAGGCAACATTTGAATTCAGTCGTTTTACTAAAATAAAATGTAGATACTTAATTTGTAGTTTCAGTACTTAACCCTATTTCGCCACAAATTGACTTAAGAACTTTTACCTCGTGACCAGAGAATTAAAACTAGCGGACGTGAGAGAGGATGAGACAGCGGACGAGAGTGCGGATGAGAGAGTGGACGAGAGAGTGGACGAGAGAGCGGATGAGAGAGTGGACGAGAGAGTGGACGAGAGTGCGGATGAGAGAGTGGACGAGAGAGCGGATGAGAGAGTGGACGAGAGTGCGGATGAGAGAGTGGACGAGAGAGCGGATGAGAGAGTGGACGAGAGTGCGGACGAGAGAGTGGACGAGAGTGCGGACGAGAGAGTGGACGAGAGAGTGGACGAGAGAATGGACGAGAGAGCGGGTGAGAAACAATGTGTCCCGCCCCAGCCAAGAAGCAACCCTGCCGTTGCTATCGTCACCCACGTCCGAGATCACTGCTTCCCCGGCGGTCCCGGCGACTCGTTCCGCCAATACCTCGCACCTTCTCCTTGCCTAGATTCAGGTCCATCGTCACTTCTTCCATTTGGTCCTCCCTCTCCTTCCCCGCCCACACACTATCTAGGTTCTAGGTTCTCCGCTTCTTTTGTTGAGCATTCCTTTTGCTACTTGTGGAAGGAGTAGACCCAGGGGTTATGGGTGTTATTTCCTTACACACTCTAGAAAATCAAATTTATGGTTCGTTTATCAATGCAAATAAGCTTTCTACAACTAGGAAAATTTCAGTTTGAACTATTGCTAACATCGCTTTGTTGCTACTTTTTATTCATCATTCGACTACGTGTAGTAAAGAAGGATGGAAAGGAATTCTGAAGCACAAGAAAACGTTCGCAAATTATATTTAACCCCTAAACGTCACATACGGTTTTAAGTTGTTTTTTGACGCTAATAAATAAAAAACTCACTTCGCACACATCCCTTCACAGTTGCATTCTCAGCATCGGATCCAGGGGGAGGTCATGGGGGCCATGCCCGCCCCCCAAAAGGCCTAGAGCTTTCATTTGTTACCTTCTTTTATTAGGTAAAATTGATTTAAATATTGATTTGTCAGTATTGTGTAATTATTTAAAAATAATTTGGATAATATATGTACAAATATAAATAACAAAAATTATATATAATATAGTAACATGTTTATTATTACAAAAAATCTATGTCCCCCTCTAAAACGATTGGCTGGATCCGCCCCTTTGCACGGTTCTCCGTTGTCTCCCTCCGGGCGCTTCTGCCCGTCGATTCCGCTGCCCGGCATCGACGTCCTGACGATCTCCGCCTCGCCCCGCCACGCCCCCACCCCCGTCCGTCCGCTCCAATCCCCCGTCCCACCCGCCCCACGCCCAATACCACCGCTGCCACCTGCGGCCCGCTGAGCTGTAACATCCCCGCTGCAGCTGTTGCTTCTCTGACCGCCGCGCCGCGCCGCGCCGCGCGCCGCCCAGCCGAGCGGCGACCCGAGCCAAAGTGCTAAGAGGATGTGCAGGCATTTCGCAGTTAGAGAGAATTGCAATTTGGCAGCGGTGCAAATGCGGCGGACTTGCGCGATGAGTCTTCTCGGAATAATTGCAGGCAGCTTTTCGCCCGCACCAAACGGCGAGATTCGGAAATAATTTAGCAAAGAGCCGATTGAATCAAAGAATCACGATTTCATGTAACTTTTCCTATTTGTCACATGATTTATTGACAGATAGACAAAGAAGAATTACGCGGACAATACAAATGCGATAAAGATTCAAACACATCTTGCGGATTAAAAAAAAATTACAAAAATGAAAATGCATCAAGAACAAATGCAGTATATTAAGAGCGTGATTAATATGAATCGACGTGAATGGATGATCTAAATCTGCAATAATGCAAAAAAACGTCAGGTAAAAACACACGAGCAATTGCATACGTATTTTTGGAAACCTTAGTTTGAAATTGTCCTTCATATCCTTGAAACACACATTAACACGTATGGTATAAATCGACTGTACTTGCGTGAATTCAACCCAACATTTTATTTTCTTACGACTTCATACCTCTATTGGAAACAGCACTTGACCCTCCTCCTGGCAATACATTCAAATGCACATTACGCAAAACCAGCTCGTTACTCGTTAGTTCTTACGCAAAACGACAATAACCTTGCATCCACCGAAAGACGATGTGCCACACGTGATTTGCAGCAAGAAGGGCCCTTCACCTCTTCAAACGCTGACCCCATTAACGTCACGTTTGCCACTGGCCATGGTCATCTCTTCCGCCACGTCCCAGCGGCCATCACGAGAGTATCCTCGATGGAGACGAAAAACACACGTTAATGAGAAACGACAGTGCATTATGCGTTCTTGCTTCTCACACACTCAGCGGTATTACTCGTTACATGACCACATGTCCTTCTCTAAAGCAGTTATAAATCGAATTTGTAATCAGCGACAGACTCTTACGACAGAATGCTGATGATCGTTATGCGTACAGACGTGACCCAACAATTTACATTGTGTTTAAATGTTAGGAACTCAGCAGGAAACCCGTCGACGAAGTAAACTCTTGCAACACAAACGTTTTCGTGTGCATTATCATAGATGTTGAAAGAAATGAATTAAACGTACACAATGTGAAATTAATGGTAGACTTATTTAAAATACACGCATGTCATCTTCTAAGAAATTTATGAATTAATTCCTTTCGCAATTCCATTCTGATGTACAAACATATTCATCATCATCAACGATTTTCTGTCGTACGGTTTGAGGAAAACGACTTTCTGAGACATCTGACTTGACGTTAATCGGAAAGAACTTCCAGAATCGGACAGAAAAACAAAACAACCCCAAAATAGAAACACAACGAAATTGTAAACGCAACATCAATCTCCCGAAGTCTAAAATGTAGTATACAAAACATCGTTGTTTTTTTCTTCATATTTACTTTCATTCCTCCACAGACATGCCACCCACGAATCGTACAGCATCGTCTCTCTCGAAGACCCCACCCAGTCACGTGCTCATCAACATCAAGTACACAGGAGCATCAACGGCAGCGACATTTACAAACGGCGCCTTCCCCTCGTTCAAACAAAACCAAACGCATCGATTCCTTAGCTTCTGGGCTGTTTGCGCTTCGAGGGTAATTACAGAGAGATCTTCGGCGGTGAAAGCTCCGGCAGCGCGGCGTCGGAGGTGGAGCCAGCGGGGGGTGGGGGTGGCGAGACGGGGAGTTCAAGGGCACGGGGAAAGCCCCGCGTCAAAGGCCGGCCACCGGAGTTCATTTGCCCGTGTAGCCCAACTTGGGTAAACTTGATGCGTCGCTGTTTGGCATCGGGAACATCGCGTCGTCGGCAACTCGGAGCATAAATTACCGGTGCGCACAAGGTGCGAACGGTAGCCGGAGGTGCAGGAGACCGGGCTGAGAGGAAGCGAACGGAGAATTTACGTCTCGGAGGCAGGTGCGGCGTTGCCACCGTAACGAACTGCCGCTCCCTCCTTCACCAGCAGGTCTTCTCTCTCTCTCGTCGCCAGCAACACTTGCTCTGACGTTGCGGGGAACGTCGTTTTTGTATCGGTACGATGCGAAACGGCGGCGTATCGCGTTTCCACCCTTACCCCCGCGCCCCACCCTTTCCTACTCCGACGTCGTGAGCGCCGCCTCGATTCGCTCCCCGGGCGAGCCGGTGTTTGCCGCTTCGCCCGCCTCTTCCGCCGCCGCGCGACGCCTCCCCCGCGCTTTGAATGGGGCGAGCGAGGCGATAGGCCCCGTTTAAATGGCGACTAATCACCCAAGTTAGAGGCAGCGCGCGCCGCCGTCGCCGCCGCCGCCGCCAGCGCAGGAGAAGTGCTCATTACATTACTTTGCGCGCGCTCCACCAAGGCAACGGCGGCGGCGGCGCCCTTCATACGCTCTCTCACCCCTCACCCGGCCCCGCCCCTTCCTCATCACCTCCCCACAGACACTATCTGCGCCTTTGCGCCGGCGAAGCTCAAGCTCAAGCTCAAGCAATAGAGCGAGCGAGCTCCCCGCTCCTCCCGGCGGCGGCAAACGATTGTAATTAACATAATGCATACACATGAATGGGAGAATAAATGGACGACCTGAGCGTGCGGTTTAAAAGAAAGAATCCGGATGGGGAGGGTCTTTTAACGGCGCGCGGCTGAAAAGACGGGCTTATTCAGATAAGGGAGGTTTATGAAGATACGCCCTTGACGTGGAGATAAGAAGAAAAAGAAACGACATAGCAATTACGCGTATCTCTTGATTAATATTTGGAAGAATATAGTGAAAGAACATGACAAGAAAAAAAAGTGGTGGTGGAGAGGAATCTTGACATAAGTGAGAAGCAAGACTGAAAATGTACGAGAGCGTATTGGGGAGAATAAACAAAAGCGTGATCGTAGTGAAAACAAAACAAAAAAAAAAAACGACATATACGCACGCACGTCACGGCCCACCATAAGAAACAAGCCAAAGAAACAGGTGAGTAGAGATGCGGGTCACAGCCCAAGCAAACAACAAACAAAGCCGGCGGGGGATAGGAGAGAAAGTGCAGAATCCTCTAGCCCCCGCCATTACGTTTATTAAACTTATCGTCGCGGGCGCAGTCTCCGCGGGAGGCCAGCGCATTTCTGTGCCGCACACGCACCGCCGGCGCCGCAGACGGCTCCGGGGCCGGAGGGGGCGGGGCGCGGAACGGCCAGGGCAGCCGCGGGCTGAAAGAAAAGGCCCGAGGAGGGCGAGCGGGTTGGGGCAGTCCGTCCTTCGCGAAATGAAAGACGCGGGCGGCGGGCGAGGCGGGTGGAGCCCGCCAGATAAGTTCCGAGAGAGAGCCGCAGCGGAGACACGTGCAGATCAACGCGCAAGGGACGACGACAAGTAAATAAAAAAAGGGGGAAAAGCGTTTAGTGAAACAGACTACGCAGAATTTGGAAAATAATGATAGGATGATAAGAATGTAAAAATGCAAATCGAAAATAAAATAAAGAAGAAATATATGTAAGCTTTGCAAAATGCACGAATGATGAATCCAAGTAAGAGTTCGGAAGGGAGAAAGTGTGTTTTCGAGGATTAATAGTATAATGGTGAATGGAACGATTAATTCAGGGAATGAAGTATGGACTGAAGTATCAATATGTGCATAAAAGACAAGGAGTTGGCAAGGGGATATCTGGGGAATGTACAGAGGGCGCCACTCAAGAGCGGGGATGATAGCTCTTCAACCAAGAGTGCACGTCAACAGAGCAGCGACGGCGATGGAAGAGGCTGCAGCGCTGTCTGGGGGTTTCAGGCCAAGTCAGGGCGGAGGAGTCGGAGTGTGGGCAGGGAGGGGAGGAGGAGGGGAGAGAAGGGAGCTTCGCCGCCACCCGTCAAGGGAGACACGAGAACCCACTCGGCGTTTGGCTGCGGCACAGCGCCTCGCAGACGTGACAACTTTTTAATAAGTCGCCGGCCTCGAGGGGGTCGTTATGCGGTACAAAGGCGGCGTCGGCGGCGGCGGCGGTGGGGGCGGGGGCGGGGGCGGGGGCGGCGGCAGCGCCTCCGCGCGCCTTCCCTGGGGGTGGCTCGAAGCCGGGGGGCGGTGACGCGACGGAAAACAAAAACAGCCTCACGCGGACCCCGCCCCCTCAAACTTAGTTAACGCCGGCCTTGCCGACGCCTTCAGCAGCGCAACCCCCCCCCCCCACCACCATCAACCCCGCCTCCACCCCAGCCGCCACCGCCGTCCAAAGAACATCGGGCCAAGATGCGGTCACCGGTTTGCGGGGAGAAATTGAATTAATACTTCAATTTTGATACAAAACTCCTCCGATAACTTAATAGAAAGTTGCCGAAACTGGGCTAGCAACTTGGGCCGTCAATTTGAAACGGCTTGCGGGCGCAGGCGAGGGCGAGGGCAAGGGCGAGGGCGGTCGGCGAGGCCGCCCAAGTCGCGGAGGCCTCGCGCCGGCGCCGCGGCGCTCGCGGCCGCCGCCGCCGCCGCCGCCGCCGCCGCCGCCGCCGCCTCGATACCCTGTGCCAAGCACTAATTTCGCTTCCGCGCGGAAACTCTCTCGAGGGGTGCGTTTAGGGAAAGGAAGTTCTTTGGGGGCAACCGGCGCGATATACGGGGCGAGTTCGTATCGAAGCTTGTTTCGGATTAATTGGTTTTCTCCATTTCCGAAAGCAAAGCCTTTCATCGGTTTAGTTCGTAATTTTCTGTGGAAAATATTCGTTTCCTTTGGGGTTTTCTGCGTGAAATACGATTGGCAATTCGAAACTGCTCTGCGAAAGAACAATCGTGACGAAACTTCTTAGGATGGAGGAATTTTCCATTCGTTCAAATGCTATTGTTTCTAGGCAACGACGTTTTATGTAAGGGTTCATTTCAGCCTACTCTGTAGCCTTGCTCTGAAAGTCATGTTGTTCTGTGAGGCTGATCTGTAAATCTCACGAATTAGAACGAATTTCTACACAATCGAAAACTAAGCGAAATAAACATTTCCAATATCTGCTACCGTCATTCTTACAGCAAAATCTATGTACGACCTAATATATTACTATTTAATACGTTGTAGAGGCGCGTTTTGTAGTTTCAATATTTTCAAAAACAGTTACAAATTTTCGTAATGGCAGGCATTTCTTTTTCACAATAACTACTAAACAAACAACTAAAAGCAGAGCAATAGGTAGAGGTGCTGGCACAATAAAAAAGCAGTCAGAACTATCAGTAACAAATGGCCGGACTTTGCGAAGTTAGCTCGACGTGACGTCATAAGCCCATCTGCCCCTCGCAAACCGCGCTTCGCAGATTCATCCATCATTGCGCGGCCAGAGAGCGCGGCGCGGGCGGAAAAGCCGCGGAAAAATTAACGCGGAGCGGCGCTCGCCCCTGCGCATGCGCGTGCAGGGATTTTCATCAGCTGACAGCGCCGCTGACGCTCACCAAGCACCGCCGCTCCCGCAGTGACGAAATCGTCAGCGACTGCAGAGCTCGCTCGAGATTTTCCGTGCGTGCTCATCGCGAATACAAGGGACCCAATCGGAAAATATTTGACTCAAGCTTTTGAACTGTTGACGTAGCCAGGGCAGGAATATTGACTGACAGGAGTGATGTAATATTATTTAACAGCAGATTAAAATATATTACTAATTTTATGCATGTGCTCGAAATTCGTGCTAATGTCAAGGATTATACTTGAATTGTCAATGAAATAGAGGTTCAATTAATACTCCACAGAAAGGCATCACTGATAACAATGATGACCAAACACGTGAGTATACGAAGAGTTTATATTATTTTATTAAATCAATTATTTATATTACAATAACACGTATAATTCACTTAACTTTACGACTTGTCCATACGTTAAAATTGCAAAACACGATTACATTTGTTTTGAAAATGTTGAAAATCTACCGAAACCATAACCGAGCATTAAACTGAGAGAGAATGCCTCCGTCTTTTGCCTCTCCTTTGCGGCTGTGTGTTCGTCGGATGGTGTAATACGCCAAGCTCCTCGCCGTTGCGCCACGCGGCAAAAGTCTATCGTGCCCCAGATGCGCATCGCTCTCACGGCGGCGGCGGCGAAGAAGCAGCAGCAGACTGCCGCCGCGCCGCGCGCCTCCTTTATGCCAGGTGCACTTGACGCAGGCGGTGGCGGCGGCGGCTGGCGGCGACAGCAGGCTGCAGCTCCGGAGAGGAATGGCAGCGCGCAGAAAGGGCTGTGGGGAGGAACGGTCGAGGGAAGGAAAGCTTCTGGACGGGGGATGGCTGTGGGGAGAAATCCTTGTGCGGATGAGTGATTTTAGAGAGAAACGACTTTGGAGAGGAATGGCGGTCGGAGGAACGGCTGACGGGGGAATGGCTGAAAGAGGAATGGCTGTCGGAGAAATAGCGGTCGAAAGAATGGCTGTCGGAGGAATGGCTGTCGGAGGAATGGCGGTCGGAGGAATTGCTGTCGGAGGAATGGCGGTCGGAGGAACTGTTGTCGGAGGAATGGCGGTCGGAGGAATTGCTGTCGGAGGAATGGCGATCGGAGGAATGGCGATCGGAGGAATGGCGGTCGGAGGAATGGCGGTCGGAGGAATGGCGGTCGGAGGAATGGCGGTCGGAGGAACTGCTGTCGGAGGAATGGCGGTCGGAGGAATTGCTGTCGGAGGAATGGCGATCGGAGGAATGGCGGTCGGAGGAATGGCGGTCGGAGGAATGGCGGTCGGAGGAATGGCGGTCGGAGGAATGGCGGTCGGAGGAATGGCGGTCGGAGGAATGGCGGTCGGAGGAATGGCGGTCGGAGGAATGGCGGTCGGAGGAATGGCGGTCGGAGGAATGGCGGTCGGAGGAATGGCGGTCGGAGGAATGGCGGTCGGAGGAATTGCTGTCGGAGGAATGGCGATCGGAGGAATGGCGATCGGAGGAATGGCGGTCGGAGGAATGGCGGTCGGAGGAATGGCGGTCGGAGGAATGGCGGTCGGAGGAATGGCGGTCGGAGGAATGGCGGTCTGAGGAATGGCGGTCTGAGGAATGGCGGTCGGAGGAATTGCGGTCGAAAGAATGGCTAAAGGAGAAATAGCTATGAGAGGAATGGCTATGGGAGGAATGGCTGTCGGTGGAATAGCTGTCGGAAGTATGACTAAGGGAGGAATGGCTTTGAAGAGCAATTGTTGTGGGGGGCTTAGTTTAAAAAACTGCTTTGACAAGGATTGGCGGAAGAAGGTATGTCTGAGGGAGGAACTGCTGAGAGAGGAAAAAAGCTGTGGGGAGACAGTCTGTAGGAAGGAACGGCTACGTAGAGTGGCAGCAGGGAGAGGAATTGCTACTGAAAGAAAAGACTCCAGCGAAAAATGGCTGCGTGGAGGAATGGATAGTGAGAGACGGGTTGGGAGAGAATAATGGAGGTCTCGTTATGGTAGGCTTAGAAGGCGCTGTAGCCACGTAATAGTTGTGGGTGTGGACCGGCACAGGCCAAGGTGTGGGACAGTGGTGAAGGCAACTTCGACCTCCAGGAACGAAGAACTTGAAGCAGGATACGATAGGGGAGATTCGGCAGTCACTGAAGCAAAGCTGAGGAAAACGTACAAATTGAGAAAGGAAATCGAGTCTTCCTGCAGATTGAGAGCCCTGTGTGAGAGGGATGCTGAAGTTATAAGAACTACAGAAGTGACAAATCCGAAATCGCCAGAAAGGAGATAGAAGAAGCAGCGGCGGGAAGACGCAGGAAAACGGGGCACAGGAGTCACAAGAAAAACGAGGCGAGGTAGTTGTATACCGTGAACGAGAAGGGCTTTGGCATCTACGGCTTGACGGTAATGACAGAGGGCTTGTGCGGCGAAGGAGTCGGTTGTCAGGATAGCGGTTACGCCTTCGCCGTCACAGCCCTCTGCCGCCGCCGCCGGGGCCAACGTATACGGCGCGGCGGCAGAGCATCGAGATGGCGGACCCGCCCGGGATGGCTTTGACGGCGCCGGGAGAAGAGCCTTCAAGAATATGACAGGCAACAGGCGCAGATTGGAGATCCGCAATTTCGCCTTTCGCAACAAAACGGCGGCGCACGCGGCGCGCACGCCGGCCGGCGCATCGATCGACAGCTGAAGAGCGCGCGGGGGAGGGGGAGGGGAGGGGGAGGGGAAGGGAGGGGTGGCGCCAGGTGGCAGCGAAGCGACGCGGCGTCAGGGGCCGACGCGCGACCCAGAGTGACGTGGGCTTCCGAGTGACGCCAGGAGACAGCAAGGCGGAAGAAAAGAAAAAAAAACGCATAAAAAGGCCAAGTAACGGGTTAAAACGGGCAATATATTTTTCAAAAATTGAAGAGGTCAGGAGACCATAGTGTTTACTCACATGTTTTATAATTTTTGTTCGACAGACGAAAAATAAAGTTTTACTACAATGAGTTTCGTATTGTTTTCTTGATACACTTCTGGCTGCTTTCTACACACGTGCAGTAGTTATATGAACACGATTGTTCAGCACGTCCAACACAATGCTTGTTTTTAGGAGACATTCTAAAATCCTTGGTTTGGATTTATGAAATGAGGGCTAGCACGACCCTCTTCCGATTCATTTAACAGTCGGTTGTCAGGATAGCGGTTACGCCTTCGCCGTCACAGCCCTCTGCCGCCGCCTCTTTGAGATTAATATTTTCTCTTTATATTAATATTTTCTCTTTGAGATTAATACATTGGAACCTTGATATATCGAATGTCCTTAATTCTTTTGAACAGAAAGAGCGGAAATTCAAACATTTTATGACAAATTGGTGATTACTCCAATGTTTTATTTTCTCTGAATTGAAATCAGGGTTGTAGTGATCATATTAAACATTCAGCGGTTTCATCAGTATAGTTTTGAAAATTTGACTGCATTGTCTGATTCACAAAATAACATTCGAAACTTAAAAAACCATTGTTCAAACTAATTGCAATGTGTAGATAAAAAAGCCAGTCGACAAATATCAGAAACTACACGTTCGATGAGAGATAACGTTCAAAATATTTCTAATGAAAGTTTATAAACCAATAACAGTTGCTCTTTTGATAGTTTTCATCAATGATATTAGAGATACAATCCATTCAAATGTTTGACTCGATACAAATTAAACAACACAGAGCATTTCTCTCATTACTATCTTTTATTTAAAATAGTGGGACACATTAGACATCTCGAGAGGGAAGTGGGAGATCGATTGCGTCGCTACCTCTGATGCAACAGGAGCGGAGCGCTCTGATTTTGCTACGCCGCTTCGCGCCGCCCGCGCCCGCCCGCGCCCGCCCCCGCCGCCCACCCCCTCCGCCCGCGCCCGCCCGCCCCCGCCGCCCGCGCCCGCCCGTCCGCCCGCGCCCGTCCGCCCGCGCCCGCCCGCGCAGCGCACGGAGAGAAAAGCGACTGGCGGATTAATTCCACTTGCCGGAAGACTGCGCTCTCTTCCCAACCGGCGTGAGGCGCCACACACGTTTAAAACCTCCTTGGAGTTTCGGCTCAGTGAACGTGAAGTGTCTGTTACCCAACGCACCTTGCCAGCGCTCTCACCCGAGTGCGAAAGACGAGAAGGGAAATGTTCAGCGGGGCTCACCCACTTCGACGCCTCCTGCGAGGAGAGTTCTGCGTAGCTCGTCTTCTCCTTTTCTCCGCGTGTAATTCTTATTTTCTTTGCTTTCTCATTTTTCACTTTTGTATCATTATATCCCTCACATTATATTATAAATTCATACACAGGAAATTTGTGCGTCTTAATAAAAATAGCAGAAGAATTTTCTGACAGTTTGCCACATCATTTTTTGATTAGAGACGTTTCAAAAGATCTAGTTCAACCAGGAAGGTACATAATGTCTCCAAGGATGATTTATGTAACGTCTAAGAAGTCTCCCTAGCAGAAACCAGTCTCCATCAACTACGAAAAGCCAACTCGTTTATCGATCAAAGAATCCTTACTGTTCTCTTTCGGACAATTTCGGAGCATTAATTCAGTATCTCAGGGGGTAAAATACGAGCGTAGTGAACTCACTTCCTCCTTTTCTTTAGCGTCTTCTTTTCCTTGACGCGCCCGCTCCCTTCGGCCCGCGATGAGTCGGCACCGACGCTGAGGTGGCGCTGAGGGTTGGGGGCGAGACGCGTCAGCAAGGGCGATTGCAACGCACGGATAACCCAATCTCGCACGAGATTACGCGCGTCTCATAAATCAACTATTCATCACTTCACCTGAGAACGCCTCTCGTGCGGCTCCTCCGCTGCCTGCCTGCTTCCACCCCCACCCCGCATAAATCGTCCCGCTCTCACGAAGTGCGTCGTTGTGCGAACGCTGCGCCGCCTGGCGCCGCTTCCCAGAACTACTCCAGAAAATCACGTCCGTGTTGTTGTCGGGTTGCAAGGAGGTGGGAGTTTTTGAAGTTTGACAAGCGAGGATTTGATCGACTGCGATTGAGAGATTAACCCTCCAGACTTGTTATTTTCCAGTTCGAAGTTACAGGATGTTTCGAAGTGTGTGATGTATAAGCGAAAGTGACAACTTGGGTAGTAAATGCAAATGAATGAAAACTGGGTCGAATATGTCATAACATAGTAATGACGGGAATCCATTTCTCAAAATATAATGTTTGTAATTTTAGACGCTCCGTTATCGTAGACAATTTAAATTACCGTCATTACTAGTAAAGGTCAAATTTCTTTTAAAGTTCGTAAACTTAAGTGAACACCATTTTTATATTTATGCATTTAACGGTTAGATTTATTAGGGAGTTTATGGATAAAATGAAGAAATATTTAGTTTAATAAATAATGCAACTGAAGGAATTTCTACAAAATTACATGAAACGGTGTCTTCACAAAGGAATTTTCAAATTTCCCGGAAGATTATGAGTTCCAATCTTACCTTCTTACGTTTAGTCTTTGTGTCGCCCTCCCAAGTATAAACAAGACGAACAAGTTTGAATAATCAAGTGCGGCCAACTACTCCACCGTACAGTATTCAAGCCCTCTCCAACTCCCGGGCTAAGGATATCGTGCGGCGAGCTCTTAGCAGAAGAACTCAGCCGAACATGTGCTTGGGTTGCGAATAGCCCAGCAGGTTACGAGCAAGGGCGCAACGCGTCTTGCACTGCGCCAAGTCTTGCCTCAAACCAGGCGCGGCGCTCCGAATTCTAAGGCTAGCAGCGGCGGCCAGAACGGCTCGTCTATTTCTTCTCCCTTTTTTTCTCTTTCGCCCCTAATTCCGAATGCAACGCGACCCCGTGACTAATTAGCTGCAATTGGGGGCGTGGGCACGGACGCCGCACGGAGAGATAAAAGAAGTGCGGGCCGCGGCTGAGGAATTCCTTGAATGTTTAAGAGAAACATTCGTTATCCTTATGGCTTGGAAATTCGGGCTCGAGACACGACGACCTACGTAGTATTTCAAGGCGGCGCTGCCGCTTGCTATCTAGGAAACGTAATGAAGCACTTTGGGGTAAAGAGATTTTAATTTTAACGAAGACGCGGCACGGGGGTTTTGTTGGAATACAAGCGATAATGAATTCGTACAAAATACGAATGTGAAAAAGGAAGAAAAAATACAGTGTGCTTGAAGAAATAAGAGCCGTGAACACAGGAAAAAAACAAAGCTCACTATTCAGAAAAACCTTAGAAATTATTATTCATATAGGAATAAAATAGTTTAGTAATATTCTTTTTAATTAAAAACTTACGAGGACAGTATATTTTTAATTAGCACGAACGTATTTTCACTATTATTACATATTTTCACTCTTTTATCTCACAAAAAGTTTACTACAATCTCTTTTAAAATAATTTAATACATATTAATTAATTATCATATATTTTATTTAAATAATGCATTTATTACGTTATTTTATAGACACATTTTAATTTATTATAACCTCTAATAATAACCGACTGCAAAATCCAAAAATGTATGCTTTAGTCACCCAAGATGAGAGTTTTGCTGGAGAGAAAACGGATGGTTAAATGACACGTTGACATTTTCCACCTGCTACTCTTATTACCAGCAATCGCGACGAACTTAACCCTAATGAAAACGAGGTGCGAGCGCGTAGGATAAGAAGCGCTCAGCTTGAAGCGGCGCGGGCGGTGTTGGCTTTGGACGCGACCGTGGGAGATCCGGGGGCCCGTGGCTGCCAGCGGCGGCGGCGAGGGCGGTGGCGGAGGCGGCAGGAACGGTGTCGCGAGAAGCGCCAACGGGAACGACGCCGCGGCAAGATTGTGATGAGTAGGGAGCGGTTTTCTGTGATTTTGTATATTTGTGTCCGTTGCTTCAGTGCACACCTAAGTGAACTTTCTTGACATTTGATTAGATTAGGATGCTTTACAGATTAACGTGTTAGTGCATATTTGTGCACATTTGGCCGATTTTTCCTGTTGGTACATATTCGTGTAATTATAGGGGTACGTTTTGCATATTTCATTAAAATAGAAACTTATCTTTAAAACGTTTAATATTTTCATAGAATCTATCTATTATGAGCGTTCATTGATTCGAAACAGCTTGTCAGAGTTTGCGGCTTTTTAAAAATTTTTATTCTAGAGATGATATCCTTGTGAAAATGTAGGATATTTCTTTATAATATTTTTTTAAACCGGTCAGAACAAATACAACAAAACATTCAATAGAATTCGGTATGGTGAATTTCTTTTGTGAATTTTTCTCTTCAATCATTTCTCTCGTGAAGATTGTATTGATTGCACGAAAATATATCTTTTCTTTCCAAGTATGCTTCTTCTGAATTTTATCAAGAGGTTCATAGAGGAAATGAAACACTTAATTTTAATTGCATATTAAACTTCATATTTAAGAATTTTTAGGTCGTGAATTGCATATTGTTAAAAGCATATTTCAAGATTTTTAGGGCATGAAAATCCTCTCCCTATAGTGCAATTTTTCTAACTCAGCCTCTCAAGCTCCTATGGCCACGATGAAATATCGCACGGTATTTCGCATCGTTCTCAGTCGTGCCACTAGAAATCGCAAGCACTGCTCGATACCGTCGCGATCATACGATGTCTAGCGCTACGACCGAAAAAGACGCGAAATACCGTGACATGTTCCATCGCGAAGACGTGCCTTGAGAGGAAGAGTTAGAAAGATCGTAGTGTAGTGATGAGCGCGGCGACGCGCCGTCGCGACGCCTCGCGTCGCGTCGCGTCACGGCGTCCAGGGTTTCGGCGAACGTCTGAGCAGGGTTCACGCGCGCCCACGGGAGGCGCCTGCTTCGGCCACGCGCCCGCGCACGCTTCACACGAAGCCGCGTACACGGAGAAGCATTAACAATGGACTTGCTGGCCTGCTGCAGAAGAAAAAATACTGCTGGGGAGCATGTGGAAAATGGGGCTCTAGAGCTGCAAAAATTGGTTGTTCTGAAACGGCACACGTGAAAACTGAAGCTCCTTTCTTTCTCGACGCGAGGCGTCAGCTGTGTCGTAGGCAGTGACTCGCTGAGTATGAGAATTCAGACGGTACGGGCAGTATGAGAATAGGAGGATTAACCCTCATTAAATTTTGCATT
Source organism: Acheta domesticus (assembly GCA_031308135.1). Classification (NCBI taxonomy): domain Eukaryota; kingdom Metazoa; phylum Arthropoda; class Insecta; order Orthoptera; family Gryllidae; genus Acheta; species Acheta domesticus. The sequence continues at coordinate 202,798,772 of JAHLJT010004567.1, read as the reverse complement.
TTTCAGTCCAAATCGAAACTGTTTCATTGTGTTTTTATTTTTCCAGTTTTCGTAGGTATTTAAAAAAAAAACGTTGACACTTCTCACATCGTCAGAGGCACTTGATTCCCGCCTTTTTATATGCATATTCGAAAGAAAGGGATTGACAAAAGTAATATACGAGTAGCAAATTTAAATAATAGTACGGTCCGTACCGAAAAAAGGCGAATTTAAAATTAATCATGCACAGAATGATACAATTGAAGACTTAGGGGCAATAACATACTATGCCACATTTCTGATGAAATTGAGATATTAGTGTATTTCGACGCCCCATATATGTATGTAGATGTTGGGTTTCTATTTTAAAGATTTGCCGCAAGAGGCAGTGCAATCCACAAATTAATGTCCTTTTTCCCAATGTAAAGAATGCAATATCTAAACCTTCAGTTGCTACGACGCATATTCGCATAAATATTACTACGACGCGTATTCGCAATGCACCTTCTGACAATTCGATGCCAGATTTCGAGCCGTTCGCGCCAACAACGGAACGCCGCCAGCGCATGTGTAGCTCTGGCGCAGTGGTGGCGCAGTTTGTCGGGCGCTGTGTCGACGCGGCGCGGGGCGGGTTGAGGTGTGGGTGGGGCGAGTTGGGGCGGGATGGGGCGGGGCGAGGCGGGGAGGGCCGGGGAGTGGGGCGGGGGGATCGGGGGAGGGGCGGGGAGGAACGATGAAGTGTGGGGAGGGACGGGGAAGGGCGTGGGTGGAGGGAGGCGGGGCGGGCGGGGGTGGGATGGGGCGGGGAGGATGGGTGGGGCGTGGGTGGGGGGCGGGCTGGGGCGTTGGTGGGGGAGGCGGGGCGGGCGGGGGGTGGGATGGGGCGGGGAGGATGGGTGGGACGGGGTGGGGGGTGGGGCGGGGCGAGGGGCGGAGAGACGGTCGTTACCTGGGCGTCTGGCGCCGCGGGCGCTATTTCGGCCGCGTGGCGTCAGCGCCCGGCCGAGCGGTGGGCGCGTGCAGTGCTGCACCCCAGAGCGCGCGCTGGCCGCGCGCCGACACTCGCTCCGCGGGCGGCAGGGAGTGGAAGCCCTCTCAGTCACACTGCGCTGCCTCCGCGTCTCGTCTTCTCTCCCACCCGCGATTTCTTCCAAACAACTCCCCACACACGACGACTTGCTTGACCGATTAATTAGTGATTCTGGGTGCGTCTTTTGGTAACGTCCCATAAGTATAGGGCACGTTTTATCGCGGGAGGTGGCAGTATTCTTTCCCCGCTGGATGCCGAAATACGGCGCCGACAGACAAGTGCGCTAGCAAGGTTTTCCACCACCAGATATCTCCCACGAGCGAGGCACCACTCCAGCCGGGACAAGCTCCCGGCATAGTTAGTTAGTTAATACATATGCGGTAGTATACTTTATGTATGTGTGTAGGTAAGGGGGGAGGATGGGACAAGGAAGTGGAAAGAAAGATCGCTCCGGGGGTACTGCCCCAGCATATACCTGGTGGCGTTCGGAGAAACCACAGAATACTACCGATCCCCTAGAACCGGCCGCTAGAATTCTCCTCCAAACAGCGACTGAATTCGACCTGTCTGTCTAGTTAGTGTCAAAAATCCTGCCGCCGTCGGGACTGAGTCCTAAGACCTCTCGGTTCTAGATACTGCAGTGATATGGGCCCCTAAGGTGGTCATTCTTAGGCACATTGCGAAACCTCGGGAGATCGAGGATGGTCTTCTCTTCCAATCACTACTGCCACGATTTCTCCCAAACAATTCCTCAGGCAGGATGTCCGTCCCATGTATTCCCCGCGGATGATTCGATCAATAACACGCTCTCCAACTTCGGGGCTCGAACTACAGGACCTGGAAGGTGTATCATGCCAAATCCTTGAGGGTCTGCGCAGAAATTATCTCCGATCCACTCTCATAACCCACCATTTTGTTTCAAATAGTTCCCCCTCACAAAATATTATTTCGAAGAGGTCACCGATGTTTTTTTTTCCAAAACGAATATTCTCTTAGTGGTCGTCCAGGGGCCGTGCGCTCGGGGGGACGTGGAGTGCGTCCGGGCTCGAACCGTGGAGCACGGATAGAATAAACGATCCCTGGCACGACACGCGCGTGCACACACGCACGCGCACACATAAACACTGTGAGTTCTTGGAAAAATGAAAAGCAATTCACCCTAGCCACTACCTACACACTTCAACAGAAAAATTCTTGCAAAAATTTTGTTCCGACGAGCCCTGATGGTTTTAGATTAAAAAATGTCCTCTAAGCACTGACGATTTTCAACAAAAACCTCTGCTGATGATTTACTTCAAACAAATCCTTCATCAATAATTATTTTGAATAAAGTTCCTAAGTTATGATTTCAAACATCTTCCTTTGTTTTTCTTTCTTTCAAAATACGTATCTTGAATTTTCACTAGGCCTACGATGTAAATATTAATTATCATTTTAATTTTCTCTAAAATTCTTGTTATTTACAAAACTTATTCATTTCTTCTCAAAAATTCTAAATTGTGCACAAAAGTCTGGTTGTCAGGAGTAAAACCTTCTAAACAGAGAAACAAAACAAGGAACTTGCTAAAAGAAGCGGGACTACGTAAAATAAATTGTATCACGAACTCTCACAACAACTGGGTTGCCAAGACGTGTGAGCACGCACTTGAAGTCAGAGAAAGAAAGAAAGAAAAGAAAGCGATGAATAACACGTATAGCGCGCACCGTGAGCAGGGTTGTACAAGGTGACGAAAGGAGATGGGCAGGACAGGATGAGACAAAACATCGGGCAAAGACGGGTGGAGCGATGAAAGTGCGAGAAAAGCCGACAGGAACAGGATAACTGAGGTGGACCGGGAACAGGTAGAGTAGAGCCTTGTCAATTGAAGTAAATAATGGTCTGATTCCCCAAAAATAAAAAATAAAAATTTTATTTATATATTTTATTTATATCCATTTGTTATCTAAGAAGGTGAACTATCTGTGTACAGTGTTGGTTTGGCCAGTGTTCATCTATAAAGATAAGAATTAATTTACAATTTGTTCTCTTCACAACTCTTTCTAACCACAACTACGTAACTTGAACTTGTTCTTTCTCCGTTTACTTAAAAAGTGGCCTAGTCCACTATTGCGCTGACAACTTCAATTGGTCCCTTGGTGGTTGAGGTGGAGTAGGATGGGGTGGGATGGGTTGTTGAGAGGGGTGGAGGAGGGGGGCGTCTGCCGTGCCAGCCCAGCCGCAGCTGGCACTAGCGAGTGTCGACGCCAGACCCCAGCGTGACGTCTGCAAGATTTCTCAGAACTGCGAAACCTCGCTACCGCGTGCTATTCTTGCCCTCGCCAATATCCCTGTTTTTTAAATTCTCTCGCATGAAGCGGGAACACAAGGCCGCGGGCCGGCTGGCGCAAACAACTTTTGTTTCATAAAGTTATCGGTGCTTACCACCGGATTTTGAGCTTAAAACACAACAGTTTATTAACTCGGGCGTTGTGTGTGTATTGTGGCAAACGATGAGTAAAATCTGAAATCCTTCATTCGATTCCTGCCAAGGTTTCTCATAAAGAACCGTACGTTCTGAAAAAGATTCTCCTAAAAAACGGAATTCAACCCGTAAGTCTCAGTCACACCAACGAATTAGATCGTAGCACATCTGGTGAAATTCTTACTATTTTGCATGTTTCTCCAATGTATGGGCAATAAACTGCTGCTAAAATACGCAAAGCAATAGCAATAGTTGGAGAAGAACGCATTAATCTGAGATAAAGAGTTTTTTTTCTTTTTGTACACGAGAGCACAATATTCAAAGTGTTATTTAGTTTAAAATACGAATACACATACTTAATTGTAACAGAAGCCTTTGAAAATTACGCTACCGAAAACAAAGAAAAACGATGATCAGAAGAGCAATAAGGCGATGAAGTAAAACTGGAAGCTACAGAGAAACGAATGAAACGGGATATAATCATTGGCCTCAAGGAGAGATAAATCCCTCACTTCGCTAATGCATGAAATTATTCCGCATGCCGTGTAACGCGCGGCTCACACACACACACACACACACACAGAGCTCGCTCGTGATTAGAATTTCTCCGTCTGGCTCCGGCGTAAGCCGATCCATGTTAACTCCCGCTCCACGAAAGCCGTACAGCACGACGGGTGTATAATTAGAGACGATTAACGCTTCGGCGTTGCAAGACGAGACAGCGACACGGATTGAAATCTGAATAAACGGAAACGGGTAGACGAACCGGTTTGGGTCCTCGAAACCTGCACGTCGCTGAAGAGGACTGGCGGCGAAAAACGATCGCTTCCTAAGCGAGCGTGAAGTTGGTTTTGAGCACCTGACAAGAGGTGAGAGGACGCCAGTGAAGCAGGGTGGGCGGAAGCAAGAGCTGGGAGGGCTAGAAAGCACCAGCTCTTGAGCTAGAAAGACGAGTAGAAAGTGCTTTTTAATAAACTATCCATGGAGCGAGCACCGCAGACTTGCAAAGATATTCGAGTTTCTGAAGTAGTAGGTCACTGAGCGAGCAGAAAGATGATGTATCGAAAAATAGGGTCACGTTTGATGGATAAAATTGGGAAATGTTTTCAACTGTGAATTAATTCTCAAACTGGCACATCAATGTTTTTCTCTGATGTAGGTAAAAAACGAGACCAATAATCTATTTAAAAACTGGATTGTTAAAAACAAAATAAATTCACCACCAGCAAACATTTTTTTACGAAACGCCCTTAGTTTTTGTAAACTTACAAAGGTCATTTTAAAAACAATGCCCAGAAATAATATTTGACAATCGTTTATATTGTTTTTTCACATGCTTTTTTTTTTCAAAGCAACATATAAAGCTTTATACCAATATCCAATTGTTTTGCCGATCCATTTTGTAATATCAGTAAAGTGTAAAATAAAAAACATCCTTTCATAACACTGTTTTATCTGAAAATAGTTCTCCCACAAAAGAGACTTAAAAGAGCTGGCATCAGATTTCTCTCGCAGGCTGTGACTTCATTCTACCAGCTAATTGACTCATCTCGAAAAATCAACCCCCATCGGAACCTGAACCTTGAACTTCGCGGTATTCGTTTTAGAATCTGAAACAACAAAATTAAATAACAACAAAATTAATACATCGGAAGTAGAATGCAACACACCAAAACGTCACAAACTTCAGCGGCAGCTCGAATTCTTCATTAGCGGTCGATGCTGTTGATATCGATGTTTCTTTCCTGGCCCGTTGTTTAAGCGTATTACTCGCACAGCAACCTGGAAAGAGTTCGAAAGGAACCACCGAAACGACCAAACTGACCAGCAGGGCTCCAGAGATAGTCCTCCAGGCGGTGATAATAGTAGCCCCTGAATGATCTTGAAACATTCACCACCCTCAGGAGTCTAGATCTTTCGAATCGACGAAGCTAGGCAGAAAATGAAACACGTCCTTCTTCTCCGGGGCCAAATTGGACTCTTCATTAACAACCCAAGCCCTACACGACCTCCATGACCCCTGATTAGGGCAGTATTTCCGCTTCCGCCTCGAAATGGCCGATCAGGGCCTGTCCAAACCGCCAATCAGAGCAAACGATCCCTAACCTCCTCCATCCAGCCACTTAAGTACAATAGTAGTCCCCGAACTTTAGTGCGATTTTTCTAACTCTGCTTCTCAAGCCCCTGTGGCCACGATGGAATATCACACGGAATTTCGCGTCTTTCTCGGACCGCTTGACACGGTGGCGACCACGCGATATCTAGCGGCATGACTGAGAAAGACGTGAAATACCGCGACATATTCCATCGTGAAGACGAGCATTGAGAAGCAAAGTTAAAGAAATATCAGTACAGTCTCGAAATATTCTCCATCAATCGGTTCTGGAACTAGGACCTCCCGATTTCGGAAAGAAAGTAGAAACTGCCAACATTTTCACATTTCAACCCGCCAGGCAGCAAACGGCAGCAGCTGGAAAGAGAACCAGGCGACACTCCCGCACGTCGTGCAGCGCGACTTCTGCTCCGAGGCACTTCGACCTCTTCATTAGCAGCCGGGGCTTCTCGTGCTCTTCCCGAAGTCGCATCCGTATTCAGCCCCTGCGAGACCCCTGACCCGCGCATGCGCGCTCGGTTTCTCCGCGGCCAGTCATCGCCCGCGCGGGGGTGGAGGCTTTTTCTCCCACGGCTTTCTCCCGCCCCCCTCGCCCCTCCCCGTCCTCCCCCTCCGCCCGCCCCCGCGTACGTGACCTCCTCGGCGGGGGCGGTCCCCGCCGAGAGCACGTGCGCGACCTCGGCGATATTTTACGATACGGCGGGAAATTGAGATTAAGCTGTATCGGGATGAGCTGGTGAAAGTTATAGATTGTGATTCCCGGTCGCCCCATGCATTTTCCCCGCTGGTGGAACAGGTCATGACCGGGTTCGGAGGACTTATTGATGAGGTAACTTGCTTTATCTTTTGCCAGATGTCTTCGTGCAATTACTTTTACTTCTGGGTAAGTGATGAGCCCCTGGAAACAATTCCTTGGATGAGAACATCATTTCGAAGTCGGCCGCGAGACTGCCATGGCCACCACTGGAAGGGCATTGGAGATTTTGTTTATGCTGCCGTAAATGCAATCACGACAGGCTAAGACATGTTTGACGACTTCATTTTTTAAACACAAAGTTCAATTATTTAATGAATACCAAGTTCAATTACTCACGAACCGCAAATGATAGGAAAAAGCAACACTTTGTATTTTTGCCTCTGTTTTTAGAGAATTTTGATGTACTTGCGGACAAAGGAAACTTCTACAGAAGGACGGAGTTCTATAAGGGATGGACGAACCTCGCTACATGCTTTTCCGAAATTCCTTGTTACATATTTTAGCAAAAATGCTATACTAAATTGCCATCCCAAAACTCATGGTTAACTCTCACACACTCATCAAAGAAGCTGTGTTTCTGTTGACAAAACAAAAAGTGGTATTTGTGAGATTTACATCGAAAGTGCGATTTCCGCAGCAAAATCAAAAGGGGATTACTAAACAAAATCTGGAATTCGCATTTTGATAAAAAATACGCGCAACTGGTGACGATATTCTCGCAAAAAAGGAGTAAAAAATCTCGAAAATGACATTTCCTGCAGCGGAGAACGTTTCTCTCTATCACTGCCATATGTCACGTACAATTTTCGCCTCGTGACAGATTATTTATAGGCGACGAAAGCAGCGAAGAGCAGTCTGTGCACAGTACGCAAATAGTACAAATTTCGCTGCAAGCGTTTTGAACAAAACGCTGGTTTCACTTTATTCTACTGAAGATCAAAATAACATAATTGACTTCTGAAATAAATGTAAATATTTTTTTGGTCATTTGACACCATTGTCAGTTGTACAAATTACTTCTACTTTGAATTGTTCCGATTTAATTCTGTTCCCAGTTATATATCTAGTATTAAAACGTATTAGTAACCGTTAACAGTCGCTAATAATCACAACTTTAAACAAATAAAATAATTAAACAACTAAACAAAAGACGCTGGTAAAAACTGTCACAAAGTTCTCGGCGGGTTACCTACTCTGCGAAATAGCAGTTCCATTCTGAATCATCTTCATAGTAGTACAGTGCCTCACGAGTATTACGTCAATTTTTTTGCATACAGCAAACGACGACCCCTCTAAAAAAATACAATTTCCTCGCAACTGACTTCATACCCTGTCTTGCGCTCGCTTGTTTACGCACGGAATACATTTGCTAGAAAAAGAGGAAATGGTGAAAAATTACAGATGGCACTCCATCATTTTGTTTTGTTCGCTTTGCTTCGTTGTGTGTTTTGCTTGAGCTCGATAACCAGACAACGCTAGTGCATTAACAAAACGTGCGGATGGGCGATTGAAAGACCGTAGGCGACCGGGCGGGCGAGCGACCGCGAGGCGGGGAGTGTGGTGGGAGGAGGGGAAGGGAGGGGAGGGGCGGGGCGCCGGCGCCGGGGTCGAGGCGTTTAAAAGAACCGGTGACGCGCGCCAACCCGCGCGGCGCACCTGACGCGGCGTCCTGCGTGGGCGCCTCCGCCCGCAGTGCGACTTCCCCGGGCGAGAAGCAACGCTGGCCAAATCGACTGTCTCTCTCGCTTATTGTATTATAACTACGAATCCATTTCCAGCGCAATATACATTTGTAGTTATTTGGCACGCAAGGAATAAGGAAGAATCGTCGTGTATATTATTGGAGAAATCAGATAAGTAGCTAGTATTGTAAAGGCATTAATTTTCAATGAATTTCAAGAAATGAACTTTTTTTAACAAAAAATCTACAGAATTTGAGAAAGCTTTAACTTTTTTATAAGATTGAAGTTTAAACCAGTAAATCCATTAAATAGAAAAGAACTTTAAGCAAGCAAGGTCATAATTTTCACGTTTGAAGGGAAATAATCTAAAAAGAAACTATGAATTTTCAGATTTGTTTAGAAAGAAAAGGGGCAGTAATTATTACAGAAGTTGTTTGACTTTATTCATTTTCTGAACGAAATATATTGACATTTTACTATCAGCAGAACCTAACATTATTATATTTATCAATATTCATCCTCCTATGACTAATTAAGCTTCACTATGAAAATGGGAGAACTCTGGCACAACTTTAAATTCTAGCAATCTGCATTACTCGGCGTTATTTGAGCTCGAAGCTGAATCGAATTCGTCACGCTAGAGGGGGGTCACGCGCCCACAGTGCAGCGTCAGCGACCGGCCGCTAGGCGTGGGGGAGGGGGGGGAGGGGAGGGGGGGGAGGGCGGCACCCCGAGCGACGCCGTGACGCCACCGCGCGAATTGGCAATTAGGAGGCCGCGCCGCCCCGCGCCGTCACTCCCGAGACGCACGACGGAGGCGAGAAGCTCCAATCACAGGGTCAGCGGGCGAGAGGGAGGGCAGGTGAGAGGGTGAGTGGGCGGACGAGATGGAGGGTGGCGAGGGCGGGCAAGAGGGAGGGATGAAGAGCGAGAGGGTGAGGAGAGAGAGTGAGAGGGAGGGGAGAGAGAGTGAGAGGGAGGGAGAGAGAGAGTGAGAGGGAGGGAGGGAGAGTGAGAGGAAGGGATGGAGAGTGAGAGGTAGGGAGGGTGAGAGGGAGGGAGGGTGAGAGGGAGGGAGGGAGGGTGAGAGGGAGGGAGGGAGAGTGAGAGGGACGGAGAGAGAGTGAGAGGGAGGGAGGGAGTGAGAGGGAGGGAGTGAATGAGAGGGAGGGATGGAGAGCGAGAGGGTGGGAGAGCGAGACTGTGGGAGAGCGGCGAGAGGGAGGGCGGGCGAGAGGGATGGGGAGGACCGGAGGGTGGGTGGGCGTGAGGAAAATAGGCGAGGGGGAGGGCAGGAGAGGACGGCGGGAGGACTAGAGGAGAAGAGAGAGAGGGAGTGGGATGCGGGGGTGGCGGTGGTGGGCGGGTGGGCGGGCTGCGAGCGAAGGAAAGCTTCATGAAGATCCGCCAAAGGTGTGGGTCACACTCACCCACGATGCATCTGCACCCAGGAATGCCCCGGGCGCGAGCAAGCGCACTCCACTCACACTCACCTGCAACACAGAAAGAGAAAGTGGTTTTAGATGCGGAAACCCCTGCCATGGTATTGCATTGAAGGTAAGGGTATAATGCCCTCCTCATTTTACACTATTCTCTCTTGTTATAATGTAACGTATCTGATAAAGCTGAAGAGCACCTTTCGTGTAATCTTCATTATTTAAAATGTTTACCGAATTGAGATATTTCTTTTCCCCAGCGACACGTATCATGTCATGTCATAATCACTCATATCATCCCAAGGGCAATTTAAATCTTCACAAACAGCACAAACATCCCGCAAGAAGCTATTTCGAGCATAACGTTACAAAAAGGCGAGATAGACGCACAACCCTCGCTTCGAAGCTGCATAAAAAAACGAAATAAAAATAGATTCTGTCTATTCTGAGTGTGGCATTAATCCAAGCGCAGCCGAACGAGAAGAAAAAACTAATACAAAAATTAATTCTCCAACCACTCCAACAAAGTCACAGCTTGTTAGTTTGTTTCACACCAATACGTTTTTAATTCCCCTGTTTCAAACGCCTTGCAGCACGTCATGTATCTCCATTAACAAAGTCGTCCCTCTGATACGATTCATTTCATCAAGCGCCGCAGCCCGAAACGCAAAAAAGAATCATGCAAAATGTCTGCGCAGACTCAAACCGTATAAAACAGTCACTCGAGCGCCTCATGCGTGGCGCAGAGCAAGAGAGGGAAGAAAAAAAGGAACAACGCGAAAAGCCTAACGGTTTAAACAAAACCCGCTCGGCAAATTGGAACGATAACAGCGCGAAGATGGAGTGCCTTGCGAAAGGTCACACTGCGCCTGTGCGAGGCCGCGAGAGCGCGCCCGCACCCCCACCCCCGCCCCGCCCCTCCCCGCCCCGCTCCGCCCCGCCCCCGCTAAAAAACCGCAATTTGTCTGCTGGGGCGCGGGCGAGCCCACGCGGCACAGCACAGTGGTTTCCAGCGCTGTCGAAATCGGAAGAAACCTATCACGTACAGCATTAACTGAAGGATGCTCGAACGTAATGCAGTTGACGAATCAACTGAGACTCCAGCACAATGTGCAGAAAGAAACGAGGTTAATGTTACGTTTCATTGAAAACCGCAATATCAAGTAACTGGATCGAGCAACTACCTGGCTGAGAATCCTACAGACTGCTGGATATGATCGGTCGTTTTCATGATATCTTTTGATCACTTCCATTGGGATGCCTCGGCAATTCCTTAAACAGCTGGCGCACTAACTACGCGCTTGCGTCTCCACGCCCCCTAACGAGTCGGGTGCTAATCGCCCATTACCACACGCCCCTTCCATTTTGATCTACATACGCTTTGGCACTGCTTCTTGTAGACAGAGGCTCAAGAATTCCGTAGTAAAAAGCATATGAAGAGGAAGAGAGAGATGTGAAGTTTCATTTGTTGTAACGTTCCGTCATTATAATAACTCAAAGCAGTTTTGATGATCCTAAGAACTTTCAAAACTGTAAACTCGATAGGTCACAATGATAAGCACGCCTTGTAAAGAGAAGGTACTAGAACACACAAATCAGGAAAAGAAAAGTAACCCAAGATTTAATGGGGCCCTTGGATCAGAAAAGCCAGCTGATATAGCGGCCAGAATGCGATTATAGCGGTTGCTATACTCTGACTGTGTTCCAGATTCTCAAATTATAAGCTGTCGAGTTAAGTTTTGGGTACGATGTATGGGACAAGATGTTTGTTTTTATCCTTATTTTCAGTTAAAAGTAGGTATTACACTCTACACGCAATCTTAAAGTTCAGTATCTCACAAGACCGTTCTACGTGAAATATGGAGATGGTTACTCGTTAAACGAGGTAGATGTATACATAACTGATGTATGTCAATAAAAATCATAACAAATCAACCTCTCAAAAAGACCAATGTATCTACAAAGTAGAATAATAGCTAATTTTTCATTGCAAATAGCACTTCGAACGGTTACTGACGATACACACCTGCTGGAAAGCAAAAGGTCACCACTTTAAATCTGGGAGAGGCGATTGTGAAGTTGTTGATATTTTAACACCTCGCTTCGGACTTGAGAATCAATTACATGTCACATTAATCAACTCAAAGTACCCCATTCCGTTTTGACCTTTACAGGACTACTTGGCGGCGTAATATTTCACATGATGTACACAAGGCGGCGCAAACAAGTGGTAGGTAGATTTACTTATAAGTGATTTACCGCGAAGACCGCGCCGGAGTGTGAGGTTATCGTGCTAACTTCGAAGATTTAAAAGCTAACAATACGATTATTACGATCCAGAAAATGTGTGTATTATTCGTGCAGGCTTACGAAATTTAAAAAAAAAATAATAATAATAAAAAACACCTCAGCAGCTTTTTTGTCTCACACTACAGGTAATTTTTGTTTTCCATAGTTCAACTGAACAATTACGCATTTGTCTCATAAGAAAATTACCCAAACAATGTTGTACATTTGTAAGCTGTGGCAGTTTTTGATGTAAATGGACTGCAGCCGTACTCACTTTTCATATTTACCTTCCTCTGTATTGCGTCCCTGCCTTTGGCCAATTTTTCCGCGCGTCCGCCCCACTGCCCGTCCGTGGCGCGGCGCCGTGCCCGCGCAGGGGCGAGGACCGCCCGCCCAGAAGATCCATGGCTCTAATCGATTTCCTTACATTAAAATTGACGAATGGCGGGCCCGAGGCGTTAGCAAACCCGCCGCTACAACCAGCCCAGCCCAGCCCAGCCCAGCGCGGCGCGGCGCGGCGCGGCCCGGACGGCGCGCCGCGGCCGGGCGCCCGAGAAATATTGCAATCATTCGTCACCTCGTCGGCTGCATCGCGAGCACACCCTCGCCGCCCTTGCTGCGCCTACCCTCTCCCTTTCCGCAGCTGCCCCACGCACTGCCGTTCGCGCCGCTGGCTCTGCGTCTAAGCTACTCTCTCCCTGGCTCCTTCCCTCCTGTGCCCATTTCCTCAATTCACCCTTCTGTACTGTCGCTGCCACTTAACAATACTCCCTGTACCTTCCCCTCCGACCCTACCACCATCTCTGATACTCTCTCTCTCTCTCTCTCTCTCTCTCTGACTCACCACCATCCCTGGCTCCTGATCTATTCTTCCTCTCATCACCATTCCCTGACTCCTGATCTACTCTTCCTCTCATCACCATTCCCTGACTCCTGATCTACTCTTCCTCTCATCACCATTCCCTGACTCCTGATCTACTCTTCCTCTCATCACCATTCCCTGACTCCTGATCTACTCTTCCTCTCATCACCATTCCCTGACTCCTGATCTACTCTTCCTCTCATCACCATTCCCTGACTCTTGATCTACTCTTCCTCTCATCACCATTCCCTGACTCCTGATCTACTCTTCCTCTCATCACCATTCCCTGACTCTTGATCTACTCTTCCTCTCATCACCATTCCCTGACTCTTGATCTACTCTTCCTCTCACCATCATCCCTGACTCTTGATCTACTCTTCCTCTCATCACCATTCCCTGACTCTTGATCTACTCTTCCTCTCACCATCATCCCTGACTCTTAGCAGCATCTCCGACCCTACGTCCAGGAAACTTCCGCCTCCCTGCTATCACATACCCTCCGTTCACTCCCTCTCTCTACTCACTATCCTCCTCCCTGTATTGTCTCCCTCCCTGCAACCACGCCCCTTTCATTCCCCCTACTTTCCCCGCGTCCGCTCCTTCTCTGTTCCCGACATCCTTGCTTCATTTCTTCCTCTCACCCGTGCATAACATCTGGCGATGTGCAGTCGCTCTTCCTCCCCGCTGCTCTCTACTCTCCCCCTCCCGTCCCTAGGGTCCCCACAGGGTCTTGTGTTCGCGTCCCTACCTCCCGGTGTAAGAGGAAACTCTCTGGGAGTACACGCCACCCACGGGGAGCTGGCAGTTCAGACTCTTCAGTGCATTCCTTCGATTAGTTTACGTTCGTGCATTCTATCGCTATCACTTTCCCGTCACACCTTCCTGTCTCGTGTTTCTTGTGACTCAGAATCGTCTTCTTTCTTGTTGAATACAGCGTCATCCAAATATCTTTCCACTAGAGAGTTTCTTATTCTCCTCTATATTTTTCAGTTCATTGAAAGCACGTGGTAAACTGAAGTGCAATAAAAACGCATCGAATACTCAGAATGAATGTTAATTGTTCTGTGAACGTTTGTTTTAATGTTAATTGAGTTTCCGTTCAATACAACTTTTCTCATCTACAGCACTGCCTCTCTTGTCACGTTCGTCACCTCAGTCCGTCCTTGCATTTATCCCAGTCCACTCAGCTTTCCTTACGATTGTGAAACTTTCAGTTCATTCACATCCCCTACGCTTCGTTTCCACTATCCATCACGGCTTCCCGGCCTCCCACTGCCCTATTCTTCTCCTGTCTGGTGGCCACCAGCAGCGGATAGTGCCATCACCCCAGTGCAGCGCGCGCACAGCAAGGATGATGCATTGCGAGTGGGGCGTGCAGGGGTTTGTAGAATTTTAATCATTCGGAAGGCCCAAGCTACAAACATAACGACGGCTACTTGTTACGCCCCTCTCCGCGCCAGACGCTTCCGGCGCCGCGATGTACAACGGAGGCGAAAAACGACCAGCGATGTGTAAAAGAAACAGGAAGGAAGGGGGATAATGGTGTTTGTCTTAAAGGAGGAAGCGAAGAAATGTTTGACTTCAGGGAAAGGGGCTTGTGTACAAGGCTTTATACGAGAAAACTACCCCGTCATTTCTGGTTTCCTTCATGGCATGCGACTGCCGGAACGCAAAATTTCTGCTAAAATATCTGCGCTAGTTCCATTCGCTTTCAGTCAACATTTACTGCGAGTAAAATGATAAAGGAGTGTCACTAATAACTACGGGGAGGTTCATTATATCAAAGAGCGTTACGACACGACGTGTCAGTCGAGAATAATTACAATGACCAAAAACTATAATCAATCGCTGGGAGTCCGCAACATCTACGCGTTTTATTCAGCAAACGCAATAAATACTGTGGAAAACTGACCTCGAATGAAACGAGCGAGGAGGAAAAAAGGACGAGTGATTTACTTTAGTGTTTCCTAATAACGCATCCCGGTCCCCATTCTTTAAATTGAATTCGCTAATTCGAAAAAGTGCCGCAGCGCGCGTTCATCACGCACAATGAATCTAAACGCGAATCAACGCGGCGCGGCGCTGGGCGCAGAGGCGCAGCTGTGCCGGCGCTGTCACGCGCGCTGATCTCGGCGCGTAATATCTTTAGCGACGGCGTGCAGCGTTTTAAACAAATGAAGCTCTCCTTTAAACGCATCTAAAACCTTCGCGGGCGCTGCGTGCGGGAGACTGTGGGAGGGAAGGAGGAAGGGTGAGAGGAGGGGCGTGGTGCGGGAGAGGGGAAGGGTGACAGGAGGGGGCGTGGTGTGGGAGGGAGGAAGGGTGACAGGAGGGGGCGTGGTGCGGGAGAGGGGAAGGGTGACAGGAGGGGGCGTGGTGTGGGAGGGAGGAAGGGTGACAGGAGGGGGCGTGGTGCGGGAGGGAGGAAGGGTGACAGGAGGGGGCGTGGAGCAGAAGGGAGGAAAGGTGACAGGAGGGGGCGTGGTGAGGAAGGGCGATAGAAGTGGGCGTGGTGTGGCAGTGGGCAGGGTGTAGGAGGAGGAAGGTCGACAGGAAAGGGCGTGGTGAGGAAGGAAGGGTGATGGGGGGGGCGTGATGCGCGAGGAATGAAGGGTGACAAGAGGGGGCGTGGCGCGGAAGGAAGGAAGGGTGACAGGAAAGGGCGTGGTGTGGGAGTAAGAAAGGGTGACGGGAGGGGGCGTTGTGCAGGTGGAAGGGCGACAGGAGGGGGCGTGGTGTGGGAGGAAGGAAGGGTGACGGGAGTGGGCGGGTTGTGAAAGGAAGGGAGTTGACGGCAACCGCAGGTCAATGGATGAAAAGGAGGAGGAAGGAGAGCGGGTGAGGCAGGTGGCGAGGGAAGAGGTGCAAGCAAGGGGGCGTGGGGGAGAGCGGCGGGGACGGCGAAACGAGAGCGGGCGAGAGCGCCCGGCAGGGCTGTGGGCGCCGCGTGGGCGGCGAGAGCGGCGGCGCCCGCGCGGGGGCCCTCGCTGTCAAAGGGGAAAACGCTGTACCGCTGTGACAAAACCTCGCGCCGGCCTGGCCAGCGGCTGCCGAGCGCGGCAATCCTTCCGCCGGCGCGGCGCGGGGCGACGCGACGCGACGCGCTGGAAAGCGTTTTGTCCTCTCCGGCGCGGGCGGAAATTCTTCTGCCGCAGCCGCCGAGAGTAAATGAGTGAATGACAGACAGGTCGGTGGGCGAAGGACAGATTTCCGCGTGAAGTAATTGGCACAAAGCGGCATCCCACCGCCCTCGTTACAGTGCTTGCGACGGCAATTGTTTAATTGCGTTTTGTAACTCTGTGTGGACTGCAGCTGTGGTATGCACTCGACATTAGTCTGGCGTTAAAGATAGTAAGTGTCGATTCCAGTTTTTTTTTCGGAAGTGAATGCTAATTGAAATTTCTGAGAAGATTTTTAGATGCGTAGAATTCGAAAGAAATTACGAAATGCTCTAATCAGGTTGGAAAGAGTAGTGTTCTATGTTACTTTTCAGTACGTATCTCGAAAAGATACATGAGAATGGCATATAATTGCCCTTCACACCTTTGTCTACTCGAATATTTCTATTTTTGTCGCAAGAGAAGCATAATATGAAACAAAAACCACTTCAAAATTATTACGAAAATGTAAAAAGATTTAACCACCGGCTTCGTACATGACCATACGAGTAATAATGAAATCTATTCCCGGAAATTCAGCGCACACTACGGCTTACATTGCGTTCGCCCAGGAGGTTTCCGAGGGAAACAATCACACCAGCACTGAGATACAGACGCTCGCCTGCAAAAACAAGAAACGAAAAACAAATAGACAGCAAGACCGCCATTTACATACACAAAACAGAAACACGTAGGCAGTAAACGAACCTCTAGCGAAAGCGTTTTCATCTCAAAGATGTGCTCTCTTGCGACGCAAACATTTCTGCAAGAAAGAAACCCTATGAAAATTATTTTAATTCTTTAACTGTTTCCCTTCTCTGATTTTTTATTTCTTTGGACATTATTTACACAGCGTTGTCCTGGAGCGTCAAGTTTTCAAATCGGCTACCCTTTCTCTTCCTCGCGGCGCGTACAAGAAGAGGAGCAAAAAATTTGCATATATTCCTAATCACTTTGCTCGCCATGAGAATTCTATTACGTAGAAAGTACCAACAGCTTATTAAAACTTGTGTTTACACAGCGTTTGTTTATTAATTTTCCGCCGCGCCGAAGAACCGCTATATTAATTTTAAAGAAATGAACAGCTCGCGTATCAAATTACCTCACCCTCAACAAATTCTCCCCTATCCTGCCGTTGCGTCGCAGCCTTCCAGCGAAAAGAGACTTTTTTCCCCCTCGTTTCTTCGCTACACGTTTTTTTCCCTTCTTCTTCTTTTCCTTCTCTTATTCCTCCTCCTCGCGCTCTCGTTTCCGAAAAAATAAAATCGCTCACCGAGAACCGTCGAAGGAAGCTTCTAGCCATAGCATTTATTTCCTTTCTGCACAGTTCGATTCGGGCGAAGAATACCGCAGCCGGTGACCTCTATGAAGGTATTTCCTTCGCCGAACGATGATACACGACTCCGTTACTCGAAAACATTTTTCTCTTTTTTGCGTTCGGGCGCCTCAGCCGACTGCGACGATGCGAGTGCGTACTGGTCACACTTTTTTTTCAGGGGGGGTATATAAACGCCCTCGCAATAAATAAAGATTTGAATCACTTGGCCTGCCGGCGCCATCCCCGAGCCGCCTCCGTCCTCGCCGCCGGCTCCGCGGCCGACCCGCCGTCGTATTTGTCGGATGTCACTGCAGCCGGAGCGATCGCCATGCGTTGCACCCGGAGAAGCCCGCCAGAATAGCCCCGCCCCTCCTCGCCCCGCCCCGCCACCGCTCGGCGTTTTGACATGTCGCTGACAAGCGAGCTTACACGAGTAACGTATCGCGCACAGTAATTGATCTGTCGAAACCAAAAATACAGACATCTGTAAGGGCTGCTTTATAACGCGCCACCGCCGCCGCCGCCGCCGCTGCCAAGCGGGCGAGCGCTTGAGGGATGGGCACAGGCCTCCCCTCATGGCGCGGGCTGGGGCGGGGCGGGCACGGCGCCCACTCTCGTTATGAATGTTTGAATACAGCTGCAACAATCGAATATACTCGTCGTATATCGAATGTACTCGTCTTTTGAGGGAAGTTTCCCTCCCCCTTTTGGGATATTTTCCTCAGCCGTACCTTAAGGTCTCTTTTCCGTGGCTTTGATGCGATAGAGACACCACACCATTTCGGGGTGAATAACAGAAAAAATGAAACGTTAGAACGCAATTGGATGTACGTATTATGATGGCTTAAAGGGTTTCGGCCAAGTATCAAGTAATGCAAATATATATATATATATATATATATATATATATATATATATATATATATACATAATAATCACCTCTTATATAAAAATAGAAACAATCGATTATTTCTCGAGAGCAATAGTATTTTGTCTGAACATGTTTGTGTTTGAACATTGAATCAAGGCGGTACTTTCTTACCTCTTGTTGTCAATAGCAATCATACTCCATATGAAGTTTCTGGCTCACTGAAGAGATCGAAGCAGGTTTTGCATTTCCTCCACCTCGTTCCAACCTAGATTAATCAACCCCTCAAAACTGTTCATTTGTGTTAAAAGATAGAATTCGGGCTACAGAAAATCATACCGAATATAGTAAGTTGATGTGTGGTAAATGAACAATACATGTAGAAATATTTCATTGTACTCAATTCGTGGAGATAATTGATTGCTAAAAATATATTAATATTACAATGTACTACAAGAAACAATTCACTGATCGTAATAATGAACTTCGAGAATTTGGCCTATACAAAAGAAGAGTTTCTGTTGCACGAAGAATGCTAGTATGGGAAAATATATACATAAATATGAAGAACTGATAAACGAATATACACTAATGAAAAATTTTCAAACAACAATCAATAAATTCTGCGAAGTGTACCCAGGCAAGCGGCAGCGCATTTGCAATTAAAGCACATCCAATAATAAAATGTCGTAAGAAACCAGCTGAATTTCTCATAGTTTTCCTTCAAGAAAAATGGGAATAAGCGTCTGTTACATAAATATTATCCGAAGAAAACAATCATAAAGTCAATCACCCTTCATCTCGTCGAATGCAGCAGTCACCAAAACCACTGATTCTCTCCTGGATAATCCATGACGACCATTTCGCCTCGATCTTGATGTCGATTATGTCTTCGGATCTCGAGAATCTCTCGCTTATTCTTTCTCGCATCTCGTCAACAGCGTCAGCCGAAACGGTGGTCCCCTCACGAGCCCCTAGGCGTCATCGACTGTGGGGCTGGCGGAAGCGGGCGCTTAGCGGAGGGAATGTATAGAGTAGCGACCGGCGTACGGAGGCAATTGTTTACGGGTGGTGGCCGGTGACGTCACACGGCCATTCCTCGCGAGGAAGAATGCGAAGGTCGTCGCCGACTCGGGCAGCTGCGAGACGCCTTGGCGGCGGAGGACAGTGAAGGGGCAGGGGGCGGGGGCGAGGGCGCGGACGGTGGCGCGGACGGTGGCGGGGGCGGGGGCGGGGGCGGGGGCGAGGGCGGGGGCGGGGGCGGGGGCGGGCGAGGGCGGGGGCGAGGGCGGGGATCTTGCGGCGGCGGCGGCTGTTCGCGTGGACGAGGAATGCGCTCCCGGAAATGGTTGCTGTGTTTCAGGAAGTGTAGCGCTAGGCGAGTCTGAGCTCCCGTTTGAACATCAATACGCATTTGAGAGTTAACAGAAGTATTCAACGTCGTGCATTTCAAACCTAAGAAAAGAAGTCTTCAGATCTAATTTCAAATATTGGCATAAATTGACGGAAAACTAAGGAACCTCTACTCATGCGGAAGGTAATATTTTGTTGGATACACAGATATTAAAAAAAAAAACCCCTGTTTCGATTCTAAACGAAAAATGTAAGTTTTTTATATGTTAATCCGCAGTTTCTCGTAGTTGATGTTGCGTTTCTAGGCCACTAGTTAATATATATTTTCAATTATAATAGTACACAGTTTCATAAAATTTACTGAAGTAAGTGACTGAGAAGTTTACAACCGATCCACGGAGATAGATGGATGGACCAATACATAAGACTGGAAATTGTTCTAATTAATAAACAAAGGTGGATTCTTTAGCAGTTTTATATTTCAGAATAAAACCCACATTACATCAAAAATGAGCCTTTTAAAACTTCTTTACCTGAAATAAAGAAGGGTTCCTAATCACCAAATTCAATTGACAATATTCAATCTTTAAATATAAAGCACTGGTTAACACAAACGGTGGGTTTGTAATGATCTGGGATTATAAACGTCGTGAAAGCATTAATTCATACACTGAATTTTTCATTCCTCAGAGTTGTTGCTCATCCTGTCAGCCATCTGCAAGCTTTCCTTCAAGTTTATGTACCTTTTCCATGAGTGAGATATTTTTATTGTATCCGGACGTAAGTCGATGGATGTTCACAAGTGAGGACAGTTTTCATACGCTGGCAGAAAGGATGTTTTCTCATTATCGAGTGGATGTAAAGTATGCTTGTTTTATGCGTGATAAATGGTTCTGCACACTGAATAATATCCACTTTCTGTAGGGTTTACTCATGAAGGTTGATCGATAACTTCCACCACCGTGCCGCTTATAATAAAGTTCAATTTAAGATACACAAAATGGTGAAATTCTTTTTTTCTCAAATTGCTATAGTTTTAAGTTCTTTAATCGGTTTCGAGACAATCAAATCAACATAAATACAAACTTACAATAGAAATAAAAGCAAAGTCCCGTAAACCAATTAGATATTCCGAAGCAAATATTCAAATGATTAACTCCTTTTATGTTCAACAGATTTTCACAAGATATTCATTTTATTAATTTAACTAGTTTACTGTTTAAAATATATTACAATATTGTTTAAATATATTAAAATACCTTTTCTACGTCCAGTTAATACATGCACACATTCTATTTTGAGTTATAGACCATTAAATTTTGTGCCACAGAAATTTTACCACGAAAGACACATCACGCCGAAAATCCTTCCTCCCTTTCTCGAGCTCACGGCACACTATCGACGTCACCCAAGCGAGTCCCAAAATTTAATTTAGATTCTCTATAAACTAATACCCGAAGCCCAACCTTCGGCCCAAAGGCCAACATAAAACAATATATACACATACGTACACACACGTCAACGAAGTTGTTGACTCGCGAACCAACGTCCACAAGCGCACGCTCTGGTGGACGGCAGACGCACTACGCTGACCATGCTGCGGATGTTGACTCAAGTACAAAAGTTAACACGTTCCTTTTTTTCGTTCCGGGCTTTTCACGAATAAAAGTTCCGCTGTTTGTTTTTAGATCGGGTGCACTGCGGAAGGGTCCGGGTGGAAGGGGGGGGCGGAGACGGAGGGGGGAGGGGGGGGAGGGGAGGGGAGGGGAGGGGCGAGGACGAAGTGTGCGAAGTGGCGCGGAAAGGTTTTGGGAGGGGTTGGAGGACGGGGGCGGGGCGGTGAACACACGTGATTAGTTTGGATACGGTGAGATCGCGCAGGCCAGGTTCGTGTGTTCTCGCCAACGTTTGGAGTGTTTCCGGTAAAAATAAACGTTAGTCCATGGGCGTAGTCTGATGCCTCCCTCTGAAAGTTTCTGCAAAATTTGTTTCGTAAAAACATCATAAGTTGCTCTCTCCGTTGCTTTATTTCGTAACACGACCTCTCACAACAGAAAGTAATGCACCACGAAATTATCTCAGAATTCAAGAAGTCAGAAAATGCATTAAATCCGAGTCATTTTGTAGTTCTTGCTCATAAATAATCTTAATGCTGTTTATATTAAACAGTCTCTCATCGACATCAGCAAATTATAACTATTTTGTAGTTTTACTGCCATGTAAGGCGTCTATTTTTCAAGATACAACATACAAAATTGCGATGGTTAGATTTGTGATCTGAAGTTCACTTGACAGTTTAGGTACCACTCAGAATAGCTTTATTATTGCACATTTAATGAGAGATCCTTTTACGGTTTTTTCCGCACTCATTTCCTGAGCGACCTACGAGTACACCGAAAACACGAGGTCCGATCTTAGCTTGAGATGGATTTGCTTAAACTGCGAAACAAAACCTCTCAGAAAGATGAGAACAGAAATCAGTGGATCAAAAAAGAAGAGAGCGCAGAACAACCGAAACTCGGCGAACGCGAGGAAGACGAAAGACGCAAAAAGTCTGTTTACAAGCGCATTTCACCGAAGAAGGATTACCTTGTATAATACAAAGCAAACACGCTCCAACTTTACTCGCTGAGAACCAACGTCGCTAAATCTATACACAAAACATTTTATGCTCCCATGGGCGCCACACGACATTTTGATACCGCGCAGGCAAACACAGCAAAGAGCGGGGTTGCTTCCTCTCTGCTCGCCCTGCGCCGGTTTCATGTCCCGCACATGAAAAAGTGCTCTACCAACAGCTTTGCCTTGCCCTCCGGTTTACCGCAGCCAAACGGTGATCAATTTACGATTTTCTTTTCCTAGTATATAAACTGCGGTGATTTTAAAAATACCCCTTTTACCTCGGATCATAGTTCTTTTTATCGCAGCTGTTACAGGAGTGAAGGCAGAATCGTATTTTCTGGTTATCGGCAAGGATGCGTAGCATACGAGCGTGAGAGTTTGGGTGAGGAATGAGGGCTATGAGGGAATAGATGAAAATGTATGTGATCAGATTTTCTATCAGGATTATGGAATTCAAAACGATTACGATTACGTGTTATGCCACGATTCATCCAAATATAAACATATTTCAACAAGTACAACATCAGAGGTTAAACTTTTTATATATTTCAACAACATCATTCCTTGAGTCACAAACATTAAAAGGAGGCAAGTGAAATTTAACAGATTTCATTGGAGGTAGGATCCAATTATATAAGGTAAATAAACAAAATAAATACGAAATCAATATTAAATGCATATCAACGACCGTAGAAATGCTCACAGTAATTGCAACGTTCAAAACCAACTTAGAAAATAAATTGTTCTTCGTGTATCCCAAACAAGTTCAGAATTGCTATATTGTGATCACTGCCCTGGATGCCTATTCTTACATATCCTTTCCTAAAACCGGGAGAGAATTTGTTTCAAACAACGTACACGGGAGTAACAGAATCAGGGAATCGTAACTATTGAGAGAGCCATTGTCCTCTATTCTACCGCAGTTAGTATTCCCAACAAAATGCTTTCGCACGCTGATATGCATGAACACTCCATTACAGCGAAAGAGCTGTTGAATCTAATTGTCCACTTCCAGAAATATCTGTTGATTGCAAATCTGTCCCCCTCTACACCATTACACTTGTAGTTAAAATTCCTTGCCAACACCATTCCATTTGCGTTCCATTTCCGTACTTTTCCTCCCTGCTATGACGATTCGTTCCACCTAGTTGTTCTGATTCAACGCAGTTTGCGTGCAAATGCAATAGAACACTCGGTATTCAAACACTCGTTGCCGCGCGCTCGGCGTTTCGGAAAGCGAATCGTTGGCAATTGTTTCTCCCAATTGTGAACGCATCAAAGGTCAATCTGCGTATGCGGCGCGGCTCGCCCCTTTGATGTGCAGCCGGGTTCCGATGGCGCCGCCGCGCCCTAATATCAACCCGAAAAGACGCGCCGCACGTTGTAATCGGGTCCCGCTGCCACTGATGGCGCCACCGGGCTGTGGCAGAAAATGCTATTCGGAGAGAACACACGTTCTTGATCGACTGTTGAGACAAATGGCTGCAATTTCGATGCTATGAATGCCTATAAACGAACTACTAGTTTCTGGTTTTTTTATTTGCCACTAGCCTAGTGTAATGGCCATAACATTTTTTATATACATTGTTTATTAACAGTTTCTATAAATCCACAGGCACCATATAATTGAAAATGTAATTTTTTTCTTTCTTTTTCGAACAGGATGAGACTCGAAGTTTCAGATTGAATCGAATGACGTTTCTAATTGACGAAGCAGCCAATACGTGTCTTCTATGTACACAATATTTTGAACATAAGGAAACGATGTCATCGCAAAAACGACCCATTCCTTCAAAAGAGAAAATCTCAGGTAACGTTAAACTGCAATTGAATGTGGGATGACAATAATGATGGTGATGATAACACGACTCTATATTGAGCAATTAATGAAACGTGAAGCAGAGGATTACGCTGAATCCAGACGAACCACTTCTATACATGTCGCTGTTGCCGCTACATGTTCTACATTCACTAGAATATGAATCCCGAAGCAGATGGAGATGCGGATACCACAAAAAGGTTGCGCTGTCGGCAGCGCATCACATCACCCACAAACCCTCATCACCCACATCACATCGCCCACAAACCGAAAGTACTCGTAGGACACACTCACTTTTCACGTACTACGAATCATCGCAGCTTGAATATTTTACCGGCTTAGGTAGCTCAGGGTACCAGTAGATGTCACCGCAGTGCCGCTGCCGGGAGGAGAACTCTAGCAGCCGGCTGCTCTGATCGGTAGTTTTCCGTGGAATATCCGATCAACACTCTGAGAATGCCGGAGGAGTACACTACCAAACGGGCCACGGACCGCGCGCGATCTTTTCTACCTCTTCCTTTCCCTGGCCTCACACAAACAAGAAGAAAATCAACAAAAAAAATAATGGAACACAAAGAAAAAATAATCAAACATAAAACTGATAAATATAAAATAAATTCATACCAAACCCCCCCCTCACTCATTACAACTCGACATATAGGTCAGCGCCGGATCTCGTCATCCAGCTGGGACAGATCACCGCGACATCTCCCGCAATTAAATCACCTTACTGCTAATGACCTTAGCAGTTGACGTGACCGGAGATACTAATAAAACAAGTGAACATTTTTGACTGTGCGCATGCGCATTCGCGCCCACTGTTCGCGGGCCGAATCGCGGCCGGCGACCCGCAGCGATTCGCGGCGGCGGCGGCGGCGGTGGCGGTGGCGGCGGCGGCGGCGGCGGCGGCGGCGGCGACCGCCCCGTAACGCAGCATGGCGCGTGAATAATTTTAGCGCGCAGGTTATTCCATTATGCACTTCCCCGCACGATGTTTGGACGCGAAAGTCGTAATTGCCGCTAATTACGACTTGCATTCATAAAGAGAGCGCGGAGCGGGCCTGGGGCTTGATCGGACGTGCGGTCGAGCCGTCAAAGTTGTCAGTGTGCAATTTCCGGCGTTTGTCGTGGTTTCTCTGCGCGCGGTCCGTGCTAGGCTGCGTTTTGCGCGCTATTTTTTTGTCGTTCGAGTTTCTCTTTTTGTGCGACCCTTGTGAGAGCGGGCAGAATGCACGTAGTCACAACTGAAAATCAGAACTGCATTATCGGTGTAGTCCAGTTTCTTGTAATATGATCATTATCGTACGTTAGTCAATGGTACATTGATTTTCTTTTCTTAAGAACACAATTAATTTTACAAAAACCTTCTCATCTTTACAATGTGAGAAGATAGTTAGAGGGAAATGTTTAATGAGTCAATTACATTGGGGACAGAAGAGGCGCGGGGGGACGTGGCGGGAGCGAGAAAGTGTGGCGGGGAGTGGCTGGGCGTGGCGGGGATGACGGTAAGTGGGAAGGGCGGGAGGGGCGAGGCTTAAAGGGAGCGGCGTGAGCGGGTCGCGGCGGGGCGCAGCGGGGCGGCGGGCGCGGGGGCGCGGCGGGGCGCGGCGGGGCGCGGCGGGGCGCGGCGGGGCGCGGCGGGGCAGGGCGCGGCGGGGCGGGGCGCGGCGGGGCGGGGCGCGGCGGGGCGGGGCGTGCGCGGTGCGTGGCGGGGCGGGGCGTCCACCTCTGACGTCGCGGGCGAGGGGCGCCGCCAGGGGGCGCTGGCCGGGGGCCGACTGCACGTCGCCGTCTAACGCGGCCGCCGCCGCCGCCGCGTGCGCAGACGCTGCGGCCCGCGTTTTTTGGGGCGCGCCGCCCGAAATAGACGCGTCCTTCGCGCGTCAGCAGAGGCGGCGGCGGTGGCGTCGCGGGGCGTCGCTGGCGTCGGTGCGCTGGCGCCGGCCGAGCGTCCCTCGCAAACGCCAGCGCCGCCCGACGCCTGCGCCACTGAGGGAGACCTGGACATCATTTTATACACGCTGTGCCTGCGAGTTGTGTATGAATTTCATATTAAGAATTAAAATATGTCAATAATTAAAGTTTTCGAGCAAAAAAAATTTTTTTCGCTATTTAAATTTACTCTTTGATTTACACAACTTAATTAATTTAAGAACATCCAATTTTATCCCGTGTATGATTTCATTACTTCTTCTCTCATTGTTAGTTCCTTCATCTCAATGTCTTCACAGATAGTACGTAAGTGCCCAGGCCAGATATTTCAAGTTTCTTACATCCTGTTCACATCATTGACTCTTGATCACAGTTAAAAAGATGTTTTCGCCGGACAATTGTATTACGAACGTTGTAAATTTTTACCACCAAACGTGAAGCAAAACGAATTATTGACATTTTATTGCAAACCTGCCCTTGTTGAGGACCCAGCGTTTTGTTGTCCCGCCTCCCACTCCCTCCCAACGCCGCCACCCGCTGGGAGCCGCGCTGCAAACAAGTCGCTTTACGACAGCGTTCGCCACGACGACGCCTCAGCACACGTCGCGCGTATATTCGCCCCGTCCCCCGCCCCCGCCCCCGCCGCCTCCCCGGAGGGCAATTTGCGAGCTGTTAACTACCCCGTCTTCCATTACAGCGAGGCTACGCGCGAAACCCAATGCGGAAGTTATGAAGAGGTCGAGTGTTCGACGCGCGGGAAGCATACGCTGCCAGCACTTGACCCGGCCCGTATTTCACCTCCTCCTCTTTTGCTTCCAACGGGACAAAAGCTATTTTATGGACGGAACTTTCCAGCTTGCTGGAGATTGGCGGTAAATAATGTGTAAGAAAATACGAGAGGTAAAGAAAAAAAAATCAGGAAAATATTTATGGTTTATGGTAAAGCGTTCAGAAATGCCGCAACTAAGCGTATCGATCTGCTGTTTATTTCGAGTCGACAGGTCTCCCCTCATTTGCCTGATTTACGATGTATCTGCGGCTCTCTCCATTTTCCTTTCTTCCTCGCGCAATTTCGCCGACGATAAGTAGACGCGTTCCTGGAAGCAAAGCTTCTTGTAGGTTACCCCGAATCGGGGATGTGCCCGAGGTACCTGCCTACCCTGCAGATGCCGCGGCTGCAGAAGAGGACACCGCAAAGCCGTAACTCAATTCCGAGCGGGTGGAAAGTGGCAACATCCGCTAATTATTGCTCGCCTACGCCACACACCGCGCAGGAGTGCAGACGCGACGTGTTTACGGGTCTCGTTTATTTTCCCTTCGACGTTGAATCTAACCAGAATACTTCCTCCGGATATTTCTGACACCGGTCTGCAGGAGCGGGGATTGCCGGGATATCGCCCTGAAAACATTAGCTACAGAGTTGCTGCAGAGTAATATTTACGAGTGCACAGTATGGGTTTAAGACGGTTATAGCTGTCAGGTGATGATTTTTAAGTATTTTCTAAAAGTAAAAAAATCATTGAACATGTACTTCTACTATAAATAATTCGCTTGGAACTCTCGAAATTGTTTCGTCCGAAGGAGGCTGCTTGGTGTTTATTCAGAAAGTGTGATTTAATTAAATATTTTCAAGGATTACTATGAGTGTCAATCGTTATATATTTTAATGTTAAAAGTTTGTGATAATGAGATTGCTACTTCTAAAACCTAATTGTAATTATTTAAACGCAACACTTTCGAGAATTGCAAATTTCATTTTCTACGCCCCTATTATCATTAGATCAGAAAGTTAAACATTACAAGTAACATCACGAATGGGTTGATTTAATATTTTTAAACTTCTCTAGAGGACCATTTGACCACAGATTCACCTTTAAGAGGCCCTGGTATCCGTAATGGTTATGTTTGTAGTACCGGTTGGCAAGGGCACAAGGAACAGAGACGTCAGCAAAGAAAACAAAAAAAATGCTAAGAAGTAGTGCCAAGTGTTGGGCAGTGGGCGGATGGATGAGTTGGTAAGTACCTGGATGAGAAGCGCGTGAGTCAGCCACAGGTTGGGATGATGTTGGAGGAGTTGTGAAGGTAGAGTCTGGAAAAGAGGGGAAAACAGCTGGCTGAGCAACATCCAGGCCATGGTAGGTACATGGGTGAGAGAGACAATGTGGACTGAGAGGAGAGTACTGAGAGAGGGAGGGATAATGCTGAGGGGCTTGGAGCAGTTAATACTGGGAGAAGTGGGACAGGATGAGTGTATCCACGGGAGTAGGGGGAAAGAAAGAGTAATAAAACGTAAGTAGGAAAGGAACAAGGGTGACAGGGCCGGGGTCTGAAGAAGGGTTTGTGGTACGGGCTGTGGCGGTAGACTGGAGACGGGGTATGTGAAGGTCTGTCACGAGGTGTGTCGTCAGGGTGGTCAGGGTGTGTGTCGGGGTCTTTGGGAGTCTATTCCGTGATCTGACCCGAGGTCTGTGGCGAGAACAGGAACAGAGTCTCGGGCAGGGTATATGGGGGGGGTTCATGGGGGTTTATTGTGTGTGTATCGTGTATGGGAGGTGTAGAGTGTATGGGGGTGAGGTGTAGCAAGACTGGAGAAAGGCCAGTTGCTGGAACTTCAGAGGAGTGGATGGCGAAAGCAGGGTCAATATCTGCAGCGTGGTCAGTGGCTGTGACTGGGCAGGTGTCTAGAACGGTGAAGGCTGGGGTCAGTGCAGGTGAGCGTAGCAGGGCGTGGAACGGGGCTGCGAGAGTCAGACCAGGCAAAAAGCGGCCAGGCGTGGGGCGGGGCGCGAGGCGTGGCGCGGGGCGTGGCGCGGGGCGTGGCGCGGGACGTGGCGGGGCGCGGGGCGGGACGCTGGCGGGGAGCGGGGCAGGGCGCGTAATGCGACGCGGGGCGGGGCGCGGGGCGGAGCGCGGGGCGGGGTGCGGGGCGGGGCGCGGGGCGTGGCGGGGAGGGGGGCGGGGCGGGGCGTGGGGCGGGGCGGGGCGTGGAGCGGGGCGGGGCGGGGCGCGGGGGGGGGGGCGGGGCGCGGGGCGCGGGGCGGGGTGCGGGGCGGCGCGGGGCGGCGCGGGGCGGCGCGGGGCGGCGCGGGGCGGCGCGGGGCGGCGCGGGGCGGCGCGGGGCGGTGCGGGGCGGCGCGGGGCGGCGCGGGGCGGCGCGGGGCGGCGCGGGGCGGCGCGGGGCGGCGCGGGGCGGCGCGGGGCGGCGCGGGGCGGCGCGGGGCGGCGCGGGGCGGGGTGGGGCGGCACGGGGCCGAGCAGTGGCTGCAGCGCAGCGGCGCGGTCTGGCGCGCCCGGAGGCTGGGTGCGCGCCAGCGCCGCCTCGCGGGCGTGGGCGGCGCCCGTCTGCGCCGCGTCCGTTTAGCGCGCGCTGACTCCTCGCGCGCCGCGTCGTGGGCGTCGCGACGCTCGCCGACGCCATTGACCAGCGCGGCGGCCTCGGCCCACAGTCCCACACGCGGTTTGTTTTGCGCACGCACTCGCAGCACAACAACCCTTAATAATATTGTTACTTTGCTCATCTTTCCTAGCCCTCTTTCATTGTAATGAAATTTCTTGGTCGCTCCCACCAAGACAAACGAAAAAAGTTCCCCAAACATATTTTCGGGAATATTTAATTTGTAAAAATTATTGTTTTAGTCATGTAGTTACTTAAAAGCGTTCACCATAGGTCACTGTTATCAAGAAAATATAAGGAAGGAGTTATCAATCACTTGTGTGCGTATTCATTGCATGCTTCAACTCAAGTTTCAATCATTTTATAGTCTGTTTTACTCCGCATAATTTATTTCTTTGAGTGAATGCTGTCTCACACAGTAAGTTCTATGCTACAGTTCAGTAGGTGCCCTCCTTTCCTAGGGAAGTTTCACGCGTTTCGTCACCGACAGGGAGAAGAAATGCTCCATTTCGGTGTCGGAAACATTCCGGATTCTCTTTTAAACAACTTGCTCTTATGTAATAGTGCCAGTCGCATGCTGTGCCACTGATGTCAGCAAATATGCCTCGACATGCGTCATATTTTTTAGCTCTGTGCACGACTTGCGGATGCACGTCATGGCCTGCAGACCCGGAGAAGAAATAAGATCCTAACAGCAACACGGTAGTTGGCGTTCTGCCTCCCTTAACTTGTAATTTTCTATACAGCGAAATGGTTAATGATTTCACGACTGAATATCTCAGCGTGATCATAACAAATTGCCTGCCGGTTTCCATGTTTTTTTTTCTAAACTAAGATAAATATTGAAAAATATCACATAATAATAATAATAATAATAATAATAATAATAATATCATCACCTTCATGATCTAGCGGATAGATTGAACATTTCAAGAGCAACAATAAAAGCTATTGAAGGCAGTGTCTTGTCTAGAATTTCGAAATTTGCAACACGTAGCTTTCATGTCTGTATGAATTTAAAAGCATTATATTTTGAATGAATTATCCATACTGAATTTAATATACAATTAATATTTATTGAACAAACACATTAACTAGCTTTATTCACACATGTAGAGCTTTTATACCTCGGAACAGGTGAGGAACAGGAAACAAAATTAATAGTTTTATTACTCTGTAAAATTACATATTCATGAATGACAACAATAACACTACATTGTTTATTTAATCTATGATCAGCATTTATGAAAAAAGTTGTATGATAAAATTGAATTATAAAGAACGGATACATGTTTAAAAACCAAGCATCACATGTTACATCGGAGAAAAAAATTACCGACAACGAATATCGCTCAATACAATAAGGAGATTTCCAGTAACTCATGAATACGAATTTGGAGACATTAAACTGCATCTAAACCAGAAGCCGAAACGTGCGGTTTGAGTCTTGTTTAAAGCACCGGTCTTTCTACCAAGCGATAGTGACGTGGTAAGCTTCGCATACCACGGATTTATAAATACACTCCTAATGCATCGCCTGATCTTCAACGTAGTTTTCTGCTCCGCATCTAAAAGTTTAATATTTAAAAATATTAATATTTATCCGATTGCATGTGAATAACAATAATAATAATTTTTGTATTTAAAATG
Organism: Acheta domesticus; assembly: GCA_031308135.1. Taxonomy (NCBI): domain Eukaryota; kingdom Metazoa; phylum Arthropoda; class Insecta; order Orthoptera; family Gryllidae; genus Acheta; species Acheta domesticus. The sequence continues at coordinate 202,768,048 of JAHLJT010004567.1, read as the reverse complement.
AGTTATTTTATTGAATTAATTCTAAACTGATTAGATACTTCTACACAGACAACTGAATTCAGAAATGTTTATTTACAGTGTGAACGTCACGAAGTGAATAAGATAATTCCTTGACGGAACTTTTTCAAGACAGTAGTAATTCTTGAATTCGTTTTCCTATTCATGTAGTCACTCAAATTCTTAGGTCACTTTCATGTAATTTTTAGAAATACGAATTCACAACCACTGGTCATCACTGTGTCATTTTAAACTCCGTGCCGGGTCCCGCCTGGCAACATTCTATTCAGGCCTTGCGGAGAAGCACTACTAGGAGAATGCAGCAGGAAAGATATATTACACTACTACATACAGTACTACGAGGAGGTAAAGAGAAGATGCACTACAGGATGCCATACAGTGAAGAAACGGTAACAATTGAAGGCACGATGGAGATTTTCGGGTACATTAAAATGGGTTTTGGGGAGATGAGTGGTTGCCCATACGCAGTTCCAAAGTCACACAGTTCGAACTCTCAAGTGAACGTAAACTTCGATTTAAACATGGCTGCACTTCAAGGTCACGAGCTGGAAGGAGAGGGGGAAAACAGTCATCCAATCGGAAGGACTTAAATTAGGACTTAAATTTTTGGTATTGGAGCTCCCGATTGGATGAACAATGCCCTCCTCTCCTTCCAGCTCGTGTCCATGAAGTGCGGCTACGTTGAAATCGGAGTTTAAATCGGCACAAAGAAATGCGCTGCTCTCTAAACTGCGATTTATTCAAAGCTGCCTCTGGCAGGTCATCAGCTGTTACGGTGCCATCCAATCGGGACCATACACGTCACTACAATGACGTCACTACGGTGGCGTTGAATTTTCCGATCGGATGCCACCGAAGCAGCTGATTTCCGTCACAGGCAGCTGTAGAAAACTCGCAGATTAGCTGCGGGGCCTGGGAGCTTTGGGCCGGGCGCGCGCGGGCAGCGCACCTGCTTGTGCTGCTCCGCGCCGCGCCGCGCCGCGCCACGCCACCGCGGGCGGCTATTTCTCGCCCGGAGTAACAGGAGCGCCGCGCCCGATATAACCGCGCGAAGAGGGGCGGCGCGAGGAGAGCAATGGCGGGGCGGGGAGGGAGGCGGGGAGTGCGGAGGGGGGCAGGGTTGGGCGAGGAGGGGTGGCGGGAGATGCGGGAAGCGGTCGCCGGCCGCCGGACACCTACGACGACAATTACGACTTTATTTTAGAAACGTATGGCGTTCAAATGCATCACAACCAGTAAAAACTTCAAGGAGCCCAGACACGGATATCACATCTGTCATAAATAGGAGCAACATAACTGTTCCTCCGTAGTAGCATATCACTTTAAAATGGGACCACCAGCTTTTCTTCCAGTACCGAATTTTCTTCGTGATCCTTGAACTACGTCCTTTGAAGTAATGCACGGCATGTATATTTAATGCCACATCACTACATTTGTCTTTAATATTCAACCAAATTATTTTTATGCATTGAAAATATCTAAAATAGAAATATGTTGAACGTTTTATCGACAATAAAGCCGTGTAGGAAAGCAGACGAGAGAATTTTCATGTTACGTGATAAAGACGATGGGCATTTGTAAGTTTGATCTTGTGGTTTGGATGTGTCGGCACTCGTTAATGTACACACATGTAGCGGGCACACCGAGGGGGATTCGCCACCTGACGATCGTCGACGAAGATAAATGTCAGCGCCGACGGACGATCAGCAGTTGTAGGCTGCGATGTCGATTGCGAAGTTTTCGGGAAGAAGATAAATGATTTGAGACATTTTCAAAGAAACCGTTCTTGTATAATCATTCTTAGACTCTCATTCGAATATTAAGCAACAGGTTTTGTTAAATGCCATTTTTTAAGTTACACAATAGGCGATTGCGAATCTGATTATGCTTTTCTCGTCAAAATAATGAAGTTAGAACATTAACTCACTTCATCAGGGAAATAATTTCATAATAAATATTACGAAATATAAAACGCTAATAGGAAAAAAAACACGAAGTAATTGTAGTTGGTTATACAATTATTACATATTTATGAAATTATCTTCCCGTGTTAGCTTATGGAAATGTTAAAAATTGCGAACATGTTGTGAAAGTGTAAATTAAACGTATTGAATTTCCTTGTTTAAAGAAAGAAAATTCACTTATTTAACCTCCAGTTTAGGGAGTATAATATATTAACGAATTACGGCACGTGGAAATGGTATTCTGTTGAGTAAATTGTGAGTTTATTAACAATTAATTTCCGTCACTTTATGACTCATTAATAACAGAGCTCATTATTCACGTGGATACATTTTCTTGGCAATTTTCACATGCGAAACTGTCGGCAAATATCTCCCGACACCCACTCTCTTCCTGTTTCCTTTATTTTGTATTGAATTATTACGTTGTTATGAGCAATAAACAGCAGTGGAGTTTGTCCCCATCGTGATGTCGCGTCGCTCTCTTCATTAATCTTTACGTACGGGAGCTGAAGAGAAACACTGCAAACTCATAAAAATTTAAAAAGAGAATACAAGAGCATAAAACTCTCGCAGAATCTAACATCTGTCCACGAGACAAGTTTTTAAAATTACATGGCCATTTTTCTTTGATCTAGATGCGAGCCGGGCGAACCAGTGCTATATTTCATCCGAAAACGCTTCCTTTAATATTTTAATAAGTGCGAAAGAAATTTAACAAGACGGCTAAAATTCATTTAGAATATCCGAAGGCCGCATAAGAATGGATAGTAAAGAAAATTTGGATAAGACGATTTACAGGTTTCCCGATTGTCCACACACACACATACACACACACATACACACACACACACACACACACACACACACAAACAACAACACAAAAAACCCTCAATTCTATTAATCCCGTGTCGCCAAATTTTCGATATTTCGCTAGCACAGAACTCATTTGTGTTTCTTTGATTTGTGACATTTGGTAAGTTCTACCGTGTACGTAGGATGTAAAAAGATATCCATTCTATGTGTATTAAAGCCAACTTACATTACGTGCATGCTATTTTGTACAATTTGAAATAGATCTAATAAAAACGACATAACTATCTGTTCCAAATTTAATCTAATTTAGAAGCACGACATAAAAATATAATTTATTTGCACTTCGCAGTAGCAGATAACCATTTATTCTTATCCGTACACAGTTTAAAAGTACCTATCTAGTGTAATTTAATTGCAGCTAATTGTTACAGCCCAATTTTGTAACGCGACTACTAGATTCACACCAGCGTTTCCTCCAGACGTGCTCAATTTACTTAGCGAATTCGTACCCTGGCGGCTCCATTAAAACAGGCCCCGCTTATCGCCGCCGTGGCTCAGCCCGGGCGAGAGGATCCCGCGAGCACGTAGCGGTTCTACAGCGACACCTGCGCCTAACTTAGGGCCCCACCTTTCGCGCGCGCGGCACGCAGGGTCCGGGCCGTAGATTAGGGCGGAACACCGCGTCGCTATTGGGAACCGGTGGCTTTGGCCGATAAGCCGCGTAGCGCCGAACCCGGGACTCGACGTGAGCGAAAAGCCACGTGGACTGGAGCGGGCAGTACATTGCGGTGATCGTGTCCGTCGTTGTCTCTGCCGTAGTCGCAGGGTTTCTGTCTCTCCTCATGCTTCACATCGACTCGTCAGTGTTTGAATTCGCCAACCGTTGTCACGAGAAAGACTTTACGTCGCCGTCCGAACAGGTTAATTCATGAATGTCAGAGCTTTTCATAAAACCCATTTCTTTCCTATTACTGCTGACTCACGTGTCAACTTTCGTTTCACCCAATAACCTAACCACCACCATCCCTCACATGGCGTTGTCTTAACAGCCGCTTCACATATTCCTGCCCATCCACCAATCAGCGTCCCCATCATTCATCGACCCCTGTACCGAACCTACACAGGCTGGTGTCAGTTGTACTGAAGGTAGCTCGACACAACTACGTCAAGACCTATATATTCACCTGCTTCACTACTCGTCGATCTCTCGCATCACCATCGTCATTCATCAGCCGAAGAAGCGAACGTATTCCTGCTGGTGTCATTTCGTGGCACGGTGAGTTCACATCAAAGAGAGAGCATTCCATACACGAACGTACTTCCTTCCTCATCCTATTCCTATTTTCCCAACCCACCGGTCGCTCCTCGAGAAGATCTGCCACTATCGCGACCCCCCCCCCACGCCGCTCCCACTTTGATCGGCCCACTAATAAGCGAACGTATTCCTGCTGATGTCACTTCATGCCAGTGTGAGTTCATATCAAACAGAGAGCATTCTGTGGGTGCACGTACTTCCTTCCTAACCCTATTCCTATTTTCCCAACCCGCCAGTGGCTCCTCGAGCAGGTGGTCCGCCCCCGCCGCTCGCCCTTCCGAGGGGCGGCGGCGGCGGCGGTGGCGCGTCGCCACGCCCAGGGGCACCTCCGCCGCCGCCGCCGCTCGTAATCCAGGGCAGTGCGCGCCGTCCTTATCTCACATCTGGGAACAGGTGTTGGCGCTGCGGGCGGCTGCCGATAGGTCCCGCAGACGAACGAGCCCGCACCGCCTGCCCGCACTGCGGTCCCACCGCGGGCGTCGCCGGGGCCGCCGCCGCCGCAGCCGTCGAAGTGCCGCCGTCTCCGCGTCGCGAGAGAAAAAACCGGCCGCCGCCGCCGCCGTGGCGGAGGGGCGCGAGGGAGAGATAAACCGCGCGAGGGCACAGCGGAGAGCGCCGATAGCAGAGAGCCGAGGGGTGGTCGGAGGTGGCAGGGGGCGGAGAAGGAGCAACAACAAAAATTGCCCTCGCGAGGCGGTGGCGGCGGGGTGCTCGACGAAGGGTGGCTCCGCGCGGGGGAGGTGACGGGGCGCGCAGGCGAGATGAGTGAGAGATGTTGCAGCGCGGCGAGTGGAAGGCGTGAGGTGAAGTGGGGAGGAAGCAAGGAGGAAATGTGCGGGTCAGGGAGGAAGGGGAGAGGGTGAGGTGGGGTGGGCTGAGCAGGCCGGAACGAGACGGGCCGGTGGGGAGTGTAATGCAGCACAGTGGGGAGGAGGGAGCGGGTCTAGTCGAACGTAGCGGGTTGGAGCGGGGCAGGGAAAAGGAGCGGGGACAAGTGCCGCGAAGCGCAATGGGTGCGAATGGAGCAGGGCGCGGTATGGTGGGCTGTGCGGAGTGGAGTAAAGCGTGGCGTGGCTTGGCGGAGAGGGTTGGATCGGGGCGGGGTGAAGCGCGACCGAGCGGAGCGGGGCGGGGTTGAAGGGGGGCGAGGTGAAGGGTGATGCGATGGAGCCGGACGAGACAGTCTCGACACAGAGCGCGGCGGGCGAGGCAAAGCAGGCCAGGCGGAGGCCCTGAGCAGGGGCAACGCAGGGCCCTCGGAGCTGAGTAGGGACGGCGCGCGCCGCGTGCGGGGCGGCGGCGGCGGCGGCGGCGGCGCGGGCGTCCGTGATGGAAGGCGACAGTGTCAAGCGGGGGAGCCTAATTACCAGGGGCTGTAATGGCGGCGTCGGCGGTCTGGAAACGCGCCAGCTCTGCAGATACAGAGATAAAACCGGAGAGAGGAAGACAGAGAGAGAGAGAGAAGGAGAGAGAGGGAGAGAGACGGACGGAGGCAGCTTTGCTAGCGAGTGCGAAGACGCGAGCGGGCGAAGCCTCCTGCGAGCGAGGTGGGGGGAGGGAAGGAGGGAGGGAGGGAGGGATGGGGGAGGGCAGGAGCATAACGACCGAAGCGGAGAGTATTGGGCGGTGCGGGAAGGATATATCGGAGTTGATGTGAGTGGAGTCACAAGACTTCGCGCGATTTGGGTCGGAACTAAGAGCGGAATCTACGTTTTGACTAAAGAAGAAATGAATGCTTGTGCAGAACGACAATGGAAGAGAAGCAATAAGAGACATTTAAAAATTCAATGTGGAAAAGTGTATCAGACATAACAAAAGTAAGGAGCATTAAAGCTAAGACAGTACAGATATAAAAAGAAAAGAAAGCATCAAAAAATCGTAATACAGAGTTATAAAAGAAATAGCGAAAAAAATCTATTATTGTAAAAACAAGCTGAAATGAAAACGAGATCAAAGTGGAAAATCAAAATAAAAAAAGAATACGCCACACAAGAACGCACGTGGCAAACAGAGAGAACATCCAAATCGCGCCCAAGACGACGGAGAAAGACAAGCAAGAAAACGAGCAGCAGCAGCAGCGGTGGCGGCGTCCCACACAGAGGACGCGCCGCTGATATCATCAGGAGGGTGCCGGCGCGGGGGCACGTGGAGCCGGCCTGGCAGCGCGGGGCGGGGAATGGGGTGAGGGGAGGGGGCGAGGGGCGCGCTGGCAAAAGGCTGCGGTCGCCGGAAAACACTCGGAACCAAGGTTATCTCGCTCCGGCAGCCGCGCGGCGCGGCGATGACGGCGGCGGCGGCGGCGCCACGGCGTCGGAGAGGCACAAACGCCGCCGCCGCCGCCCCCGAGGGCGGGGTCGAGTCTCAAATGGAGGAGAAATTAGACGCTCCGTTTCCTCTCGTCCGCCGCGCACCGCAGGCGAAAGGCGGCGAGACGGGGCTGGAGCTGAAAGTGGTAGACGCGGTGACGGAGACGCGGACGGCGAGAAGCTGGGATTGGGATGGAAGCGGGGCAGTGTGACGGGGGATGGCTGGGGTGATGAAGCGCGCGGAGCAGGGTGGCGGGGTGGCGGAGATGCAGGGTGCGGGCGCAGAGGGGTCCTGGGGTGGCGGGGTGCCGAGGCAATGGGGTGGCCGGGTAGCGCACCTGCGGGGTGGTCGGGTGGCGGGGATGCAGGATGGCAGGATGGCGGAAGTGGCAGGATGGCGGGGCGGCAGGATGGCGGGGGTGGCAGGATGGCGGGGAGGACGGGTGGAGGGGTTGCATGTTGAGAGGATGGCGGGGAGGCTGGGAGGCGTGGTGGCGGGCTGGCCGGGCAACGGGGCGCATGGACAGACGGCAGCCTGGATGGCGTGGAAGGGTGGCGGGGTGGCAGGATGGCGGGGTGGCAGGATGGCGGGGATGCAGGATGGCAGGATGGCGCGCTGGCAGGATGGCGGGGTGGCAGGATGGCTGGGTGGCAGGATGGCAGGGTGGCGGGGATGCAGGATGGCAGGATGGCGAGGTGGCAGGATGGCGGGGTGGCAGGATGGCGGGTTGGCCGGGTGGAGGGGTTGCGGGGTGGGAGAATGGCGGGGTGGCGGGCTGGCCAGGCAGCGGGGCGCATGGACAGACGGCAGCCGGGGCTATGGCGTGGAAGGATGGCGGGGGTGGCGGGATGGCGAGCCAGTGGGGCAGCGGCTCGGCAGGGCCGCGGCGGATAAAGGCGAGGCGCTGGCTGATGAGGCGACGGAGACTCCGCCGATCGCGCCGAGGGCTGAAAGCGACGCTGATGAAAGTAGCGGCAGGGGCGGAGATGCGCAGATGAGGGATTTTCTGGAAGGAGATGACGGGGATGATAGAGGTGCAGGAGGGGATTGTATTAGCTAAGATAGCGAGAAAGGCAATGGGATGCAACTGGGAAGGAAAGGCAACGAAATCCACGGAGAGACGAGGCGGATGGTTGGATGAGAGAGGAGTCAGCGACGGTAAGTGCGTGGGGGGACGAGGCGTGGATGCGGGGCGGCATGATTGCCCGAGGGTGGTTGTGCGTGGGGGCGGCGAGGGTGGCGGCGGCGGCAAAAACGGCGTCGGGGAACATGACAGGCCGGCGGCTGGGCCGGAGCTGCCAAAGGAATCGAGGCGCGACTGGGAGGGCAGGGAGAGCGCGGATGGCGGCAAGGAGGACTTCTTCCTGGGCTTAAAGAGAAGGAAGCGCAGTCAGAGACAGAGCGGTGTCGGCCCCGGTAACAAGGGGCTCCGCCCCTGAAAAAGCTGCATCGATAACAAACGGCAGGGGCGGAGTCGCTTTGCCAGTCGGTGCGTTTCAAAGCCCCTCACCCCCCCTCGCGCGTGTGAAAAGGAGGAATACGTTTGATTGTGGATGACGCGAATGACGCTAGTCGACGTTCTTTGAAGCGTTGCAATAATTTACATCCCAGTTCTGCTACCTTCAGTCTTTTTAAAAAGTTTGACGAGTACACTCTGGAAACAATTTAAATTGGCACACAAATTCTTCACTATTATGAAGAAACTAACATTTCATGTAAACGAAAAACCTATATATTTCGTTTCAAGCATACGGAAAACATAATTTTTCTATTTTATTCCTCTCTAAAGACAATGAAGATATTAAATAAATCGAGTACAGTATTAGGGCAAAACTAGAAGCAATATAATAAGAAATAATATCATCAGAGTAACTCAAAGTAACATCGCTTATTACAACCACCGAGAGTAATGCATTAAAATGGTTAGGATGCGTGTATAGATGAATGTATGCAGGAAGGCGCAACCTATTTTTGAGACCGAGACCGGACGAAAAAGACTTCCTGGAAGAACAAAAGGAACTTGGGAAAGATATAAATAGAAATATGTCTGTGAGTAGAACGACAGTATGAGAAGTACAGGGACAAGAAAATACTTCTGATGGCCAACACAGCGCGAATAAGACATAAAGGAAAGAAAAATGAAAAGACGAGTGTGGTATCTGTTCTAACAACTTGCGGAAATTTTTGCGCATACACGCCGACATAACGTGCACCTTACGAAACATGCTCCTCGCACATCACCTTGGTCAATGCATTCCCAAGTGCTTCTCAACGCTGAAGCCCTCTTCCTCTGGCACGCGCACCTAATGCGTTACGCAGAGCCTCGGCAGCGCGGCTCGCGACCCTGGGCTCGCCAGATAAGCTGCAGCCACCGCCGCCGGCACCGCCGGCACCGCCGCCACCGCCACCACCACCACCGCCGCCGCCTCCCCTACCGACACCACCTCCGCCCACGCCTCCGCCGCCACCGCCGCCGCCGCCGCCACCGCAACCGCCGCCGCCGCCGCCGCCGCCACCGCCACCGCCGCCGCCGCCACTGCCGCCGCCGCCGCTTCCGCCACCGCCACCGGCACCGCCGCCGCCGCCATCGCAACCGTCAACGCCTCCGCCTCCGCCACCGCCTCCGCCTCCGCCACCGCCTCCGCCTCTGCCACAGCCGCCGCCGCCGCCGCCGCCGCCCCCCGCCTCCGCCTTCTCCACCACCTCCGCCGCCTCCAACTCCGCCTCCCCGTCCCCCTCCGCCACCGCCATCACCTCCGCCACCCCCACCCCCACCTCCGCCCCCGTCGTTGCATGCATCCTTCGTGCGTGTGCTGGCCGCACGCAGCAGGCGGCGGCGGCGGCGGCGGCGGTGACGGCCACGCACGCGCGTCGCATCGCCAACGAAGCCCCGCGTCGCGCCGCGCCGCGCCGTCACCAGCGGTGGCGGTGACGGCGGTGACCGCCGGCGGCCGCGCGGGTCGTTGCCAACCGCCAAGGCTGCGGACGCGCCGCGCCTACTGCGGAGGCAGCACGTAAGACTGGCCGTGGAGGCGCGTGGTCGAAATTTCGAAAGAGCATTCTTGCGTCTCGTACACTGTTACGAAGCAGGCATGTTTAACGCGGCCGCAAAACCATTCCTGAGTACGTCACTTTTGCCCTGCAACTATTTTTACAGAAACATTGTAGCCGCACGCAAACGTGTTCAAACTTTTAAAACCTATTCTAGATAGCTGTACATGTTTCATTTCCTGTTCTTTCCAGGGAGTTTGATGTACTACGAAACTTCTAGGAACACAATTCAATTTCAATGTATTGAACTAGCTGAGCTTCCTATTTATTGCATTTCTTTCGTGATATTCATCCATCAAATTACATTTTCCTTCTGTTAAATTTGGCCTCCGTTTCGTTATTGTAAGTATTTATATAACTGTCACCACTCTGTCACCTTATTGGAGAGGCAATTTCAGCCGAAACCATAACAGTAATTATATCTAACTTGAGACCTTACATTGAGAAAGTAATGTATTTTCGTAATTAAATTTGTTCAAACGAATTGTTACCCTGAGTCACGGTCAGAATGACAATTCTTTGACCAACTTTAATTATAAGTATTTATATTATTTACATTATTATTATTATTATTATTATTATTGCTGTTTATTTATTTATCGTGGCTTTGGCTTCTAATGAATAAACCATGCAGCGCGATGTTCGGAATGCGTGCACTGGCGCATGCCTCCTCGTCCTCCAGAATAATTCGATCGCTTGCGGCGGCCTGGCGAAGCGACGGCGGCATCCGCGCCGACACGGGGGCGGCATCGCAACGACCCGGCCGGCGCACGCATGATGGACGACGCGTTGGGCTGCGAGGTCGCCTCCGCGGACGGCGCGAGGACGCCGGGAAGCGGGCGGATGCCTCGACGGCCAGCCCCCACCCCCGCCCCCGCCCCCACGCGACGCACCGACGGCGCCATTAGCATATCCTCGGCCCTCGCCATCACGCCTTCCATTCGATGCCTGCTTGCTTGGTTGCTTGATTGCTTTACTTGATTTCTTGCTTGCTTGATTTCTTTGCTTACTTGATTTCTTTGCTTACTTGATTTCTTTGCTTACTTGATTTCTTTGCTTACTTGATTTCTTGCTTACTTGATTTCTTGCTTACTTGATTTCTTGCTTACTTGATTTCTTGCTTACTTGATTTCTTGCTTACTTGATTTCTTGCTTACTTGATTTCTTGCTTGCTTGCTTGCTTGCTTAGTTGCTTGCTTGCTTACTTGCTTGCTTACTTGATTTGTTGCTTACTTGCTTGCTTACTTGATTTGTTGCTTACTTGCTTGCTTACTTGATTTGTTGCTTACTTGCTTGCTTACTTTTTTGCTTGATTGTTATTTCCACGAACATCAACACCTATGATCATTAGTCCAGTTGCTGTGGTGAATGTTTTACCCCGGGAGATGGCGGTGTTCCTCCCTTGCTCGAATGGGAGATCTGGTGTCGAACTACACGGCTCCAAGCGGAGAATTTCCTCCTCCATCTCCACCAGTACCACACCACCGGAGAAGTTCTAGCGCGATAAGCTCTAAGCTCCCGACTGGTTTTCTGACATGTGTGACAAATGTAGTTGATGTGTGTGTAAGGGGAGAGAGGACAGGACAAAGAAGAGGGAGGAAAACATCGCGGGCGGGCAGTGGCCAGTTTGTGAGAGTAGTTTCAGCATTCATTGTATTGATGTGTTTCAGCATTCATTGTATTGATAGGAGAAAACACTGAAAACTACCGATAAGAGCAGCCGGACACTTTGAATTCTCCCCCAGACAGAAGAAGAATTCGACCCAGTTACATAGCTAGCGTCAAAAATCCACCACCACCGCGACTTCAACCCTAGCATGTCGCGATCGGTCGCTGCAGAGTCTGCGGCAACGCTGGCTCTGAGCTACCTCAGGCGCGCGATGCGAAGCGAGAAGTCATCGGTTCAAGGTCCTACGTTCCGGGCGCTGCGTGTTATTTACACAACCTCCTCCACGCTGTTACAAGACCACAATGGAGAGCATTACCACCGCAGTTGGAGGGGGCGGGGGGTCGAAACGGCAGCGCACGACTTGGGAATAAAAGGATGAAACTGATGGGGCGATGTTCCGCCGAGAACGGTTGGTGTCGTCAACACATGCTCGCTCGGACGCTTTGTCGGATGTCCATTTGCATACTATTTGCTGGCGAAACACGTAATTTACATAAGGCGCCTCTGCCGCCCACGGCCGAAAAAAGGTCATGACGAAACCGAGAAGTAGAAGGGGGGACGCGAAACGAGATATGCAGAAATGAATATGTCACTGGGATCATAATGTTAAGGAACACACATGGACGTTTTCTTTGAATTCATTATTTTAGTCCTCTGGGTATACTTATTTAATATACCAATTATCACTAGCATAAATCGTATTACATTTCCAAGAGGTATCCCACACTAAATTAATCGCTGTTTAAATGAGTTTTGTAAAATATTAAAATTTATTTTGTTTAAATCGAGTGTCGCAAATCTGAAAGTACAGTGGCATTAGATACCAATTTTGTGACGTTAATCTCAATTCTGATATGACATTCGGATGATTTTCATATAACACTAGGAAGAAGCGTGATCATAAAAATAAAATAGTTCGATGTAAATTAGTCTACGAAAGTCTTTGAAATTCATTGTTTTTTAACCGACCTAAAAGAACTTGATTGTGCTTAACAACTACTGATACTTGGTCCGGCAACATTTTACAAACAAAAAGACCCACATATTAAAAAAACGTATCTTATCACCCACATATTACAATAAAGGATCGATTATCTTCATCACAAATTCAGAAATGTTAAAACAACATCCTTGAAACAAAGAAATGGTACTCAACTAAATAAAAACGAAACGAAGCAGCCCGTCTCACGCGTTTGCTGTTCGCACAAGGCGAATTGCATTTATTTACATTATAAATCAAATAACAGTTTAACGTTAAGAGTTGACTTTTATTGACGTTATTAAGAACACAAAACAATTTTAAGTGTATTTTTCGAGAGCGTATTGCACAGGGCCTCAGGGGCCATGGATTGGCATTCGTGTAGTTTCCCGGGTCCACGTATCATAGGGTTCCAGCACGCACAAATGTTAAAACGGCATGCCTCAAAACGAAGAACCACGATCGCGATCGAAAAGGGCCCAAGAAGGTCCCTCGCCGCTCTTGTTCGCCCAGGGCGCGTTCTCGCCATACGACCACCGTAGCGGCGCCTTCCGAGTTAAGACGCTGGCGCGGCGGCGGCGGCGGCGGCGGCGAAGACAGAGATTTATCTACGCGCGGGCGGCGGGGCGCTGGGGGCGGGCGCTGGGGGCGGGGCGCGGGGCGAGAGGCCGCCCGCGACACGCCGCCACCGCCCACCCCGCCATTAAACACTGCCCCGCCCCCGCGCCGCGCCCGCGCCAGTGCATTGATCCGCCCGCGCGCCTTAAAGAGCGCTGGCGACGGGCGCAGCCAGTGAGCCGCGCAGCGCCGCGCCGCGCCGCGGGCAGACGGATGGCGGGGGCGGGCGGCGAAGACGGCGAGCGATGCGAGAGGAGGTGCACGAGAGCGGCGCGGACGGACACGTTGAGGTGGGGCTCACAGAACCGATTAGTTTACAAATGCGTACTGAGATATATTTGAATTGCAGAGACAAGACAAACAAAAAACAAAGAACAACTCGCCGGTAATACCGAAACACTGAGAAAATTTTAAAGCAGTGCGACGAGAAAATCACAGACACATTTGGGAAAGGTCAGAAAGTAATGACAAAAAATTATAAGGAAAATATGCTAGAAGTAGTTTGAAACCATTAGTTAAGACTTGACTGAAACCCCAAAAAATTAATGACGTATTGCAGAAATAGGATACGGGTGTATTAAAAGGACTGTAGAAGCCACAATAATGTTGGGAAAGCGGATGGCAGAGGTGAAGTCGCAATGGTTGGAAATAACATAAAATGTCAATAATATCACACCATTAACTGTAACGGCGTCAGAAGTGAAAGAATTGTTCATGCAAAATGATGGAAGCTACTCGTAATGAAGTGGACTGGGGATTCGGGAGGAGACGCAATTCTGCAACTCCAATCACACGAACAATGCTTATATTTGCTTTTCTTTACTTTTGGCCCGAACCATATCGATATTTTATTTTTTCAAGATGAAAATGAAAGGAGCAATTTGAGAAAAGGGAACACTAAGTCCGAAAAATAAAAAGAACGCACCACGAACCTCGATTTCATTTTGTACAACCCTAGTGTTCCGTTGAAATGTAAGAATTTAAACCAGGAGTTCTAGCAAAGAACGACACACCTTCCTGCCTCTACCCTAAAAAGAGCAACATTTCAGAGACGGCAATATTTACGCGACCGACGAGGCTAGCGTCAAGGGAATTGCGGCGGCGATAGGGATTGTGGGCCTGGCAGAGTGGGATGGCGGGGGAGCTCCGGGTAGTGTGGGGTGAGGTGGGGGATTACGGGATTGTCGGAGACATCGGAGGTGATAGGAGTTGTCATCCCCATTACGGAAACAATGGGAGTGTCGGGAACATTGAAGGTGTTGGGAGAAATAGGATGTTGGGAGCAATGGGGGTGTTGGGAGCAATGAGGGTGTTGGGAGCAATGGGGATGTTGGGAGCAATGGGGATGTTGGGAGCAATGGGAGTGATGAGAGCAATGGGGTGTTGAGAGCAATGGGGATGTTGGGAGCAATGGGGGTGATGAGAGCAATGGGGGTGTTGAGAGCAATGGGGGTGTTGAGAGCAATGGGGGTGTTGAGAGCAATGGGGATGTTGGGAGCAATGGGGGTGATGAGAGCAATGGGGGTGTTGGGAGCAATGCAAGCGGCAGGGGAGCTTTGGGCAACGTGGGCCTGGGGGCGGAGCGACGCAAGCGACTTAGTGACGGCGGCGAGGGCAGCGGAGATGTGGGGGCGTCGGCGGCAACGGGGATGCGGGGGCGGCGAGGACGGTGGTCCGGCGGCGCTGGGGTCTGTGGAAGGGGGCGCGCCGCGACCAGAGGAGAGGAGGGGGCAGTGCGGGGCCAGCGGGGGGCGTGGTGCGCGGAGACCGCGTCGCCCCATGCAACATGCATGCAGCGTCCCAGCGCGCCCGGAGCCGGCGGCGGCGGCGGCGGCGCGCCGTGCCCAAGACGGAGAACGCCAGCCGCGTCGAGGCGCAGCGAGCGGGGCGAGGGGGCGGGGCGGGGCAGGCGATCCAAGTGCGTGAATGGGCGAGCGAGTGGGCGGCCCGCGTAGAGGGGCCGCTGCGAGAAACCGATTCCGCCGGATTTCGCCGGATTTTCCGAGGTGGGCGACCGAGCCGAAAACCTGTTGTTCGGGATTTCAAAGGTGGACGCGATTGAACGATTTCCGATGAATATACCGGTTTGATATAGTGGACTTGGACGGCGTACAATACTCCGCGAAACGCAGAATGACGTGCAAGATTGAATTTCTGTTTTCTTTCTTCGCCTTACATTTTTCAAGGGTTCGTTTTTGCTTTTCACTCTGAATCCATGACTTTATCAAGGATAAAAGATTATATTTACATGGTACTTATATAAATGGAACTTAGTCACGTGGGTTAACAGCGATAAATAAAGCACAAAATACATTCGATAAGAACACGTGTAAAGGATAATATGCTGGATTAGATGTGAATGCAACCATCGACATCGGAAACCACTAGCTTGAAAAAAAAAACGACTTCTAGTTTCCATCATCGGATATTTTTATCATATTCTTAAAACCTGTATACCTATATCGTAGAAATATTCAGTTAACACTATCCAAAATTAAATTCACAAGATTTATTACAGACGTACCTTCACCAGTTATCGTCATGTTTATCATTCTTATGCTGCTGGATCTATAAGGAGCAAGTAACATATTTTTGCGAGATCTCAGAAGAAGTTACATGATTAACATACTAACGAACAGGAATGAGATTAAAGGCAGAATTTCGATGGGGAATGTGTTATACTCCCAAACTGCGCCATAAAAAAATCTGACATTGGATTTTAATCAACAATATTTATATCTTTTTTTAATAACATCAGCACGAAAAAAAATATTTCTGACAATGTACGTAAAAAAATATATCGGAGAATCCCAGTACTTGTGTGCACTCTAGCGTCCTCGCGTTTTGAACCAAGGAGGGAGATCCGCAACACTCTTTGCAGTGCAACTCTTTCATCTATCTTAGAGCGCCTTTCCCACGACGCCTGCGCGGCCGCCTCGAGGAGACAGCTCCGTGTGTGCAGGGCGCGCGCGCTGGCGCTCGTGACTCAGGGAGGCAGCCCTCCGGAGACGCCGCGTCACCGCGGAGTCGCTCCGAGCGGCGGCCATACGTTGGCGGTTGTCCGCCGCGCGAATCCTTCGCCGCGCTCAAATATTCACGAGGGCACGCCGCCGCCCGCCCAGCCGCCCACCCGCTCGCTCGCTCGCCCCTTTTGCTCGCTCGTCCATTCGCTTGCTTACTCGCCCACTCGCCCGCTCGCCCTCTCGCTCACCCGCCCTCTCGCTCGCCCACCCTCTCGCTCGCCCGACCTCTCGTTCGCCCACCCGCTCGCTCGCCCGCCCTCTCGCTCGCCCACCCTCCCGCTCGCCCACCCTCTCGCTTGTCCACCCACTGGCTCCTTCGCCCGCCCACTCGCTCGCTCGCCCTATCGTCTAACCGTCTACCCACCCATCCGCCATCGTACCCACCGTCCGCACCCTACCGCCCACCCAACCATTCGCCATCCTGAACCGTCCAACCGCTCTCCCATCTGCCCGACTGCCCACTTCGTGTCTGCCCGCCCATCTCCTACTCACTAGACCACCTCCTTGCCTAACGGGCCACTTTCTGTCCATATCCAGGTCAACCCACCTGTCCGTGGTCACCCGCCCACCGTCTCATCTCTAGCTCACACACCCAACCTCCAATTTTCCCGCTTCCCCCTCTTGAGTTCGCCGTCCGCTTGCCTGGAGGCGCCACTCCCCTCTGGGTCTTCGCCCACAGATATACCCGGACCATGTTTTGCCAGCTGCGACGGAGCTATCGTTGCGCCTGCCGCTTCTAGTTTGTATTGGTGGAACTTCGCGTGTGTGTGTTTATCAACGTGAGAGATAACAGTTTGTTGGATGAGACTTGCATCATGTTGGTCCTTTGACTACACGATTCAAAGGCGACGTTTACCAAGAATTCATCAGAGGATACATCTCCGTACTAAACAGGGTTTTACTAATAATAAACATACCAAAAGATTAGCGAAATTTACGAAAATATTAGCGAGTTACATTCTTAAATATAATTTTAGATAAAAAATACGCATATTTTCTTGTATATCCAACACACCGATTTTCCCTCCCAGGTCCAATTCACGAATTTAGGTCAATCTTCTTTATCATTGTCTTTTATCTTTGTGTAAGGGTGTACGTTCTATTTTCAGACCCTTGGGACATTCATTCCAATAGAACAATAGCAGCTACTGTCCTTTCATCCCTACATTATTCTCGGCATTTGTCTTCCCCGCGGCACGTTGCCCCATATTGCCAACCCTTTCTTTAGCCTACCCAAACAATCCGTCGCCTACCGTTTATTCTGTCAACTTCCCGCGGAGCTCGAACAATTTCCGACATTACTCCTGATACCTCCTATCTCCGGAGCGATATCAATCCCCCCCCCCGCTCCCTGCGCCGTCTACTCGGTCGGTGTCCTCTTCCCCGGCCGCGCCCCGAAATCCCCAATCTGGCGGAGAAATTCTCCACAAAAGCCCTCCCGGGGGCGGGGCCACGCCGCCGCCTCCCACCGAACCCTTCCCCCTCCCTCTCTCTCTCTTTTTCTCTCTTTTCCCCGCCGCGCCGCGCCGCGCCGCGCCTCGCCGCCCTGCGCCGGCGTCGTTCTTTAGGCTTCTGTTTCGGTACGACGCAATATTAAATAATGCATGGGTCGTCTTATTCGTATGCTGATTCGGAGCGCCTCTATGCATTATAGACTCGCTCATCGCGATGGATACGCGATGCTCCTTTGTCATGTTAACTTTCTCGTTTCCGCCCGCTGCAGCTGCTGCCGCTGCCGTGCGCGCGAGCGGAGCGGAGCGGGCGTGGTTGGGGGGGAGGGAGTCGCCGGTCGCGGATTTATGGCGCGACGGTGGCGCCGCCGCCGGCGCTGGTCGCGACGTACCTGCGACGGCGAGCGGAACCGGGCGGGGGCGCGCGGGGCGTCGCGTGAATATTTTAAAAGGCCCGGCGAAACTCCGCTAGCGGATGGCGGAGCCAGTGTGAGAGTCTGCTGTGACGTACACACATTCCTAGTTCGGTTTTGGCCGCTCTGGAGATTTCTAGGGCGATTCGTGCTAGAGCTGAGGTCGACAAACCAACGATCACGAGCTAGAAGTAGCATGAGGGGAAATCTTCGGTGGATTGCAATGGGAGTGTCACGCTCCGATTGGCTAATCTGGAGTTGCTCCAGTTGACTCAGCCAGTTGACTCATGAAAACAGCTGTTTGGATACTCTCGTACAACTGCCATCGTCAGGCTCATAGTCTCATAGGTGTAATCTTGAGGTTATGTCGATTATGCTTTGCGTTGGTACATCAGAAATTTGCTAATGTGTATGGTTTGATGAAACTCCTAATTTCTGGCGTATGTTTTTGCGGTAGCTCACACTAACTTTTCCGAATGGTACGTTTGGTCAGAAACGTCATGTTTGACGCCTACTAGACTAGAAGAACATAGTTGCACTGCGGACCGTGTCGGAATTTAAAGAACTGACTGTGTGAAGTGGCGAATTCACCAAGTTGTCAAGCAACAAACGTTGCGGATAGACATGGTCAGAAAGCGACCTACGTCGTCCTTCGTTGGAGCAAAGGGGAAACACGCCGAGGCAGGTCAGCGTCTATAAATGGAGAACACGTGTATTCATTGACGATGAAAGGAAACCTCTGAAGTCATGCATTAATGCGGAGATGAATATCATGCTACCAGATATAGTGCTACGATGAGCTTTACATATATCGATTTGTTTAATTGAAAGATTCATAAAGATTCAAGTGCACACCTTTATATTCACAATTATCTACCACGTTATTCTAATATATCTTGAAACTGTCGTAGTTCCTGTAAAATTTACCAAGGTTAACTACTCATAATATTTTTTTTCAATTTTTATTGCTCTGATTTCCACGTTTAATTACATACAAAGACCTCACAACAATTTCGAGTCCAGCTTAAGTTCAAAACAATCAATACGTGATTTATTCCTTCAAAGTCAACCATGCAGTATATTTCTGGAGTTTTGGAGGGCCGTTATAACAAGTCAAACAATCCCAACAAAGAGCAATTTTCTCCAGCACCATGTGTCATTCACACCGATCACACCCGAACAGTACAACGCCCATCAGCGGACCACAACGTACCCTAGCGCCCTCATCGACAACTGCGGGGCGAGGGTGCAAGTTAAGTCGGCGTGCGATAAGCAAAACGGGCGGCCGGAAGCGCAGATGGCCGCAAGATCACATGAGCCGCGAAACGACCGCCCGGGAAGCGGGGCCTGGGCGATGGGCGACGGGCAACGGGCGACGGGGGCCATTCCCCACGGCTCGCTTCCCCCCAATGGCCCCATAATTGCACGGCAGCGCGCCGCGCCGCCCGCGGGGAAGCCATGTCGATTGGCCCCACCGCCGATGGCCCTGACGCCCGCCATCACGCCACTCACCCCGCCCACCCCGCCCACCCCCGCCGCTGTTGCCGCCCCGCCCCCGTGCCGACCCCGCCGCCACCCACGCCACCCCGCCACCCCCGCGCCGCCCCCGCGCCGCCAGACCGCCACCCACGCGCCGCACCCTCTCCGCCCCCGCGCCGTCCCCTCTCCGCCCCCGCGCCGCCCTCGCCGCGGGCGACGGTCTATCCACCGCAAAGTCGACCGCCTGCGCATCGCTCTCGGTTAGGAGTCATTACAGTGCCATTTCAGCGGTGCCCGCTACTCGTAACACGCTCCACGGGATGATGGTATCTTCCAGGCAAGCTTACATCATGAAACATAATTTTCCATCAGCAGTAACCTCATGGTATCTGGTTACAGCCAGTCCAAGAAAGATGTATAAAGAACACTGAGGCTTGCTCTTCAAGAAAGAAAGTGTCTATATGTCTGTGGAAATCTTTTCTGACGTAGATTGATGGTCTCAAAGCAAGAAGTATTGAATATATCGAAAACTAGTATGTTAATGTACATTGTACAAACGACCAAGGAGAAATTGCCAACAAATCGATACGATTCGTTTCAATGATTACGATACTCCGAATGAGGACAGGTCGTGGTTCTCAGTGCAACATGCCAGTGAGATAATGTGAGAAGTCAATGCATGAGGTGACGGTGGCGTAGTCTAGCATCAGAGTCGAGGTCGCACATTTCTTCCACACCACTGCCCTCCAGGAAGTGAGCTCTTCCGGGAGCTACTATGCATCCCTGCTGCCCTCGCCTCCGCCCCCACCGCTGCCACTGCTCCACCAAAGGCACCGCCCCCAGCTTATTCGTCGCCGCATCTCAGCGTCCATTCAAGGCAGATGGCCCAGAACGCGCCAGATATGCAGAGGCGAGAAGCGCTAGCTGCCGCGGCGGCGGTTGCAAACGCGACGGCGGGGGCGGGGACGGAGACGAAAGGCGGAGACGAAGACGGAGGCGAAGGTGGAGGTGGAGGGGGAGGCGAAGGCGGAGACGACAATGGAGGGAAGACGATGGAGGTAGAGACGGAGGTGGGACTGACACGGAGTCTGTCTTGGAGTTGGAGGCTCAGGCTCGTAGGTAAAGTCGGAGACGATGGAGATGGCGGAGACGATGGAGTCAGAGGGAGACGGAGGTCACGGACGAAGAAGCAGGGTTGGCAGCGTCGGCGGCAGTGGGGCTGATGCCGGTGTCGGTGTTGGTGGCAGAGCGGTGGTGTTCATGGTGATGGTGGTGGTGGCGATGGTGATGATGGTGGTGGTGGTGATGGTAGTGATGGTGATGGTAGTGATGGTGCTGGTATTTGTGGTATTGGTATTGACGGTGTTGGTACTGGTGGTGGTGTTGGTGGTGATGGTGATGATGGTGGTGATGGTGATGAAGGGGATGGTGGTGGTGGTGGTTGCGTCGTCGTCGGCAGCGGCGCCGGTGGTGGTGGTGGTGGTGGTGGTGGTGGTGGTGGTGGCGGCGGCGGTGGTGGTGGTGGTGTCTGTGTCGGGGCAGGTGGCGATGGAGGGCAGTGTCGGCGGCAAGGAACGGCGTCGATGGCGGCGATAGTGTCGTAGGCGGGGCGGGGGCGGGGGACGAGGCGAATTCGGCGATGGGGCTTCTCCGGGAGCATCTGTGGCGCTCCTTGCGGGCGTTCCCAGCGCTCGCGAAAGAAGGATCGATGCGACTCTGGAAAACAGCGCACGTCTATGTGTTTACCGATCACGTTATGTTTCTGGAAATATGGCTCGCTCCGACTTATGAATAATGCAAGGAGAAAGGTGCCCCGTATTGGGCGCCGCAGTTGATTCATGGAGAGACGCGAATGTAACGCCAGACAATTGCCAGACCTTCGGGAGACACACGAGCTGGGTTTTCATGAGCGCTTGTTTCATTGAGGGCGCGACGTAAATATGGATACTATTTTGCTTTATAGCTTTAACCAGCAGGTAGTGTACCACTGTTTCTTCATCGTCATATCGACTGGGAGTTCTGAGAATGTTGCAACGATCAAACTGAAGGCTTCTTGCTTACTTCGTATCGCACATTATTCATTTTCTTAGTACATTATGTTCAAAACGCCATAGGAAGGGATGAAATGTCATTAATAGCATTCATTACATAACCTTTTTATTAACACTTCGAGTACATGTGTAACGGACAACGAGTATGCCGCTTTCAAGTTATCACATTCGTGCAAATGTTAATTCCAGACCCTTAAATCTGAAACTCTACTCAAGACAGTATCATACTGTCTGAATCGT
This sequence comes from Acheta domesticus, assembly GCA_031308135.1. Classification (NCBI taxonomy): domain Eukaryota; kingdom Metazoa; phylum Arthropoda; class Insecta; order Orthoptera; family Gryllidae; genus Acheta; species Acheta domesticus. The sequence goes on along the minus strand of JAHLJT010004567.1, from coordinate 202,746,657 downwards.
AACCGCTCCGTTTTTTTCACGTAACCATGCTCCATTCCACGTCGTAGCCGAGCAATACCAAGACGAGCGTAGTTTTGCGCCGATTGCCCTCAATACCGGCCTTGGGGCTGGACGAGATGGTTCTGCGAAATGCAAAGCCGCCGCCACGGCTTTAATCGCCGCCGCCGCCGCCGTCGTGGCGTCGCCTGTCGGCCCGACAAGCGACATGACTGCGCGTCCTCGAGCTCCTAAATAAAGATCGGAATGAGCGGCCCGCGCGGGTCGTTAGCGGCACGCGCGAGACCACCTTGCGGCCGGCGGCAGCGCTGCACCCCCCACCGCCACCTCACCACCACCGGCGACGGAGAGCGCAGGCCGTATCTGGTGAAGCACACCGTCAGAAATTTCCGCGTTACTTAAATGTAATGTACATTAAAGTAATTATCACGCACGCGCATTAAATTTAATGTACACACGAACGTTAGGATGCAAGAGTCAAAGCTTTATGGTCATATCTGAAGGAATGAATGATCTTGACGGACTGGTGATTATGAATACACGAGATGAATGATGAGCAGAAGGGAAACGAGAGAACCTATACAATAAATCTACACCGATTTTATATTATCTTTAAAAAATTTAATGTAGTTATATTAAGTTCTTTTTAATTTACTTGGTTACATTGATTTTCATGTACAATACATTAATCTGCATTAAATTGAGTTACATTTCTGATAGTATAGCCTTTGCCCCATATTTTATGTTGAGCTTATGAATATATTGTTACGATTGGTTTGATTTGATTAATTTTGTCAAAGAACAGTAAAAACTGTACGTTACGAATAGGGTAAAAGGACAATCTACACGTTTTCTTGAGCTCTGGAATTCCTTCCCTACTTTCTAACTATGACTAGTTAAGTGATGAATAATAGTTAGTTTTGAAAATAGACATTTTCGTTCCCGAGCAACAGAAAATTGTTTGCATTGGTAAACGATCTGCAGGATTGAGTCGTTAGTATTTATAAGAAAATAGTATCCCATAACCTCGGCTCTACTCTCACCACAACTACCAAAATGAGAGATCAATGAAGGTTTTCCGTTGAAATGATCATATATTAATTCTAAAGTAACTTCTACTTTTCAATTCTTATTTCTTACCTTCTTTATTACTCACCACTTTTTTCAGTTACCAAGTTCGTCCATTCCCTATTGATTTGTCTCCTTTTTACTCATTCTTTACAAACATTTCAACATGATACTCAGATCTTCTTTTCGACAAGTTTAAACACCCATTTTACAACTCCTTCCTCAACAATTCCTCTATCACTCACGTTTCCTTTTCCCAACGGTTTAATTTTTTACCATTTTTCAGGCTTCCCTCCTTTTTTATCCCCACAGAACGTGTATATTGTTGCCATTGTTTATTTCCAATCCACTTTTTGTCCATTAACTCATTTGGTTTCCACGTCTATTTTCCTCAACCCCCGTTGCTTGGCGTGGCACCTTGTTTGCCCCGTGCCCCGATGCCAGCGGATGCCAGCCCCAGACGCTCCTCTGCCATCCTTGGGGAGCGCCTCGTTAGGACGGCACGCCCCACTTCGTTCTTGCGGCGCACGCCGCCCGCCACCGCCCCTACCGCCACCGCCCCCACCGCCACCGCCACCGCCGTAAACGCGTTGCACATGAGAATCCGGGCGTCCTCCCTCTGCCCCTCTCGCTCTCGCCGCCGCCTCTTCAAAGGCACCGCGCGGCAAAGCCACACTTGATTGAAAGAGCACCTCCCGAGATGACGTCTGTTCCAGCGATCGCGATTATTGCGTCTGATTAAGGTTTTTCGTCCGTTTCCGGTTTTAGGCGGAGCACAGCGCTTCCAAGAATTTCTGATCAGATATTAGTAAGAAAGATTCTTGAACGGCAAAACGGGAGAATCTCAAGGCTAGTTTTTAAGAGCAAATTTTTCCGCAACGTTCATGTAGAATGACATCTTAATTCTACGAAAAATTCCTAGTTATAACGAGGGGCAAACGGTATCTCATAACAATGTGCATCAGAAATTGCCCGACAAGTTATTCGACGTCTTATACATTCCAATTACGAGATGTATACCAAACGAGGGTACAATAAGAACGTCAAGAACGCAAAGCGAATCAATAACAAGCGGCTGCAGTGCAATAAAAGAGTTTTGCAACGTAACAAGCTTGTTAGCGCAGAAAGCAAACTGACCCAAATACATAATATTGAATCTCTGCAGCGAATTTTAAGAAACGCGTTCCCTGTCTCAGCAACAGGACCGTTATTACGAGCGTATAACTGCAGAAACTGTAATGGAATGCATTCACGCTTGCATTACACGAAATAATTCTCAGAATGAAATTCGTCAGTAATGAAGGAGGCGAGAAATATATGAACTAAATATAGCACAGCTTTGCGAAAAAAAATTCTATTCAGATTACATAACGAATGCATGCATTACGCTTCCAGAATGGCGAGCAGCGGAACGGATGATCACGTATCCTCGAAAAGCAACTTTTTCATCCACCGAGGAGGCGGAACACTCACCCAAACAGCTGCCTCGCCTCACAGCACCACAGCACTCACCTGCAACAAAAGAACAGAAACGACCACGGTCAGAGAGCGTCCATCAATGCACAAACGACCGTCTACCCGCCTTCCACCACCTCCCGTCCCACCACCAGAGGGAAGCAGCCGCGTTGTCTCGGCTTCGCCTCTGTCTCGCCCGGCTGCCTACACCTCGGCGGCGGCCGGCCGGTCGGCGGCGGCAGCGGCGGCGTCCGCTTTTACGGCCTAATTAACCTCCGATCGAGGAAGAAACTTGGCGCATTAACATAGATGAAGGCCTCCCCTGGGGAGCGCTTTCAATTTCCAGCAACACACGCGCGGCGCCGCGGATACCCGCCTTAATTATACGGCGACGCGCGCGAGCGGGCGCGGCGCGGCGCGGCGCGGCGCGGCGCGGCGCGGCGCGGCGCGGCGCGGCGCGGCGCGGCGCGGCGCGGCGCGGGAGACGCACCGACGCGGCCGCAGCCCAGGCCCCGCGCGGGAGACGCACCGACGCGCAGTGGGCGGAGAGCCGGTGCCTGAGGACGCACTGCACGCACCCACTTCCTCCAAAAATCTCTTACTCACCGTAGAACCTCGGTATCTATATTCGCAGGTGGAAACATTTGGACTTTTCGATTGTCGCTGAGGTCCGTGGTAACAAAGGTATCGAAAGGGGGGGAGTGGGATGAGTAAGATTTGAGACAAGGTTAGGAATACATATTCCTTTTTGATCTCTGATATAGGCATTAATTCTGTAATTTTCAGAGCTTAGTTAAACAGAAATAGAAAACATCTGCTAAAGGTGTACACACCAAAGAAAATAAACTTTTGAAAGTTAAATGTACGCTTCTGGAATGAAAAACTAAGCGTCTATGTTAATTACAATAATATTAATTTGCTTCCATGTTTTCTTAAATTTTAAGTCATCATGAATTGATTAATATTTGATGATAATCGAATAAAAGATTCACAATACGGATAGGTTTCGCCATTGCTTCGAACCTCATTAACAGCATTTTTAATTGGAATGCGCAGAATACAGTTTTTGAGCCCTTACAACACAAGAGGTTCTATTCATTCCGCTTCCACTACTCTGATTTCAATGACAACTAGCTCGAAAGGAAAGTGATCGGCGTACCAGCTCCAAGGCTGTGCCCGCGAGAACCTTCCACTCCGCCACTGTGCCCGCAGCCCCACCCCCCGCCGCCTCTGGCACGTCTCGGCCGCTGCGTGCGATCGGGATAACGACTGACGGCGGCGCCGCGCCGCTGCATTAGCAGCGAGTTAACAAGGATTTCGAGTTATTGGCGATCGCCGCGCGCGCTGGCGGCGGCGATTGGCGCGGGGGCCATAACGCGGCGAAGCCGAGTGAGGAGAGGCGAGGCGTGGCGAGGCGAGGCGGGTGGGGAATGGTCAACCGAAGCACGCGCGGGGAGCGGTGCGCCCCGTCCGCCACGCCCCCTCCGCCCGAGTGCCACGCAGTCACTGATTGATTGATTGGTGATTTCAAACGCGTCAACTGCTAAGGTCGTTAGTTCTGTATGTGTAGTGCATGTTTTACCGCGGGAGGTGGAAGTGATCTTTCCCCGCTGGATGGCGAGATCCTGCGTCGACCTACTAGTCAACTTGCGGGTTTTTCCGCAACTGGGTATCTCCCATCAGCGAGGCACTCACTAAGCTCTAAGAGCTTCTGAGCGCCACACTTGCAGTTCAAGGGAATGCCATGATGAGCAGAAGACGCATTTGAAGTACGGTGTAGGGCGCTGAGAGTGAATGGGATGAATGAATGCAATGGCCATTTCTTAAATAAAGTTTGAATGGAAAAAAGGGAGAAAAATATTCCAAATAGCTTCAAATAATGAGTCTTAAGGGGAAGAAAATCTGTGCTTCAAATTGGATAAGTCAAAGATAAGTCTAGATTCATTTTATTGTAAGATATAATTAAGTTAGTTTTAACTAAACTTTTTACGATAAAGCGCTCCCACTTAACTCCAAATCCGCAAGACAACAGTTCTATAAAATCTGTTCAATATTTCATATTATTTCACCTCCACAGAGTCACTGCGAATGGGGAAATATGAAATAAAACGGGTAGAGCGAGCGCAAGGAGCGGGGACCTCTAGTCCCAGGCAAGAGGTTGGTGCTCCTGCACTGGACGATTGTTTCTCATGGAATGCAGGTAGAGTCTGAACTGAAAATAGCAGTATTTCTTTTTATATGTAGTAAAATATCGGTAACTTAAAACTTAATAATTAGAATTCCTCGATGGCTCGAATTTTTCATCTCCATCCACCTTTCCAATAAATACGTCTCATATATAAGTCGTGGTCAATACGAAATAAATTTTCGATTTATTACCCTTAAAAAAAACTCGTCGAAATATCTCTCCCCTTTTCGAATTCAAGATATTAAGGTTCCACTGAAGCGGGATTCCATTAATGCAACTTTATTTCTACCTAAATGGGATATGAACTGTGGTGGGAACGATACATCACACTCAATGACAAACTGCTAAGGCAGACGCTATAACGAACAATGTTTAACTTTACAGTCAATATCGTTCAAGATATACGAACTTCCCCTTCATGAGTGCTCTAGAGAGTAAATAAACGAGAATAGCCATTACACAGAGCATATCAACGACTTTCCGAGGACTATGATAATTACAAACGTGTTTTATTACGAAAGAGTTTACTTGATTTACTCTTACATTACGAATGACCTCAGACAGAAATGCCACACGAACCCCAGGAATGCACGTCGGTAATGACGTGCAACGAAAGGAATCAACGTGGCTTATTTATGAATAAGTAGATAGTTCTGAATGAATCAATATCGCAGCCACTCGTACACAACGTAGTTATAGTTCATTAGTGGGCCATTAGAACAGAATTACGTCATCTGCTTCACGTCATACAGCAAGAATGTTAGTAAAAAAATGTGGGAACAAACGAGCGATTTCAAAAATCACGGCAACATTTCACATCTGCTCCCGAGCATATATGTCCATCCCCTTGTGGCATGTCCGCTCTCAAGCACAGTGGATGTTACTCATCTCCTGCTTTGCGTTGAATGTGACATTCTCCCACCGGCGCTCTCCAGTGTATCAAGTCATCATGCAAATACGGGCAGGTGAGCAACCGCCTGAGCACACAGAAAGTGAGACGCTCTGCGGGTAAGAAGCAAAACAAACGTCGCGAGAGCGTCATCCGTCACAGATGTGCATCTGGCAAGCGGCACACAGTGCGCGCTCGTGACTCTCACAAAGAGCATGCGCGGACAAGGCGCCCTAGCGTCGACGCCGTACTGGCCACAGAGCGTCACGACCCGCTCCGGCGAGACGCTGGCCGCCCCGGCGCGAAGGCGGAGCAGCAGGTTGCACAAAGAGACTTCCGGAAAATCTCGGCGGAAAAGTAATGAAGCCGCGGCGAGCACGAGGTGGCGTGACGACAAATCAGGATAGGCCATCTCGGATTTGAATAGCAACGAGACGCACGCGTCTGTCTCGCTCTTGGGTTCTTTCTCAAGCTCACGGATGTTCCATTGTAGCGCCGCTTAAACGTTGATTCAGCAATTCTCGCGAATTACGTAGTAATTCATGGATACGTGTATCTGGCCAACGGACATCGGCGCGCGTCTGGATTTTCATGTCTGTTTGCTATAGATACATCCATTAGTGAGAAAGGGCTAAATTTGCTTGCATTTTTGCTGTAAAAGAAGTCATCTGGTTTGTAATATCAAAATAATGGTATCTGCCAGATATCTAGAACGATGTTACGAGGTTTTTGACGAAATCACGAATGAATACCTCTGTTCCTATCCTTAGTGTAAACATTTGTAAACAAACTTCTGTGGAAAGTTCACAAAGAGGACACCAGGAACTATATTTTCAGTTGTTTGATAATTTTTATTCTATATTAATGTGTAGATTGATTATGTCAAATTCGTATCAGAATGATGCTTTGGGACTATTTAAAATATGAGAATAATGGTCTAGGGAAATAAGTGAATGAAAATTGATCAACTTAACACTAGGTAAAATGCTTCTTGTTGTACTGAAGTGTAGGTACCGAGAGTTGAGACACTCGTAATTACGAAATCTGCTAGCAAACGCTCAGGTACACATACATTACCTCCTTAGAACCCATAAATTGCGCCATACGTATCTACTTCTCCCTTACAAGGCGTAGCCTTTGTCTTATAAATTCCCCCCGGCATTTTCTTGGCGGTTCAGCTCAATCTTTCCGCGCATCTCCGTCGCAGCCCTCGCCACCTGCGCGCACCCGAGCGGCACATCCATCCACCCCCCGCGCTGGCGTCATTGGCGCACTTGGCCTCATTTGCGGCGCGGGCCACGCACCGCGCTCAGCCCGCGCGCCGCGCATGCCAAGCGGCCCCGGCGGCAGGACCACCTCCGCGCAGCGCGCCGCCCCGCTCCGGCCGGATGAAAGAAATCCCCCGCGCACTTTAAGCGCCGCGGCGCGGCTAAGGCGAACACGCGCGCTCCATCGGCGCGAGCGGGAGGTGGGCGGGGCACGGGGCGGCGGGTGGCAGCGGATGGCGGGCGGCGGGCAGTAGCAGGCCGCGGGCACTAGCGGGCGGCGGGCAGTAGCGGGCCGCGGGCAGTAGCGGGAGGCGGGCAGTAGCGGGCCGCGGGCAGTAGCGGGTCGCGGGCAGTAGCGGGCCGCGGGCAGAAGCGGGCCGCGGGCAGTAGCGGGCCGCGGGCAGTAGCGGGCGGTGGGCAGTAGCGGGCGGTGGGCAGTAGCGGGCCGCGGGCAGTAGCGGGCCACGGGCAGTAGCGGGCCGCGGGCAGTAGCGGGCGGCGGGCAGTAGCGGGCGGCGGGCAGTAGCGGGCCGCGGGCAGTAGGCGTGCGGCGCGCGGCGTGCGGCGTGCGGCGTGCGGCGTGCGGCGGGCGGCGGGCGGCGGGCGCGCCTTCCTATTGTGACGAGCGGCGCGGTGCGGTGCGGCGCGACGGTCGCGCATCGACTCCCGCCAGGGCCTTACAAGGCGCGCGTGCTCCGGCCGCCCCCGCCCCTCCGACGGGGCGCGGTGCATCAGCAATGCGGCCGGCCGACACCGCGATGGAGGTGGTGGTGGTGGTGGTGGTCAGGGGGGTTACGGTCATGGCGGGGATGATGGTTAGAGCGGAGATATCGGTTAGGGCGGTCATGTGGTTAGGACAGTGATATTGGAAAGAGCGTAATGGTGGTTAAGTCGGAAATGATGGGTAGGGCGATGCTGCGGTTAGAGCAACGATGATGGTTAGAGTGATGATGGTTAGAGTTGTGATGAGGCTAGAGCGGTGATGCTGGTTAGGTCGGTGGTGCATTTAGGGCGGTGGTGCAGTTAGGGCAGTGGTGCAGTTAGGGCGATGGTGCAGTTAGGGCGGTGGTGCAGTTAGAGCGGTGGTGCAGTTAGGGCGGTGGAGGAGTTAAGGGGTGGTCAGGTAAGACAGTGATAGCGGTTAGGACAGTGGTTGTGGATGTGGCGACGGCAGCGACCGCGGCGGCAATGTGTGCGCTGTTGGCAAGGCAGGCGGCGGCGACGCAGACGGCGGCGGCGTGCCCGCCCCGCCCTTGTAAATCCTCGCGCGCCTGCCAGCGCGGCCGCGCGGCCGCCCGGAATGTTTACGAGCGCCCGGCCGAGTAATGACGCTCGCAGGAGCCGCGCGGGTACAAACTGCGACTTTGTTTCCTAACGGATTGCGCGCGCGGACGGCGCGTCGCGGCGGGCGGTTTTTTTGTGCGCGCGTCGCGCACTTTCTCCTCCTACTCCTCTCCCGCCCCTCCTGCCGTCGCGTCTTCTTGTCCCTCATCTTCTTCGCTTTTCTCTTCCTTCGCTATTCAACCAGTTGTCAGTTTTTTGCTCGCACTGCAGTATTCACGTCCAACAAAAACTGACCATTAGAATCTCAGTCGCTTCATTTTTTGAGGACTAGAGTTCCATATTGGCCCCTCCAATCCGTTCACTTCCCAAGAAATTCTGTTCACTTCTCCGTTTCCTTTTGTTTTTTTCTCTCCTATTCATCCATTTATCTGTCATCCCCCACCTTCACAATTCCATCAACTCCTGCCCATTTTTTCTCTACTTTCCCACTCTTCGTTATTAGAGAATTGTAACCAGCGGAGCTGTCACTTGGGTGGGAGCGGTGGTGGTTCCGCAGGCAACGCAAGTGGACACGGCAACGAGGGTTATAGTTATAGTTGTTGTAGTTAATGCCTTATTTTACGTGGCGAGACTCGGGCCATCAGGCCCGCTCTTCCGTCTGACCACGCAAATTTCGCTACGCTCCTTTCACCTAGCGGAGAAAGAAGGTATTATCTCGGGCGAAGAAACAGGCGATTTGAATTTAGCTCAGAGGCGTCATTTAGGCTTGAGGATCTTTTACATGCAAGTAAGGGCATGGACATGGGCCAGCCGGCTTTACTTCCCCTCCGCGGAAGGCGTACGAAGGATTTTTTCGCCCCTTAAAAATCCACGGCTTCGATCGGGTTTGAACCCGCGAACATGGGTATGACAGTTCGGCACGCTAACCGTCACACCATCGAATCCGCTCACACCATCGAATCCGAAGGGTGGTGCGGATGAAAGCGGCCTTTGCGCGTGGACGGCGGGCGCTTCCCTCAGCTCGTAAAGGGCGACGCTAAATGGCAGCGAGAGAACGGAGGCCGCTGGGTGATGAAAAAGGGCCACGGCGTTGTAAAAAAATGAAACCCTTGCATTTCCGCGGATGCTCCATCCGCGTTGGCGGAGATTGCACTGTAAATGGCCGAGAAAGGAATGCTTCGTGAAGATTACTGTTGCACTAACTGCAAATCTGGCCCGTTCTAAATGCTGCGGGGTAATGGAAATAGTTGCGGAAAAAAGGCGAGGATCGTGCAGTGCCTGTGATGACAGTAGTATTCAAGAATAGTCTGCCTGCGAGAGCAAGAGAAGCAGAGACTGAAATATTGAGTTTCGTATTTGAAACGAGAGCAATAAATAAAACAAACGGTAGCTACACCGTTAACAACTTGGCAACGAATCTTCAGGAGTTGATAGTTTGTGTTACCCTCTTAACGACGTACGAGGTGGTTGCAGAAGAATGCGGCGAAAGTGAAAGAAGAGGTGGCGATGTACATGGTCATAGTCGAAGGGAAGAAATGTTGATGGCGAGCAACGTCAACCCAATAACGGTCAGACGAATGATGAAGGAAAAGGGCAGGGCGTATTGTACCGCTAACCGGCTAACGAGACACGCAGTCGGAACGACGGCGGGGGAATGCGGTGGCGGTGGCGGCGGCGGCGGCGGTGGCGGTGGCGGTGGTGGTGGCGGTGGCGGTGGCTGTGGCGGTGGCGGTGGCGGTGGCGGTGGCGGTGGTGGTGGCGGTGGTGGTGGCGGCGGCGGTGGCGAAAGGAGGCGGCGGCGGCGGCGGCGGTGGTGGTGGTGGCGGTGGTGGTGGCGGCGGCGGCGGTGGTGGCAGCGGCGGTGGCGGTGGCGGCGGCGGCGGCGGCGGCGGCGGTGGTGGCGGCGGCGGCGGCGGCGGTGGTGGTGGCAGCGGCGGTGGCGGTGGCGGTGGCGGCGGCGGCGGCGGCGGTGGTGGTGGTGGTGGCGGTGGTGGTGGCGGCGCGGAGGCGGCGGCGGGGGCGGCGGCGGCGGTGGTGGTGGTGGTGGTGGTGGTGGTGGAGGCGGCGGCGGGGGCGGCGGCGGACGTGGCGGCGGTTGCGGCGAGCCGCGTGCGGGTCCCCAAACGCACGTGCGTAGCGCGCACGCAGGGCACGCAAGCCACGCAAAAAGCGGGCGGCGGCACGTGCCGGCGGCGGCGGCGGCGGCGGCGGTCGCGTGTAACCGTTTAGCGACGCATCCCGCGGCGTCGTCATTGGCGGCGAAGCCTGCTTCGCAGACGCCGACCTGCGGGTTATGCCACGCGACCGTCGCGCGCTCGCGTCTCGCCGTCCCGCGGCCGTTAGCTGATCCGGCGACTCCGCCAGGCAGGTGGTCTCCGGGGGGAACTTGCGCGCAGCCTAGTATGGATGGGCACGTCTGCCGGCAGATGGCTCTTACGATGCGTAGTCAAGGAGTGCTTTTTAGATGCTTCTTGGAAATGCACATTCTGATAAATCTGTCAAATCAGATGATTTGACAAAAAGTATGACTGAATATATAATTATTAAATTACTTTAAATTTAGAAACATTTGATCAATTTCTTGTGTTTCCCTGAAATATTATATATTGTAACTGTTATGCAAGTACCAAATACATAACCCATCCAATATAATTAAATATCAGCTACAAATATTGATGTTCAAACAATAAAAGCACAACATCGTGTTGTAGCTTTTCAATGGGAACCATGGGAACGCGATGTTATTGGAGAGAAACGTTCAAAAACCACGTCGCCTCCGTTTAACCTCCCCTCAAACATCGACCCTCTGGGGCAATCCAATACGAGAGGAATACCATTCGGCGACACGTTTCCAGCCCGAATTCCCTCACCAACGGCCACTTACGGCCGCCCAACGGCCGCGCGAGCGGGTGTCGCCGCCAGCGGCCGCGCGTATATCGCCCACTCGAAATAACCGCGAGGCGCGGACTCCTCAAAACGCGCGCTTTTTGCGCTCCGCAGCCCCCCCCCCCCCGGCGCGGAGCGGCGCGACCGCCAGGCGAGGACGAGGAAGGGTTGAGGACGGAGGGACGTCGTGGCGGCGAACGACCCCCAGCGGTGCCACGCGGCGGCGGCGGCGGCGGCGCCAACTCGCAGACGCCGATCACTTTTTTTCCTGCCTTCTTCTTTTCCTCCTCCTCGCGAGAAGGGAGCAATATCACCTCTGGGGATGTCGCCGCCAAAATTCGGTGCCGTTCGGTTTGGGGCGTAGGACGTTAAGCCGACGGCGAGAAAGACGCCGCGCCGCCATCTCCGCCGCCGCCGACGCCGCCGTCGCGCAAAAGAAGAGAAAAAAAAGCGCGGTGTAAAAAAGCGGAGAAGCTCACGCCGACGGCGGTGGCAGCGGGACGAAGACGCGCGGGTAGCCGGAGGGGAGTCGGGAGAAGGCAGGGGAGCGGGGAGAAGGGGTAGGATGTGCGAGGGAAAGACGAGAATGAGGAGCGGAAGCATGAAGAGAAGTGAGAAGGCGGAGGTAACAAACGGCAAAAAACACGGAGAGGGCATGGAGGGAGAAGAAACCGAACGTGGGCCAGGTGTAGAACGTGTAGGAGAAAGACGGGAATGAGGAGGAGTGGAAGCATGAAGAGAAGTGAGAAGGCAGTACAGGAGGTAGCAAACGGCAAAAAACACTAAGAGAGGGGGTGTTGGAGTGTAAGGAGGAATGGAGGTTGGCGGAGAGAGAAGGGGATGGATGGAGAAGAAAGCGAAACGTGGGCCAGGTGTAGAACGTGTAGGAGAAAGACGGGAATGAGGGGGAGTGTCAGCATGGCCGAGCCCAAGAGAGAGGATGGAGGAGGCAGCAAAGGACAAAGAGAGGTGGCGTTGGCGGCGCGGGGGGGAAGTGGGAGGAGGCGCTTGACGCAGGAGGGGCTGGCCGGTGGCCAAGGCGCGCGGGAAGTCGCGCATTGAGGGCGCGGCGAGGGCGGCGCCTGGTGCGGCGGGGGTTGGGCCCTGGGGTCGTTGACCCCCTGCGCGGCGCGGCGGGCGTTCCTCTCTCCAATTCGGCGCCTCGCGCCTGCCCGTCATACGCGCCTCTTAAGAGCCACCGCACAACTTTCATTTTGTGTGTTTTCAATATGGGTTTTTGCAACTTCACTTTCTACCTGCTTTTTTTTTCTTTCTTTCTTTTTTTTCTGTTTTGCATCTCTTCGATACTCTTTTACATTGATACTCTTTGACACTGATAATTTAATATTAACGAGACGACTGTTCATTTCGTACAAAATTACATGTGATTTTAAGCGTTTGCATTCCTATTTCTCCGAATATTGGACTTATTTCAGAAAATGTACAAGTGATCAATACTTATTTCAATAAATGTACAAGTGACGAGTTCATATACATTTCCTTCTCATTCGTGAGAACATTATCATATCGTACTTCTTATCTTAAAAATTCTCTCATTACCAAATTTTACTTTACTATCATTGTAAATCCTTTTGTCAGAAGTCATACTTCTTTGGTAATGTTTTTATATTGTTGGATTTAAATTCGGGATTTTATTGTTCGTTCAACATTCTCTCTGAAACTGACGTCTAAATACTGACTATCTCTTAATCTAAAAGTGTCAGACAGCCATCTATACATTCAGTACCATACGACTGTTGCTTACAACAGAAGCGAACGACCCTAGACTTATTGGAAAAGAAAAGCTTATGTTTTAATATATTACATTTACACTAAAATGAAGATTTTGCCACATATATACACTAAATTAATTTTTATTATAAAATAAATGGCATTTCAGGTAATATTACATGACGGAAACAAAGATTCGTATCGCACCTCATTACTTTAAACAACTCTAAAACCTATAGCGTTAACTGCAGACCGTCACAATCTGCACGACGTCATTAACGTCTACGTTCCCCCAAATTTAACCCCCCTTCTGCGCGTCCATCTCCTCGAGAATGACCTCTGGCGAGTCGTTGACCCCCGGATCGCAGCTCTTTCCACCGATCGGCGGTGCTCGACGCGACGCCGCAATCTCCTGCCTCCATTACGGCGCCGCCCCTTCTGGGAGAAATGATTAGGCGAGGAGAGCAGCGGCGGCGGCGGCACCGGCCGAGGCGCGCACTTGCGCGTCTGGAGGCGCTCGCGGGAGATAGCGCCCGCGCCCACGCGGCGTCTGCGCAGCGTCTCCGGCGCCCGCAGCCACTTCTGGAGACCGGAACGCGCGCCTTCGCGGAAGAAGAAGGAGGAGGAGGAGGAGGAGGAGGAGAAGGAGAACGAGAAGGAGAAGAAGGAGAAGAACGAGGAGATAAATAAAGGGAAGAAAGATATGAAGAAGAAGAAGGAGGAGAAGAAGAAAAAGGAGGAGAAGAGGAAGGACAAGAAGGAAGAGAAGAAGGAGGAGACAAATAAAGAGAAGAAGAGGAGGAGAAGGAGAAGAACGAAGAGGAGAAGAAGGAAGAGAAGAAGGAGAAAAAGGAGAGGAAGAGAAGGAGAGGAAGAGAAGAAGCTTTCATAGTGGACGGGGAAATTTCCCGTGTCGACGGCAGAAAACTGGATGGACGTTCGCAAATTAACACTGAGACATGTTGAACACGTTAGTTTTTGCTACTCCAGGACGCAGGTTTCCAAACACTCCAGAGTAGCATTTTTGCTGCTCTGTGCCATTACTTTTATACTAATTACGAGCGTTACCTTGTTAGGACAAAATATGTTAGAAAGGATCAAGTAAAGAGGCATTGATTTAAAAGAAAAATAATTATCTCCAAGCCAGTGCACAGGCTCAGAAACGATTTCCCTACAGGTTATTATCTTCTACAGTGAAAATAATATCAATAAGTCGTACAGATCTTACTTCGTACATTCCTCACAATATGCTGACAACACGGACAGTGGTCCAAAGATGTGGCTATTCAGTTTTAAATAATTAACTGAATTACTAACTTATATTTTACTGAATGTAAGACGCATCACATCACGCTCAGCCATCAATGTGTCAGTTCACAGAAGTCAAAGTTTTCATTTCACCTCCCCCCAAAAAGAAGAATAAAATAATGTAGTTCACGAATTCTTTTTCCCATAAGAGACAAGTAGGACACCTTTCCCCAGGCCTATTAGAACAACGTCTAAAACAATATCAGGAGCTGAAAAATGAAGTTCTAGAAGCGAATAGTCGGCACGAGGGAGTATTTAAAATAACTTGGTTTAAAAATCAGGAAGCAGGGTGAGGATCCAGCTTGAAAATATATATCTTTCAGGTCGCGTGTGAGGTAAAACCCAACGCCCTCCGACGCAGACTAACTTAGTTTGTAATCCGCCGGAACGACGAGGCTACGTGCATTACTATGCGAGGCGGAAACGAAGAACGAATTTAAGAAAGCAAACTCGAAGCGGCCGTGGAGCGTCTAGAGAGGGAGCGGCGAGAGAGATCCTCCGCACAATTTGTTATTCACGTCGGGGAGAACCTCCATTAGGGAGAAATATGTTTTAAGTAATGATTTAAACAGATTTATAATAAGATTGCGGACACGGGAACGAGATGTTTTTCTTATACCTCCTCGGCGAAGGAGATTCTTCGGGTAGATCTAACAAAGTTAGGCGGTAATTTTGAAAATTTTATTTCCGACACATCGCCGACGGGGGAAAGAAAGAGGGGGAAAGAGAGGAGGAGTGGGCGGCAGCGGGGGGTGGCGGGGAGGAGCGGGGAGCGACGGGGAGACAGCGGTCGGGGACACGCCCGTAAAGAACTCCACTTCCCTCGCGCAAACGGCGAGAATTGTTTTAAAAGAGAGTCTGCCCGCCGCCGGAGACTGCAGCTCCCCCCAGGGAGGGGTGCTAACCACCCCTTGCGCGGCGCCCAGGAACCACCCCTCCCCCGCCCCCCCTCCCACCCTCGTCTGCGTCGTCTTGGCGCGGGCCCCTTCTGGGTTTTAACATCTCGCAGCCATCTATCATTTTAAGGCGCTGTAATGTTATGCAACTTTTCTCGGCCCCTGCTTCTGCGGTTATTTCTCTTGCCCTCCCCGCCCCTCCCTCCGCTCTTGTCCCCCGACCCGGTGACGCTCCAGCGCCCGCCTGCCCCACCTCTACTTTGTTAGAGCTCTTTCCGTCGTTTCCACTGTTGGTTGCACTTGCAATCAAAGATCTTGAAAACCCTGGAATCTGTGATTATTAAACTGATTTATGATCGCTTTTCTGCCGCGAGTAATCACGAATCTCAACTACTAGTTAACATGTACACGGCGAGGCTTTTAGTGTTTTATGAAAATGCTTGCTGTAATTAATTTTATGTCTAGTGCAAAATACAATGGCTGTGCGAGGGCGTAATGCAAGTTCTTTTGACATTTCCTCGGTGATAAATCCAATAACAAGGAAAGGAGACTGGAATACTCTTTTTGCAAGACGTCTTCGGAATTTAATAGTTTTCGAGATAATGGAGCAACATTACAGAGTAAGAGTTACACGAAAGAACAGCTGGAAACTGTTCGTCGACAGCTTTCGCTCTTTTTCTCTGCTTTGATCCGTAACGGCATTACGACCACATTCCAGCACGCTTATTGTGTAACAGAAAGCATCAACTCGACTATTTACTTCGTAGAAAACACTTGGTTGGCGTCGAACAATGTCCACATTGATTGGAAACGTTTGCCCAATGACTAGGGCGCATAAGCAATTAAATGAAAACACATTCCAGTCAGACAAGTAACTGGTATATTACCTAACATTCGCTGGTACTTAGGGAAGCTGCTAAGGACGATGAAGTGATCACAACGAAAAGAGATGTTGCCAATAGGTTCTATTAACAAAACACTCACAAGGTCTAGAACAGCCAGATGAAATGATGAGGACCAAACTTCGATACTTTTACTTACTTTTAACGTTCAATACGATGATATTAACGCAAAATCATTTTGAACATTTTCTAACAATATTCATGTTAAAACAGAAAATCGCACATAGAATTTCTCATCGACGAGTGTTAAAGAGCACTTCACACTGAACCATGTGGTATATCTCAACAACGGGGGAAAAAAATCAATGATTTCTAGGCCACCTTTTGTGCAACCCGCAGCGTTTACTCGTTAATGTTTCCGCCCATTCTCGCAAATGCTTTCTCATACGAGCGGCTCGGCGCGTCCGGCCAAATAACCCTCCCCACGAAAACTGATTTCCAATTGTTCGCGCGAATTGTAAACGGCGCGCTCGTGCAGGCCGGGAGGGCCGAAGGGTATCCGGAAAGGCAGCGGCGGCGGCGGCGGCGGCGGCCGGGCGAGGTAGCGCAGCGGCAGCTGGCGGCGGTTCGCGAGCTGTTGCAATCAACGCTTCGTACTCTGCGCGCCGCGCTCAAAGCTGCTTCACGCCGCTCCCCGCCGTCCGACCCCGTCGCCCCGCTTAACGCCACTCCACGCCGGGCCACCGACACTGCGTCTGACCCGCCCCGCCCCCGTCCCCCGCCACTGCCCCACCCCACCCCCCGACTGTCCGACCCGCCCCATCGAACCTCCCTCTGTCTCAAATCGCCCCGCCCCTGCCTCGCCTCATCGTGTTTAACCCTCTCCCACTTCGACCTCACCCCTCTGCCCATGCCACGATTCTCTGCTCCGACTCCGTGGCCTCGCTCAAACCCCACTCCACGCAGAGCCGCCACCAACGTGTTTGACACCCCCTTCCCTCCCCCCGGGACGGGTCGCTACTCCACCACCATTGCCGCCAACCCTCCCCGGGTCGCTTTGCCCCTCCTGATCGCATTCCGTCGCACCACCCTCCGTCTCAAATCGCCCCGCCCGTATCCCACGCCTCGTCATATTTAATGCCGCTCTGTCCTACTGCGACCATACCTTTCCGCCCATCCCACATTGCCTCTTCTCACGACACCCACCTGCACCTCTCTCACCATACCTCCACTTTACAAAGCACTACACCAACTTACCCAACCAACACTTGCTCTCCTGCTCTCGCTCCGACCCACCTATCCCCTCTTCATCACGTGCCGACCCACGTATTCCCTCTTCACCTCGCTCCGACCCACCTATCCCCTCTCCATCACACCCCTATCCACCTCTTCCCGCCCCACATCACCCTACCCCACCCCACCCTACCCACCCCACCCCACATCGTCCCGCGCCGCGCCATCCCGTGCCACCTGCCGCCACCCGCTGCCTGCGTGAATGAAGCGAACCAGCGGCGGCAGAACGCGCGACAGAAACCCTCGCACAGCGCCATCAAGTGCGTGCTCTCCTGAAGCCAATAAGCCCTTCCTGATTTCCACCCGCGCGCCCTTTCGCGCGCACGGGGCGAGAGTGCGAAAAACATTTGGGCATCGCCCCACACCTCCACGCACGTTTTTTTTTTTTTTGACGCTCTCTCCCACCCGCACGTGAAACACACCGTGCACGGTGCAGCGCGCCCTCCCCCGAGTTAGTGTTAAATGCAAAACTCCAGTTTTACCTACGAGTGCCCCTCGTTTGGATTCGTCGACCCGGTAACCGTGCTTTAGTGAGGTTTCCGAATAACTACGGGTTTCCATTAGGACCATGAATACTTCAGGGCTGATGTGGGCCACACCAGCCCTCCCGTTAATAACCAAGCACTACACCACTCTCCGAGCGCGGAGAGGGGGTGGGTGGGGCCGGGGAGGGGGAGGGATCGTGAAAACAAAATGCGAGCGATCACGGGGCGACGCGCCATCTCTCCGCCCGGAGCGCCACCGCCGCGCCGCCCGAACGCTTGCACGCACGCTCTCCTGGAAGTGCAAATGGGCGATGAGCTGGCAATGAGGAACTGCAAGATTTACACTCTTTGCGCCGTCCAACAAACTCCGGGGAGCGGCTCGTGAGTATTTAAATGGGGCTTCGCCTCCTGATGTAGCTCTCTCAGCCATGAAATAATTGTATCTATCTGCATTTAAAAAAGGCAGAGAAACGCAACAGGCAGAGTTGTTTCGACTGTTACAACGAACGAACCCGAGAGAATATTTTTAAATTCTCCGATCTTACTTAGAAATTCTATACGTTTGTAATACAGAAAAATATTAATTGTATTTATATGTAATTATTCCAATTATATTTTTATATTGAATACAGAAAAAGCAGACGCGTCTCAGAATAAATGTTACAAAATTGTACAGCATGTACAGGGGTTTAAAATCGATTTTAACCAATGGTCATGTAGTGGAAAATTTCATATAATATTACAAATGTGACATTATTCCTGCTTTTACACAACTCATTTTGCATCATGTTCGGCACGTCACGTATTGGCAAAGTCAATGAGTTTTCATGTACCCGTCGAATATCTGTGCACAACGCGTTACGTAACTATCAGAATATTGTCTCAGTGCTCGTAGCTCCTTCACGTATAGTTTCCCCACCATATGTTCATTAACAGAAAGCTCATTTTCGG
Source organism: Acheta domesticus (assembly GCA_031308135.1). Lineage (NCBI taxonomy): Eukaryota > Metazoa > Arthropoda > Insecta > Orthoptera > Gryllidae > Acheta > Acheta domesticus. Next base: position 202,728,116 of record JAHLJT010004567.1, on the reverse strand, counting down.
GCCCTCTATTTGCCGCAGAAGGTTATACCATTTATTCTAAGATTCTAAGTTAAGAGAAACATACGAGTACATAATGTAAAACTGACAGCTTCGTGTGTTAGATAGATATTTATTTCCGCAGATAGGTTTATGCCACCTGGTAGCAGAACACTAAGATTTACATATTATAATTAAGAATCTTATAATAATAATTATATCTGGGATCCGTGTAAATATAACTACAATAAATTCCTACATGAAAACAACCTATACGCAAACGGCAAATGTACTCACAAGAATCGCACCATTCGTTAACATTCGCATTTTCGTCCACAGTTTCTAAATCCGGGTCGTTTTATCACACTTTAAATTTTCGTCGACTCAATACAATACTCGACATAGAAATTACATCCGCCTCATCGACCCCATCTTCCATCGCGGCCACTTAGCACTGGAGCGATCACCAGCGCGGTCGCCAGTCCATCACGGGCGACCGCAGCGCGGGACACCTCACGTCGGGTGACTCTCGCACACGCGCGCGCCCACCGCCGGGCGAGGGGTGGGGGTGGGTGGGGTGGGGTGGGGTCGAGGTAAACAACGCCGCGTGGAAGGGACGGCAGTTTGGCGAATGGCGCGCAGTGTGTGGAAGCGAGGGCAGGCGCCCGAGGGGGCAAGCGTGTGTGGACCGAGCGGATGTGTCAGGGCGGGGTAGGCGGTGGAGTGGACGGCACTGGGGCGAGCAGATCATCAGTATGTGCGGGGGGGGGGGAGGGGAATGAGAGAGAGTATTGCGTGATATTGTACAGACGACGTGGGGATAGAGTGAAGAGGTAGTAGACGGGAGTTGAGGAGAAGGCACAAGAGATGGGTTGCGCAACGATGCAGGGGCTAGGAGTTGGAGCAAATGGTGGACGGAGAGATGGGGAGACGGAAGGGCTGTGGGCAGGATTGTCTGAAAGAAGGGCTGTTGGGCAGATGGGAGGTTCAGAGGGGGGCTGGAACATGTTGGGAAGGCAGCTGGGAGAGAAGACGGATGTGTGGGTGGACGGGCAAATGGGTTGGGTAGGAGCCTAAGTGGGCGTGCTCGGGGGTGTGGGACGGCAGCAAGGCAGGTGGTTTGGAAACGCTCGTTGGATAGGAGGTCCTAAGGGGAGGCGGCTGTGGAAGACGGCTAGAGCTTCAGGGGTTAGAGAATCAGTTAATGATGGGTGGATGATGAGCGAAAGGGTTGTTGGGGTGAGAGGTTGAGAGGACAGGTCACTGTCGACAGTGTGGGAGAGCGGTGAGCCAGGCGTTAGTGCTGCGATTGTGTGGGCGGGCGGGCGGGCTTTGGGAAATTCAGAGAGAGGCTGGGGAGGGGTTGGGGATGTTGGGAGGGCTTGATGGGTGGGTGGACGGGCGAAGCGGTTGAGTGGGCAAGGGTCGAACGCTGAGTGGGCGGGTCGGCGGTGTGGGAGGGCGGCTAGACACTCTCGTGTGGGCGAGCGAATGGGTTGTGTGGGCACGAGTGGGACGCTTAGTGGGCAATCAGTAGGTCGTCAGTGTGGGAGGGTGGCGGCTGGTCAGCGATCTTGTGGGCAGGCGGGCAGGTGTGCTTTGGGAGGTGCAGAGGGAGGCTGCGGGAGGGGTTGTGGGATTTTGGTAGAACAACTGGAAGCCTGATGGGCGCTGGGGACGAACCCTCGTGTGGGTGGGCGAAGGGGTTGGGCGGGCAGGAGTGGGACGCTTAGTGGGCGGGGCGGGGGTGCGGGCGGGAGGTGCAGCAGGCGGCTGGGCACCGCTCGCGTGGGCGGGCGGGCGGGCGTCGGAATATTTGCGCGCGATAGTGCAGCGGTGCGCACTCCACCGCCCTGTGAAAATAGCGGCCGCGGGCCCCGCCGGCGCCGCGGGCTTCCGCGGGTAATGTTTTCGGAGTGATTGTCGGGCGCACAATGGGGTGAGCGCGGGTGCGCGCGCGGTTCCCTGTTGTGACCCGGGCGCTCGCTCACTCGCTGGCGGCGGCGGCGGCGGTGGCGGTGGTGGCGAACGCGGAATTTATAGCCGGTGTCGAGCGTAGGTTAACCGAGTCAAATGTTGGGCTGCTGAATTGTCGCGAGCGCGCCACCGCGTATTTTCTCTTCCTTGTGTGTTGCCGTGATGGGAGGTGATATGTAAAAGTTGGCTGTATGCGTCTGGCAGCTGTCACCAGCTTCATACAGGAAATGCTCGTTCAATGAACTCCCGATGGCGAGGGACGATAGTGGAGAGTGACCAATTTTGTCACGACGCGTAATGGAGTGTTAGATAAAAAGGAGAAATGACACGTTTGCTGGAGTCTCTTCAATGTCACTAATTTTTTGACTTCAGAACATTGGTATGCCAAACACCTTTAACATTACTGGTCACTTACAAAATCCCATTTACTTAATTGGTAGACACTAAATAACTGGGCGGAAAACCTAAATTGCATTTTGACGCGTGTTTTCAGGGCAGACGCGTGTTTTACATGCGTGTTTCAGGGCTTTACAAATTGCCAAAAACAAATTAATTTCTACTACTACCGATACTGCACCCTAAACCCACATTACACAATTCCACACTAATATACAGCATATTTTTATAATAAACGCTTTGAATACACAAACTGCAGTCCATCAAATTCATCACTAATCTCGATTTTTAATTTATCACGTTTCTTTTAATTTCGCAGACATCATTCGGTAATTGAAAATTCTTTAATTTCATCTTTCTTTAATTACATGTAACGAAATCTGGAATCATTTCCCTTTCCTTCCAGATTCGCGATACCTTCTTCCAGCGCGCGCACCCAGCATCCTTTCGCCTGCGCGCGCGTGTGCCCCAGGCAGGCGTTCCGCAGGGCGGTCGCCGGGTCCGTGCGAAGCGGCGGTTACGGCGGGCGCGCGGGCGGGCGCGGGGCGTGGAGCGACGAGGGGCGGGGGGCGGGAGATCCGAATCGCGGTCCATAAAGCTGTCGCGGCGCATGCGGCGACGGCGCCGCGATGACGACTTACAAACGCGCGCGCCCCTCCCCCTCCGCCCTCGCACGCGAGCGCGCCTGCAAAACTCCCCAAACGGATAATTAGAGGCTGCGACCCCGGCGGTGGCAGAGCTCGTGACTGTATTTGCGACGGCGATGAAAAAGACGGTGACGACAATGGCGATGACGGCGGCGGTGGCTTTGGAGGGGGAGGTGGCGATGACGGAGGAGGGACGGAGTTATGGTATGGTGGGGGTGGTTCGTGTGGAGGAGGGGGCGGCGGGGGCGAGAGGGTTGCGGTAATGCATGTTTGCGGCAACGGAGGAGCAGTGGGTGGGGGTGGTGGATGTGGAGGTCCGTCCCAACGGCGTCGAGGCACGCTTCGCGACGTTTAACGCCGGAGGGCGGAGGGGTTGCACCTTGTTGCCTGCAGGCGACGGGCGAGAAGCGAGAATTAAGTGTCAGAATGGCGCAGTCGGTGGATGCAGGTAAGGCGAGTGTAGATTGGTGTAGTAGAAGATACGGGCGATGAACGAACTGAAAAACAACAACACCACTATGTAATTGAAAAATGTAATGGAAATGTTTGATTTGTGGAAGTCGTAGCAAGTGAAATATGCACGAAAGAAACAGTGTTTGCAAAATGTGTGTGTAGACGAAATAAACTACAAGAGAAAAACCTAGGTGATGTATTGTAAGCGAGAACATGCGGTAGAAGTGAATACACACGAGCTACACAATAATTGTCACATACAGCATAAAATAGGAAAAACAGAAAGATTGTGTCAAGAAAACTGACGTTTGGAACGAAAGTGTGCTGCATAAGATGGAATTAATAACAAAGAAAAGCGTGAAACTCCATCCAAGGAATAAAGTAACTTAACGGCGCGCGGCCAACAGGAAAGAGCGGCAAGGGCAGGCGCCTCCCGCAGCATTTTCCAGGGCGCACGGCGGGCGATAACCACACGTAACCGCGGGGGCGGGCGGTGCTTTACGCGGCTCGCGACGCCTCGTAAAGTGGCGCCCCGCCCCTCCCCCTCCCCTCCCCTCCCCTCCCCTCCCCACGGCCCCTCGGCGCCACCGCCGTCACCGCCCCGACGCCCCGCGCGCCCCGTCGGAGCGGGCTGGCAGGCGAGCAAGGGGAAAGGGGAGTGGCGAGAGCGCGGTAAGAGCGGACTGAACGGAGGGAGGGGGGGAGAGCGGAGTGACAAGGTAATGATAGTGTGATGAGAGTAGTGAGAGAGGGAGAGGGATGAGAATAGGGAGAGCGGAGAGAGAGAGTGGTTGAGGGATGGGAGTTGGTTGAGTGGGGAATGAGGGGCGTGAGAGAGGAAGGGTGTGGGCTGAGAGGGGAGCGGGAGTGAGGTGAGAGTGGGGTGGGAGGGTTGGAAGCTGGATGGGAGGGGACTGAAAGCGGGGTGACTGTGGGTAGGAGCGGGGCGAGAGGGAGTGAGAGCTGGGTGAGAGAGGATGGGAACTGGGTGAGAGGGGGTGTGAGCTGAGTGATGGGAGTGGTAGCGGGGTGAGGGATATGGGAACTGGGTGAGAGAGGCTAGGAGTGGTGTGAGTGCAGCGTGAGCGCAAGATGGGCGCATGGTAACAGCGGTTGACAGGGTTCGGGACAGGGTGAGGGCGAACGAAGTGTGTGGACGCGGGGGCGGTGCAAAGTCGGCGCGGCAGCGGAGTTGTTACGGGGCTTCACGAGCGATTGCATTTTTACCGCCACTTCGCACGTGAAGGCGGAGGGGGCGGCGAGCGGCGGGGGTGTCACCCTTATCACGAGGTCTGGCGATCGCTCGTGTCCCTGCGATAACTTATCGCCGCCGCCGCCCGCGCTGCGTTCAGTCGCGCACGCGCGCAATTGCGCCCGAGCGGTGTTAATTAGAAAGCCCACGCGCGCTGGCGAGCCGGCCAGAGGGGACTTGAAGCGGGGCGCCCCACGCGTGCAAATTGCGACTGGCTGTTTCGACTTTTTTTTCTGCTGGCGATTCTCACGTAATTCTCGATTTTATTACTCTTCTGAATTACGGTTGCCGGGGAAACTTACTCCGAGTGTACGATGCTGCGCGAATTTTATATCTTGTGCTCGGTGTAAAGTCCTCCTACGGACGAATAAATCTATTCTCATTACATCCATTCGCTTCTCGAATTACCCTCGTCATTATCTTTGCAAGATTTGACATTACGAACATCGTTAGACGAGAATCCATTAAAGTGCGTGTATTCTCAGAGTTTATATAAATCTAAAGAATTTAGTTCTCTGGATAATTTGAGGTAACTGTGTTTCTAAACGAAATCGATAGTTGTCAATTTGAAATTGCGCATAAAATTCTGCTGTGTACTACCTTCAATTCTTTTTCACATTCAGTATTTTCTCGCAATTTAACAATTATTTCTGAAACTACCACTTTCATGCAAGAACAATTATTTGAAAGTGAATAATAAAGACGAAATGTTCGCATCATTGCGACAGATGAAAGCTATTCTGACCATTTTTGAAGGGAACTTTTTTCTGTGCAGGATAATTAAATAAAAAACTAAGATATTTTACAAGTTGATTTTACAGATAATTTGGAGTTTCTTCCATTCCATTCCATTTTCAGCGTCTCCCCTCCATTCTAAAGACCTTAAACAAGTGCATTAACAGGAATGAATTTCTTACTTTCGTGGAAGTGATGAAAGATGCCCCCGCTTTATTACTGCCATTATTGTCAGCAAATGACTCGTGGAATCCGCCTTAATTATTCCCAAGCCGACGCTTCCCGCATAAAAAATACGCAGCAGCAGCTGCCTCCTTAGGGCGGCGCCGCGTGCTCGGAGCGTGAGTCTGTCGCTGGCGATGCTAATAAATTCGACCCGAGGACGCGCGCGGGGGCAGAGCGGGGGCGGGGGCGGACGGAAATGGAGCGACGCGGGTGGACGGGGCGGAGTGGGAGGCGAAGGGCGGCCGGCCGGACGCGGTGCCAGGTGGCGCGATAAGCGACGACAAAGCTGCGCGCCGGGGCTGAACCGGAAGTTCCCGGAAGTCGACGCCTCGCGCCTTGCATTTCTTATCGACGTCGCCGCCCCCGCCGCGACCTCGTGATGCACTCGCGGGCGACCTCGCCCCTTGCGGGGCCGGGCGCTGCGACGACTGGGAGCGGTGGGGGGGGCGCATTCTCTTCTTTTGCGTCGACTCTCTCGCGCACGTTGTATTAGCAAAAACGTTATTCGAGACCGTTGGGAATAGAGCGAAGTCGCTCTATGAGTCGCCTCAGACACTGAAAAACTCTCAATGAACATGCCATTTATCTTGAATACAGCACCTGACTACAATACCATAACCTTAGTCCTTCGTTTGTGAGAGAGATTCCGAATGCTTTAATAAATAGGTCACGTCGCAAGAGCTAGATGTTGCCATTTAGGATCACGCATGCAATTTTACGAGCAGGAATGATAGGTATTTAAACCAATAATGAGCTGATATTAATAGAATTTTATACATTAAACCTTCATAACAATTTTGCTCTGCTGACATTGTTATTCCTCCCTAATCTCCACATCCAATTTCTCTCAATTTTCCGTTAATGCGACAAATTCAGAACAACGCACGCGTTAGCCACAGACGAGTCTATGACATAACCTCACGGCACTCCCCTACTGCTCATCACCGAGTATACTTCTCCTTGGCCAGCCCCGCAACCGCGACTATAGTGCCACTTTTCCAACTTAGCCTCTCAAGCCCCTATGGCCACGATGGAATATTACTCGGTATTTCGTGTCTTTCTCTGTCCTGCCGCTAGATATCGCAAGATCACAAACCCGGCTTAATACGGTCGCGATCATGCATATCTACACTGCGATTTTCGTAACGTTGCCCCCGATAGGAATCAGCTGTTTCGCTGCCATCCAATTGGAAGCTTCTATTTCGCGACAGTGACGTTACTATGGTGACGTTCAAGCTCCCTATTGGATGAAACCGTCAACAGCTGATTCCTGTCAGGGGCAAAGTTACGAAAATCGCTGTATAGCGCGGGACGACTGAGAAAGACGCGAAATACCGTGACATATTCCATGGAGAAGACAGGCCTTGAGAGGCAGAGTACATCGGTTGCCGGTGGTTGCACGTGAGGCGCCCTTTCGCTGCCTGTCGCGCCGCCCGCCACCTGCACGCGGAGCACGCGACGAGCCCAGGCCCCGACGCGTGGGCGGCGCCGGGGGAGCGATGAGTCACGGGCGATGGCGGCGGCGACGCCCACCCCGCACGCCCCCCCCACAGTGGGCCCAAAGCACACGCACAAGAAACACTTAAGCTGTCATTCAAATATTTCAACTTCTCTTTCTTCTTCTTTCTTCTTCTCCTTCTTCCTCCTCCTCCTCCTTCTTCCTTCTTCTTCTCCTACTTCTTCATATTTATCTTCTTCTACTTCAGAGTAGACCACTGAAGGTCTGTTCCAACTCAAAGGTCATCCTGCCATCTTTTTCTTTGGCGTCCTACATCCCGATATCCGAAGGGTTTATAGTTATATACTACTTGTGTTAATCTTGATGTTCCCATTCTGTTTATATGATTCGCCCATTGGCATTTGTATGCTTTAATTTTTTCATTTAAGTATTTCAACTAAAAAATAGAATTCAACTCGAAACTTATTTGAAAACATGAGGAAGAAGTGAGATGTTCTACGCCTCATTGTGACAAAAATTGAGATATTATAATCTACTTCTACGAAATGCTTTCGCTGATTGTCAACGACGTATTTCAGCCGATAAAAGAGAACAGTAACTTATTTGAAAACGAATGAAGAATTCCAGGTTTAATCTACACTGCTCTAAGTTTTTACGTTTATGTTTCTGAGAGTAGTACGCAATTTTTGAATCCAACAAAGGCAGGGGAAAACAGTAAAATTTGCCATTTAGTCTTTAGAGTTACATCTAAGTTACACATTTTGATTCACTCAGTTTTCAGTCTGAAGTGGTGAAGGACTCTCTACTCCGGAATTCTTTATACATAAGAACACAACAGCATAACCTAACAGCAGCTTCTCCTAAAGAATTCATTATCTCATTATGTATTTTCAACAACTGTGTATTTTACACGAACATGTTGTTTCTGCCCTTTTCTTGTTGATTTTTTATTATCTTTTTTTATAAATAATAATTTTATTTTTGAGTATTTTTCTTATTTGACTTTGCTTGACTTTACTTGAATTATTTTATTTTACTTGACAATTGGACTTGTAACTGTTCTTTCCTCTTGTGTGTACATTTTGTAAAACTTGTGCGCGTCTCACGCAGGTGAATAGTCGCCCCGCGCGCCGCCGCCCGGAGACAATCACTCCGATACGGAACGCTACAGTGGCGCTCCTGGCGGATGACATCGGCACAAGGCGGCAGCCGCTGACGACGTCACAGATCGTGCCTCCCAACGCAGGGATGATGGAAACCGTGTGAGTGGGAGCAGTTGCCGTTAGTGTTTGCGTAATCGACTAAGACGAAGTTTACTTTCTCGCAAACTACTTAGTAGGTAGAATAGATGACGTAATGTAATATTGCAGTGGGAAACGGTGATTTTGCGACAGAAAAACTCGTATTTTGGGTCCCCGTTACCAAAACAAATTTTGCTCCTATTCCTCTTCTCAAACGATAGATTCGTTGTTTTGTGGTCCTGGTCCGAAAAAACTGATATACGGAGAACAGGTATGCCGGTCTGTCTGTGAAAAACGCCAGCGGCGAAACCGTAAGTAGAATTTTCATCAAAATTGATATTCCTACATCGATTTCACTGATGTCGCGGCTTCCCAAATTTATTTGAAATGGATATTTTGATTTTAGAAGCACTCTACATGAAGCCTCCACGACGTTTTCAAACTTTTTTCAGAAATGCCTCCATCATTTTACGTCGAACAGAGCGTAAATTTCGATAATTCAATTTTGGTTCCTTTTCTGAATTTGCGAATACTGCATACGTTACAATTAATGCGAGAAAGTATGTGCTTTCGGAGCACCACTAGATTATCGAAGCTGCTATGCGAGGTCCGCTGCTTAGAAAAGGTGCTTCGACGTTGGCTAATGTAATAAAAACAATGTAACAAATTGAGGTAAGTGGACGGTCTAAATTAGTGTGTTCATAAGGACCGACACAAACGGAAAGTTCATCTACATTGGCTCGTTGGATTGGTGACTGCATTTTTTCCTACGGATATATGTGGGCAACGCATCGTGCGAATTGAATACACCATTATTTACCGAACGTTATCACAGTGACTAAATAATCGCTAGTTGCGAATGGTGACCCGTGGCAAGAGAGAGAGAGAGTCCGTGAATCTCCACTCCCACAGGAACTTTTTTGTGTAGCAGTATATGGATACAAAAACGTATGAGTAACAACGTATAAAGAACATTGTAAAGATAACTGTACACATATTTAAAGATAATTGTAATATAATTAGGCAAAATATTAAAATGTTCGGGGGAGATGGGAACATCCATCTTCTCCATATTGCCATTTGTTGTTTTATTACCTAGACTATAGTATACAGTATTGTAATGAAATTCATGAAGATTGCTTCCCCCAAAGAACAAAGATATTCATTTAAATATTTGAACTTAATTATAACAAACTAATTAATTTACGACTGTCTCGTTCTCTCGCAAATACGCCTTTAAAACGCACTGTCTGCGTCATGAATCATAGACCACATCTTGACATGACAACTCGAATGTATGTGTACCTTCCTATCCCCAGTTCTACAACCAAGCACACTCAAGAAACGCACAATAAATAATAAAAAATTCACAAAATTAAATTGAAAAGCATCCTTAACGAAGCACAAATAGCGTGTCGGAAATGACAAACAGAGATGCAGACGCGATTCCCCCTGTTATTCTTAGCATTTGTCAAATTAGCGCAGCAATTGGGCGCAGAGGTCGACAGCGGAAGTTGCATCCCCGCAGCCATCAGGGCCACCGGGCGTTTGCCACGGCGCATTAGCGGCATAAACAACGCCGTCGGAGAATAATATCTCAATATCCTCCAGATGGCGGGGAAGGCGCCGCGGGAGCCGGGGGAGGGGGAAAGAAGAGGGGCGGGCGACGGGAGGTCGAGGGCGGCAATTTCAGAAGACTGGGGGCGCAGAGGTGGGGAAACGAAGGTTGGTAAAGGAAACCAGGGGAAAATGACAGTGCTGAAGAGTGGCATAGAGGAACGGTAGGTATGTGACATAGAAAAGTGGCATAGAGGAATGGCATAGAAGTTTGAGGGGGAAGAAGGAGCAGGTCGACTGGAAGTCGAGGGCGGCAAGACGTGAAGACTAGGGATGAAAGGGTGGGAAAACGAAGATTGGTAAAGGAAACCAGGGGAAGGTGAGAGTGCTGAGGAATGGTGTAGATGAAGAGACGGAGGTGCAGGAGGTCGGTTCAAAGAGGAGAGAACAGATGACAATAGTTGGCAGAGACGAAGAGGGGGAAGGCAAGGCGCTCGCAACAGCAGAGAAGGAACGAAGGAATGAAGATGAGGGAGTACCTAAGTGCAACAGAAAGAGTTGGGGAGACGGAGACGGTGCCGGAGGCAAGGTAGAGAAGCCACAGACACAATGGGGGACACGCGATGAAAAGCGACGCGAGGGCGCTGACAAAATATAGAAGAAGGGGTTGAAGAAAACGGAAACGAAGAGACGGGGAGGCGGAAGAGGAACGAGAACTGAAGGGGCAGGCAACCGTTACCTAATCGACGGGGGACGGCCTAGGCCGAGCGCAGGTTGAACGTCGTGTGTAGAAAAGGGGGCGTGGCGCCTGGAAAACGCGAGGTGAACTCACCGCGAGCGCGACGGGGGCGCAGGGGCGGCGGGGGGCGCAGGGGCGGCGCGGCACCCCGTGGCGCTTCCGCGAGGCGAACGCTTCCGGAATTTAAGACAACGGGGCGTGGCCCAGGCGGCGACCCGCGCGACGCGCCGCGCCTCGCCCTCACCCTCGCCCTCGTTCTTTATCAACCCTCCTGAGGGTGATAGCGGTTATTAATCGGCTGCTACTCCCCGGCGCCACGCCCAGGCGCGTTCGCCCGCCCCGTCCGCACCACAGCCCCGGCACCGCCCCGCCCCGCCCCCCGCCGAATTACAAATCGCGTTGCCAACTGCACGGCACAGTCAAACGTGTCCGCAAATGAAATCAGGTAATTGGGCTCATGAGTGAAATGAGTTGGAAATCACGAGCACGATCAACATTTTAATTTGTTTCAACCGCCCGCCCCCCCTCCCCTCGCTCGCGCGGTCCCAGTCACCTCCCCGCACAGAGACCCCCGGTTACGCATTCATTACCATTATGCGTCGGGGATTTAATTTCGTGGATCCATTTACCTTCGAATAATTGCTCGACAATGTAATAATAATTCCACGCGTTTGCCGGATGAAAAGGCGTGAGAGCGAGCGGGCGGCCGGGGGGGGGGTGACGTGCGACTTTATCTACAAGTGTCACCCGGTGGATGCGCCGTGCGTAATCAGCCTTTGTCGGATTACGCCCCGCTGCGTTGGTTCACGTGTGTGTGTGTGTGTGTGTGTGTGTGTGTGTGTGTGTGTGTGTGTGTGTGTGAGTGTGAGGGTGGGTGTACGGGGAAGTGTCCGAGTGTGTGTACGCGAGGCGAGTGAGACTGCAGCGTTGCAGGTGACGCTTGGGGAGTTTCGCTGCCTGGGGGATGCGAGGCACCGATGCGCGATCATGCGCGAACCCCACCGATTGTGCACGATGATGCTCGAAACGGCACCAATGCAAGCGCCGAGTGGCTTGTCGCACGTCACGCCCAAAATCTCTGGCACACAAACCCCGGCGGAGTGTATCCAGGACGGAGAGGGAATTACCTTTAAAATATAATGGATAATGTTGTATTTGCCGTTGAATATAATTAACTGCTACGGGGTGACTGCTTTACTAAAGCGATGGAGGAGTCTTACGTCTCCAAGACATCGTCTCCATCACTGCTTCGCTTGTGCCTTCTATTCTTCGGGCTACAAATGTGTGATTTGAAAGGTGCGGTGATGATGAACGGTGAATGAGAATGCAATGTGAATGATTAAGGAAAGTGGCAGATGGTTGAGATGGAGGTACAAATGTGTGTGAGAAGCCAACATTGCCACAAATACGTGCCCTACGTGGTATTCAAACTCTATTTTAGCCCCAAATTCTTCGATGTCGTTCCACACTCCTGCAAAATTATTTCTGTTATCAACAATGTATTTGCAATGCATTTACAATGATCAATACATCTACAATACAACAATGTATTCTCTCTATCAGTCCGGTAGGCAATTTCAACAATGTGTGAATTGGTTCGAAATTACCTACATGTTGTTATGTGTTCAATGGAAACAAAAACACGTTACACCAAGTAATTCGGCATTATTTCGCAACAACTAAGCTTGTTTTACTAGCGGTAAAATCTAGGGAATTTCCAATAATCCTAAACACGAAAGACCCACTGTACCGTGTTGTTAACTGGACGAGAATATATTCCAGACAAAACATCAGATTTAAGCGTATAATATACATTAGATAACAGCAGGTAAAACAGTTCACATAATATGCGTTCAATATTCGATTAACACGTCCTCAACTAGTTCGCCCCCTAATGGCCAATGCACGTGGCCGATAGTCATTCCGCAACGCCAACACCAGTTACACAAGCATCAAATACACACAAAACATTAATGGCGAAACTCGATAGGGGCTTAAGAGCGCGGGGCGACTGACTGATCCTAGAGAATCATTGAATTCCACGCGCCTTTGCACTCCACTCAAGCCGCGCTATTCACCTGCCGCACAAGTGGCCCCCGCCGCCCGAATCCGCTAATGACTTTCGCAGTGTGCGGACGCTCTCGCTGGAGTTTTGTGGCCTCTTCTCGGATAATTAGAGCGGAAAGGCGTGGGCGCAAGAGGGCGGAGTCACGGCGTGGGCGTGAGCGCATCCCAGTGTGTGCGTGAGAGGGGGAGAGAGGAGAAAGAGAGAGGGAGAGTGGGAGAGAGAGAGGGAGAGTGGAAGAGAGAGAGAGTGGAAGAGAGAGAGGGAGAGTGGAAGAGAGAGGGAGAGTGGAAGAGAGAGAGGGAGAGTGGAAGAGAGAGAGGGAGAGTGGAAGAGAGAGAGGGAGAGTGGAAGAGAGAGGGAGAGTGGAAGAGAGAGAGGGAAAGTGGAAGAGGGAGGGAGAGTGGGAGAGAGGCAGAGTGGGAGAGAGAGGCAGAGTGGGAGAGAGAGCGTGGGAGAGAGAGAGAGAGAAAATGACACTCCGATAGTCCCCGAGTGAGTACGAGATGTATGACACTTCAGGTTAGGTTCGAAGTTCTGTTCACGGTAGCACACTGTTGTAGAGAACGGTGTTGGTGTAATACAAGCATCATCAATGACGGTGTAATGCCAGTAAATGAGCACGTGTAATGAAGCACGATTCTCGTAAAGGACAATGTGCTACAACAAAATTACTTCCGTCAATGTGCACTTATTTTCAATGGATTTAACCTGTGTTTGTCACGAATTTTTTAGAGCTTCGGTACTACAGAAGTGCTCTCGTGATATTTGAACTGCAATGCTTATGAACGTAGGGAAAAGACGTCTTTGTTCTTGTATTTTCCTACTGCTGGAAACTTTACATTGGCCGATTCCCGACATGCGCTGTGTTGTTGGGAATTTCCTCGCCTCAAACCCCAGAGATTCCGAATGCTAACCAATATTTGACTCCCTTATTAGCCGCCAGGTTTCGATCCAACAGCGATCCCAGACACATTAATCTGTTACTAACATCGTTCTGCCACAACCCTGAATGGTTCAACATACTGCAAAGTAGATTTCTTTAAATACACGCGAACCACTGAAATAGCATACGTGGGCATAATTGCATATGTTGGCACATTTAATTGCTAATTAATTGTCATATTTGGAATTAATTGACACGTATTTTCGTGGCGAAAACGGGTGTTAGCTGGGTTGACGCCTCAAGCCATATAGGTTATATACACATAAAGGTGCTCACATGTATGCATACATATAGGTTAAATTCGGATCGCTCAATCCTCAAAAAATTTACTACTAATTAATTTTTAATTAATTGCTAATTAATTGTCACAATTCGGAATTCATTGCTGTGTATTTTCTTGACGAAAACGGGCGTGAAGCTTCAAACCTGCTCACATTCTTTTTCGCCACGAAAATACGTAGCAATCAATTCCAAAGTGTAGCAATTAAGTGCATGCGTGAGTAAATCGGGGGGCGGGGCGTGCGGAGGCGGGGCGACAGCAACTGGCGTCGGCACCGTTCCGCATGGTACTGTGCACTATTCCAGGCGTACGTGCACTATTCTCGGTGCACCGTTAACAAACAATCCCACCCGGCCTCCCAGTTAACTTCCCGCGCGAGATAACGACTCCCGCGACGCACCGTCGCATGCCGCGGTGGCGCTTGTCGCGGCCGCCCGCGGAAACTGCGCGCGTCAGAGGAGCGCGACGTAATCTGACGCTCGCGGAGCGCAACTGCAGGCGGTAGAGCACGGTCTTATCCCAGCGCCTTCCGACGCAGATAAGAACAGGGTGTTACCCTTATATGACGAGGTGTTATTAATGTACAAGTTCTCCTTTATCTGGGCGGCGAATCGCCTGAATACGTGACGTCATCATGCGATATTCAAAAATAAGCTTGCGGACAGAGCGTAACGAGGTCATAGTAAATGGCTTTGTTAACGCACTAGGTACACGTAGGTTCTAATAAATCATGCACACAAATGGTATCCTTGGGATACGCCGTATGAAATGAACGTGACAGGGGAGATTAAATCCTTACCTTTGCAGTCGTGAATGGTGAATTAATGAGGATTAAGTAAGGATATTACTGATAGGTTTCTTAAAATTATTATTCCCTTTCGTGGCGTAGAACAAGTACAGTGCATTCTGAATCGGAGACAATGGCTGTGTTAATTGTATTAAAAAAGTCACATTTATTTAAATGGTTTACGATTTATCATGTTTTACATAAGTTATCCATGTTTAAAGGGTTTAAATCGTCAGATATGAACAGCTCTGGTAAGCCGACGATTAAAAAATAGCGAGCGTACGTTTCCCAATATCTGACGCAAGAATTGATGAAGTCTCCATGACGCCACCGCTCGAGCATTAGGCCGACGACCTTCATCCATGTGAGCGCACTTACAACGGCGGAAGGGCTTTGCGAAAGCCGGGGCATGGCAACACTCACCAAGAGGTCGGTTAGGACCCTCCGGGTCTGGTACGACGCAAAGCAGGAGCAACAATTCACGGCGAGTTCTTTTGGACAGGGCGCGGGGGGTGGAGAGGGGAGGAAGAGGGGAGGAACATTCCTAGCGTGGATGTCAGCCCCTGGGGGCAGAGGAAAATTTCGCCGTCCTCACAGATTAAGTAATGAATGATGTCGTGCTCTTTTCAGTTGGCCCGAATCGTAGGTGCGACAAAAATATGAAATGAAATGGTTCAACTTTTTTTACAAGATATTATTACGATTATTTATTGTGAAATTTTGCCGCTCTCTAAAAGTGCCGCCGCTGCTGCCCCCAGTGCGTTGCGTCACTGAGGAGGAGTGGGGCGGGGCGTCTCCGCGACGTCTTTACGGGCGACCGAAGGCGTCAGGTGACAAGCTGGAGCGGTCGGACAGGAAACGGCGCGGCGCGGCGTCTGGTTCGGAGGCGGCGGCGTGGAGAAACGCGACACAAGAGGACCGGCCGCGTGGGCGACCAACAGGTGCGCGACGGATGCGAGGGCAGGGCACGGGCACCCGCGCGCTTGCTTCCTTCGCAAGAAAAGGGCACGGTTCAGAGGGTGACTAATTGCTCTGAAACGGGCTCGACCTGGCGCATAATGCGTTTACTTCCTTCTTCCTTTATGGCGACAACACAGGTTTGGAATTCTTGCCAGTTTACCGGTGCACGTTTGCTCTCGTATTTAACTGCTCCCCGAAGGCGTTCAAAGGTGCCCAGTGTTACCTCCCCGTGTTCACCGCGTCTCGTGCTTTACGAAACAACTTTTACCTTCTCGGGTTTAACAAAATTGTACCCGTACAGGTTAACGCGTTCGGGTTCGGTCAACTGCGAGCCGGTTAGTACTGCACGCGATCGTATTTACCCATGCGCAGTACGTCGTGCCCCCGAACATGTATCTCCGAACGTGTACGGGTCCCTTTACTCTTGACCAAGAGTAAGCAGTCAAATGAAAGCTGCTCAGGAATCCAAAGATCCAAAGACCCGAAGATCCAAAGTTCGGGGCAGACTATCTTAAAGGAGACAAAGGAGGGATAACTTGAATTCACGTGAACTAGCGAAGAAAGATTGGCTACTTCCGATGAAAGTCCGAATAGTTCAGTGGATTTCGCATTAGGGTACAAGTGAGCATTTCTGTGCGTGAGCACATATGGCATATGGATGACAAGTCATGGGATGCGATGATTATCGAGAGACAGTCAATGACAGTAAGTGAAGCAAAACAATTTTTCGAAATTTTTCCCAACCAATTGTGGCGATTGTATATTCCAAGTGGAGGTATTTGGACATTGGAATTTCCCATCCCCCGATGACGCTTACTGACCGCTACGAAAAGGGCAACATGATTTCGAAGTATGGGATCCGTACAACGGTATCGATCGCAATCATACGCCAGCCACTGTTACTTACGATCTCCATAAACACAGTGGTGATTACGTTAATGACGAAAGCTCCCTCCTACTATAAGGTCGCTCCTTAATGTGCATTCTCGCCGCGAATCACAATGCAGAAGAAATCTAGTTCCTCCGAGATGGCTAATCGCGGAATTACGGCACCAAATATAGGCAGCGCGTCATATCTGGGAAAACAATACACCGTATCGCGAATGCAACTCTTCGGGTGACCCTTCTGAAAATTACGACACTTGCATTGTCCGAGTGAGATACATGTATTCGCGCTGATTTCTATCGGCCGGGGCTGACCTGCCGTGCGCATGCGCCTACGTGCGATAATTCCATTACGAAGGCGTGCATCGCGATTGGCCCCGGCGCCAAGGCCTTCTTGATCGGAGGCTGTCAGCAATCGCCTGCGTTTATGAGGAAGGCGACTGCCTGCGTGCCCGAGGCCGAACCTTCGAGCGCATGCGCAGACGGAATGAGAGGTTAGGCAGATATCGCGCACTACAGAAGTGAATTGTGTAGGTGGACAAATAAGGGAACGTGATGGAGGAGATACTACTTTTTATACCCGGATAGAGCCGAGCGAAAACGAAATGAAATTATGAAATTTAAACATTAATAATTAAAAAGTTCTCCATATTTCATGAAGACTTTACGAATGAAAAAAATATCCATTTTATAAACGTTAATTTACAATTTTATCGCATTGATCACTATGTGCATTTAATTTTTAGTGTTTGTTTTATATGTGAAAGTAGCCAAACACGATGACCTATTCCAAATATACATTGCCTGTGATGAGAGCACCGGAGCTATACAATGCTTATGCGAAGGGAACCACGACAGCTTTGCCTCCATTATTACTGTGACATTCATAAACATAGTTACAAGTGTCGGCGGTACCCTGTGCAAACATTTTGGCGCAGTGCATACCCCAATTCTCGTGAAACATATGGAACGATAAAACGGTAATTCTCTCTGTTGCATTGTACATCTCTACGAACACAACTTGCTGCCAACAGCATTATTTGAATGCAGAGGACAACAAGGCACGAAAAAGCGAAGTTCGCCCGGAACGGCAGATCCAACTCTTCTGACGGGCTTTGCAAGTCTTCAATTTTCTGTACTCGTATCCCTTACACAATTGAGCAAAAATATTTGGTTTCAATATTCTTCATTATATTTCATTTTTATTCGTTTGGTTCTAATGTCTAATTTCCTTCTATTACAGAAACTATTTGTTTTCATAGTCAAAATTCATTATCTTTAATTAACTAATACATCAGACAAGTTTTGATTTTCTTAATACTGACGGTAAGAAGAGCAGGAATATTGAAGTGTAAAGGTTAAAATTGACAAGAGACATCTGATGAATTACGTGTTGAAACCGATCTGGTTGGAGCCATCGGTTTCTTTTCGTTGCAAGCACTCTCCCCGACCCCATTTGGTTGACAACCTGGTAGTCTGCAATGCAGCGGGTGGAAGTGGGTGCTGCAGGGCGGCCACCCACGCGCCTGCGAGCAAGCGGCGGCAGCAGGCGCTGGCGCACAGCAAGCGGGAGGGCGACCGGGCGGGCGTTCTCGCGTTCACCGGCAGACGTTCGGGGAGGGCGGGCGGGGTCCCGAGGGAGGACGGTTTGGCGTGGGCGGGCCGGAAGGTTGGCAGGGGTGAGCAAAGGGGGTGTGGTGCGGACGGGCAGGAGAGTTGAGGTGAGGTGGTGGGGTGGCAGAGTTGGCGTAGATGAGAGTGAGAATTGGCGTGGTTGGTTAAACGAGTTGGTGTAGACGAGCAAGAGAGTCGGTGCGGTCTGGCAAGGGAGTCGGTGTGGGTAGGCAAAAGAGTCGGTGTGGGCGGGCAAGAGAGTCGGTGTGGGCGGGCAAGAGAGTCGGTGTGGGCGGGCAAGAGAGTCTGTGTGGGCGGGCAGCAGAGTGGATGTGGGCGGGCCAGAGTGCTGGCGTGGGCGGGAAGGCTGTTTGGAGTGAGCGGGCGGGCGGTTTGGCGTAGGCGGGAAAGCGGGTGGTTTGGTGTGGGCGAGAGGGCAGGCTTGCGTGTGCGTGTGGGCGGACTCGGTCGGGCGGGGGCGGACCGCTCGCCTCCATATGGGCGGGAGGGCGGGCGTCGAGCCCTGGTTGCGCGCCTCATTAATTTTACTTTTCGTCTCGCGTGCCCGGCGCGGCACCTCCCTCGGGGCGGCGCGAGGCGGGCGGGCGGGCGGGCGGGGACGGCGAAGCGGGCGGCGGCGGGGCCCGGACAGGGGCGGGATTTGGTGCTGCACCCTGCGGGAAGCCGCGTCCACAGAGTGAGATGAATGAGGATGGAGAGAACAAGTAGGACAGCGCTGTGCACAGCGGAATACGACGAAGGAGGAATACGAATTGAGAGGAAGGGCAGACGGGAAGTTAGGAACGGCGACAAAAATCGGACTACGACCAACGGATATATGTGGAAAACTACGACGGGGGCAAACTCTCACACAACAAATAAATGGAGGGACTAAAATATCTGCAAGATATATATTCAAATCGAGAGGTTGGGGAATAAGGGAAAGGAGATTAACAAATCGCTTGGTTGCACGTGGAAGCATTCTACTCTCACCGAGTGTGATGTCGTCCGGCATGATTCCGTATCAGGAAAAGTCAAGCGCCTTACCTGAAGGAAAGAAATAATCGTAAATAACATGTACAAATTTTAACATTTTTACAAGTAGAAAAACATTACAAGCAATGTTAGTTTATGACAGTCTAATTGTGTTGTAATGGAATCGGTCGGCATAAGTCGTAAATTTAATACTTGTGAATGACTGGAAGTGGAAAGTTCTTTTGAAACCATCTTGGCCGTCACACAAAATTACAAAAGAACTTCTCTAAAGTATTCAAAGTAATATGTACGAATACAATACAATGAATTTAATTCCATGAAATAGTATTCTCGTGAAAGTGAATATATTGTCATTGCAAAAGAACATTTATAATATACAGTATACAGAAGCAACGAAACACTCTTTCCCATTCTTCTATCAAGGTATCCCATAAATATATACCCCAGCGCTACTGAAACTTTACAAAGAACTTCCTACGAACATCTTGAGTCAGCGATGGGACAATTTATTCAGCATTTGGTATGTGAACTTTGACTTTAACTTACAACCTTTAGGTTGGAGGTTGTGCAACATATTATATTTTCTTTGTTCCATATTCATGTGTCACCAAGTCTTTTGAAGAAACATATCTAGCTTTAGTGCACGGGAGGCACTTCAAACTAATGAATGTTACGGTGAATGTCAGCTAAGTTCAAATCCGCAGTCAACCTTAATGCAACGAGAATCCCTGACCCCGAAATATCACATCACGTGCTACCTCGAGACAAAAGCCGGGTTAGAAGAGAGCAACGGGAGCAAATCTTCGCCTCTGCGGTGGGAAGAGAGGTCGCGAGGGATCAGACTGCCACACTCCCTCATCAACTGGCTCCATCGTCTTTCACTCCTCTCCTATCTCCACAATCTAGCACTAATCGGACAGCATCCTCTTAGAGAGATGGCGCTGTATATTCTCCACTTGACAGGTCCGTAAAAAAAGCGGAGAGTAATCTTCGACGTTGACGGTGGAAGAGGATGGAGCGCTACGTGTGAATTATGAACGGAGGGCGACTCATAGGTCACGCAACACATAGCTATTCTCGTAAGTGGACAATATATCTGCGGGTGGAACTCCGTGTCGCGAACCTGAGAGACACATCATATTAGTGTGGGGGCGCTGAAGGGCTTGAATGCGAGGATATGGCATTTCATTATGGGCTTGTTAGCATAACTAGGTTAACGAAATTCATGATGCACAACGTATATCAAGCACCCAACATAAATCGAGTTGGGAGGCAAAAATTGACCAGAATGACCTCCGGAAACCAAGGAAACACAAATATTTATTTATAACTACACTGTAAATACTTCACATTGAATAACTTTTAAAATTGGCAAAAATATAAGAATAGAATTTGTTCGTTTCTTAAAAAAATCAACATTATAAAGAAAGAAAAAATACGTTAAAAAAACTCACGAAAGTTAATACAATGCCTACGACGCCACAGATGGATTGCCACGACGCTCAAAGATGGATTGTATATCTACTCAGGATCTGTGGGATCCAAAACAACTTTCACGCATAGTAGTCTCAGGTGTCAACGTACACTCGTATCGACACCACGACACTTTCACCTCCAGTCACGCCTCCACCTTCACCAACCTGTCGCGATCGTATCGCGGCGACGTACGAAAAAACGAGCGGAAGAAAAAAAAAAGAACGAGAGCGAAGACCGCTTTCCGAAGAGGACACGGGAGTGGGGTGCTGGGTAACCCGATTACCGCCGCCGTGGGTCTGGTTGCACGCGGTCTCATCAGGCCAACGGGCGGCGGCGGGAGTCACCCCATCGAAATGACGCCATGGGGGCCGGGGGCTGTAAGGGCGGCTGCGGATTCCTGCGCTCGCGACTACACTCCAGCCACCGCCAGCGCCGCCACTGCCGCCGCCGCCGCCGCCGAGCAGACCTCATTTCCTAAATGGAACGGCTGGGTCCCGCGAGCTGTAATGAACCTCTTTTCAATTAGGCCCCGCTAAAATTGAGTTTCGTCCTCAAAAGTTGAGGAGGGCGGGGAGGGGCGGGGCGCGAGGTCCTTGTGTCCGGGCGCTACTCTTATCGGGGCGGGATGGCGCCGCCCCCGCCCACGCCCCGAGAGGAAGCAGCGAGTACCTTCTTCTTCCTCCTCCTCCTCCGGGGGCAAGTCGGGAGGGAAAGAGGAAAAGGAAAATCTCTCAAGTTTTTACATCGCTGAGGCGGCGTGGGACGGGAGCGGCGCCGGCTGCGAGGGACGACGGAGGAGGCGGGGGCGGGGGTGGGGTCGGCGTCAGCGGAGGTGATGGCGGCAGCGTCGGAGGTGGAGATGGCGTCGGCGGAAGAGGAGGTGATGGTGGTAACAGCGGAGTTGGCTCCGTCCGGTCGTAGTGGTGATAGCAGTGGCGACAGGGACGGAGGGAACTGAGGTGGAAGTTGGATCGGCAGCGGCT
This sequence comes from Acheta domesticus, assembly GCA_031308135.1. Lineage (NCBI taxonomy): Eukaryota > Metazoa > Arthropoda > Insecta > Orthoptera > Gryllidae > Acheta > Acheta domesticus. The sequence goes on along the minus strand of JAHLJT010004567.1, from coordinate 202,706,467 downwards.
TTAGCGGTGACGACAGTGGTGACGATGATGTTAATAGTAATGATGGTGGCGGTGGTGGTGGTGGTGGTGGTAGAGGCGACATTATTAGCGGCGGTTTAACGAGAAGATGGCGGCCTAAGACGGCGGGGACCAGCATTGGCGGGGAACCGGAGGAGAAGTGAGAGGATCCGAAGGCAGAGGCGGGGCGGGCGAGGTCGGAGGCGGGGGTGGCCGTGGGGGAGGCGTCGGGGGCGGCGGCGCGCCCACGCTGGCTCGTAAATGGTGCTGGCGCCTCGGGCGACAGAGGATGGAGTTTGGGTGCGAGAAGCAACAGCGAAAGAAGGATTCTGGAGGGCGTAAGAATAGTAGAATGAGGAGAAACGTATGCGATTCACAAAGTCGTGTACCGGGTTCTGCCGATAACTGGGTGTTCAGCGTGTAATTTTAATGTTTAATAAGTTGAAATAATTACAAGTGTTACCTGTTTCTAAATTTGGACGCCATACAATTTAGAAAACACTCTTTATTCTTGTATACTGTTAGACCGTATACGTTACTGTCTCCCTCCTAAGAAAATGTGCTTAATTTTTATGCAAGTTCAGGAGAAATTAGAAATCTGACAAACTTGTTTAATGCGCGTTAGATGTCATTGGGTGGAAGTTATGTACTGACAGTTCGATAACTTCTAGTTAACGGTTATTGGAAACAATAGCTTTATAGTCCCTGTACGGGAGTAAGTCGCGGAGTTTGAGGCCGTTAAACATTCGCAACGCATCCTCCTTGAGCTGTAAACTCAAATGGCATTGAAGCAAGTTAATTAAGCTTCATGGGGATAATAGCTCATCAGACGATCCCGCATCGCGAATGCCACTAACTTGCTCTAATGTTCAATATTACTACTACTTATCTGCGAGAAGCGATAATACGGTAGAATATCGTGTATGTATTCCAATGCGTAACATATCAAGATACTATTTGTTTTTATTGTAAAATCTTTTTCATTTCGAACGCTTATTGCAAGATCTTCGTTTCTTTATGTTCTTCATTACCCAGTTATGTAAATGAAAGAACTCAAGAAACAGAACCACAATGCAAGAAAAAGGTAGTTGACCGTGTTGAAAGACTCTCAAAAATAAAATATAACTATATTATGTTAATGACCGATGACAATCGAGGCGAACTCTCTCTTCGAGAAACGCTTAATCCCAACCCAACAAAAGCAAGCGGCCAGCTTCACAATAACGCAAAAGCTCGTGAGGTGTGTTTAAAGCCTGGGCGGAGCACCACGGAAAACAGCAGAACATCACCACCCAACAATCCGCTTTCCAGCAAGCTCCTTGTTTCACCAAAACCCGGTCCCGCACGTCGGGCGAGACAGACGACGCACATTGTTAAACGAGCGCGTACGCTTCCCGGCCACTCGGAAATTTACGCAGATTCCTACGCACAACAACAGCAAGAGACCTCCGCGGCACGTACGAAACGAGATATGATTTCGCGCGGCCCCATACCCCACGCACCTGCGAAGACGGATCGCCTCCTTCGAAGTAATTTAACCCTTCGCGCGTTGCGTGAAATTTATTCGCTCGGCCACCTCCCGAAGGCCACCCGCCTGACACAGTAACATTCAATTACCGAGATGACGCTCTTCCGCCTCTCCCAGAGGCTGGTTTTCGGGGCCGCGCGGCGCTGGTGGAAATATGAATGAAGTCAGCGTATACTCCGAGGCGCGACGCGCGTATATAATAGCGCCTGGTATGTCGCAGCGCGCGGTGAAAAACAAGGACAAATTGTTCGCATTCACGGAATTTACATAAAGCAAATAAAATGATTAAAAGCTGCGAAGTGGCAGAACGTAGTAAATATAAGCAAAATGATTGTTTTCTGGCGTGCAGGGATCCACGAGATGGTTCTTGCTGGAAATAAAGCAATGTCGTCATGCTAGCAGACAACTGGATAAACAAAGGAAATTAGAAAATTTGGGTTGCTTCAAGAAAACGGCCGTTTCGAAAATAGTTTGCTCTTTCGGAAGGCGGACGTACTGGAAAGTACACTAATGAACGCATGAGATACATGAAATCGAATAAATGTTTCTCATAAGAGTAACTGAAATATAAACCAAGAAGGGTAAAAGGTCGTTGTTTCAAAAATAACGTTTAATTTATATACATCTTAGAGATTCATTAATTTGAGACACTTTTCATTTACCTGGTAATCTATATCGTCCTGAACCATAATGACACGTGACCTCTCATACATGTTAAGATTCGAAAAGACAACCAAATGTGTCTTTTCGAAACATACCATTGCAGCAAACCAACTCTGAAGCTTACAACCTGACGAAGCAGAGTTGTGCAACTGGCGGCCCGCGGTGCCATTTGTTGTGTCCTGCAAAAGGGTTATTATGCAAACGTTTGAAGTTCCTTGCATTCATGTCCGGAGAGAAAATTGTGCGCCCAATGCACGTACCCTGTCGGGTCAACATTCCCTTAATCTACAAGTAGGTTAACTTTAGATTTAAATAATATACATTCAGAAATTCAAAATCTTCTCAATGTGTTTCACTACGTGATACATGATGTCATGCATGGTTTCTACCCCCCCCCCCGTTTCACAGCTTCCGGGCAAACTGCCGAGATCACGGACGGGGTCACGTGTGTATCTCCCGAGTAATGACAATACGTCCCGTAACCGTAATAAAGGTTTCAGTTGTGGCCCGTGAGGCCTTGCCACTTGGACCCCCCTGTGACAAAGCAACACCAACACGTTAAACGCTCCCTCACCCACTCTGGCGATGAGCTCGGCGCCGGTAGAACGCGATTGCGCCACACTTCTTCACGTGGCGTGACATTCATCGCGCCGCTTCGCGCGGTGCGGGCACACCATAAACCTTCGGCGCGACATTACGACGGCTGGGCCCCACCGCGTTGTGGGAACACCCATCGCTTGCCCGACTCGGCCACAAGGCCGCCGCGCGAACCGCACCCACTCCCACACTCGCGCCCGCGCCCCGCGCCCGCGCCGCGTCCGCCCAACTCGTTGACTGCTTTATTAAAGCCGCCATTACCCGCCCGGGACAATACCTCACGCGGCCGGCTCGCCGCTGTCCCCGCCACCGCTCGGGTCCGCCCAACTCCGGCCGCCCCGCTCTGACACCTTTTTTTCGACCCCGCTTCGTCTCTCCCGTATCACTCCTCCAGGTTCTTCCCCGCTCCCAATCTGATCCTACCCGCCCCGCCATCTCCCGTTACCGCCCCGCCTCCTAATTGCTACATCTCCCCCGACTCCCCGCTCAACCAAACACCACTCCAACTCGCTTGCCTCTTCCCGTATCACAGCTCCCAGTCACTTTCTTTCTCCGTCATACTCCGTCCCGGACAGCCGTCACTGACCCACTACCGCCCCACCTACGAACTGTTTCATCTCTTCGACTCCCCAGCTTAGCATACTCCACTCTAACCCGCTTCGCCTCTCTCTCCTCCTCCCTTCTCTAGCCCGCAGTATCTCATCTCACCTTGCCTCTCACATCCACGCCTCACTCTGATCCGGCCCGCCTCACGTAACCTCTTCCGGCTCCACGACCGCCAACGCCGCTTCACTTCTCCGTATCTCCCGCTTAGCCATTCTTCGCTTCACCCAGCGTCGCTTCACCCAGCACCCGACACTCTCATCGCTCCGCCTCTCTCCACTCAGCTTTCCCCGCGTCGCCGGCGCCGTACCCCGACCGCCACCACTGCTTCACCTCCCCGCCCCAATACTTTACCTCCCCGCCACCACTGCTTCACCTCCCCGCCCCTACCGCCTCCGCTGCTGTCGTAGCACACAGCCCGCTAAGCCGCTCGCGACGCAGAAAACACGGCCTAATTGATATTCAGCCAGTAATAAAAATCGTAATTAAAATCGGGCGATTGTTAGCGCACGATTTATCGGTTCGCACCGGGGCGGAGCCGCCCGGCGGCGTGTGGTCGACCCAAGGACACCGTCGCCGCCGCCGGAGAGAAGGAAACCGGATAGCGAGAGAACGGTCGGGGGCGGGGGCGCGGGACGGAGTGGACGGCATAATTTGAAACCATAAACCAACGGCGGCGGCGGTGGTGGCGGTCGCCTCCGCACCGGGGCGGCCGGTGGAAGTCTTTTCTTTTCGCCTTAATTCCCACCGCGGGCGACTGCGGGCGGTGTGGGCCTGGTCAGGGAGGCGGGCCTCTATTTCTTCATCCGCCCGAGAGGGCGAGCCGTTTGAATTGGATGGGGCGCCGTAATCCGGAACGGTAGCGCCCCTGGCGGTCGGGGGAGGCGGCTTGGGAGGCGGGGGAGGTCGACGCGACGGCAGCGGAGGCGGAGGCGGCGTCGAGCGAGGGAAGTGGGCCCGGGAAGCGGCTTGGAGGCGGAGGTGGCGTCGGGCGAGGGAAGTGGGGATGGAGGTGGCTTGGCCGATCGGCGTCAGAATTCGAATAAAGACATTCCAAAAGAAACGCGTTCGAACTTCGCTCCCTTCCCTGCCAGTAGAAATTTGACAAAGGCGATGCAGATTCTGCATTTTCGCAGTTCCAGATTTTTAGCCATAAGTAGTAGTATATTAAAAAAATAAATATGAAATGAAATAAGCTTTCTGATTATAGGTATGGTTACGGTTTTGGTGGAGGTACTGGCAGCGGCGAGGGTGGTACAATTGTTTCAGATCCAGGAACATTGAACTACGCAATGTCGTGATTCGAGGAAATAGGTGAAAGTTAGCATACGAAATCGAACTTACAAAGAAATACTAGAAGGATACCGGGAATGAAAAGGAGCAGTGAAGGCCGCCAAGACGAAGAGGATCAGAGAGGGGAAATAATCTTTATTCGTGCGGTAATTCCCCGCTGTTCGCGATGCGTTTCAAGAAAATTAGTCACGTACTTAAAAGACACCACAACTATACTTTTCCTATACACGCCAACTTAATCGTAGCATTAGCTTTACCATCATAAACGAGAATTCTCTGATATTAACTTTTCATACAATGTAAACTCTGTTACGTATATAAGGTTAATATTCGAAAATTAGATGTTAATGAAAATACAAAGGCCTGTCATTTAAAACAAAAGCGTGGTATTCCGTGACCGTAGGCAAGAAAGGTTAAGTAATGAGTAGGACACCGCACGTGTTGAAAAGATGGCCGCGGAACCCGGGAATCCACCGTTGCTCCGGGGCTGTACCTCGCGAAGCCCCACCCGCCTGACCATGCACTGCGCAGTTCCCGCCAGCGGAAGTTGTTTTTTTCATGAAGGAGATAAGCGGCTATATTCAGGAATGCACGCGAGCGTAAGTGAAACAATACTGCGAGGGGAGGAATTTTAAAAACCCTCGGGTGGGACGAGGGGTACATTCAGGGAGAGAGAGCAGTATTCCAGAGGAGAGCTATGGTTCCAGAAGGGAGCGGTGGGGTTTGGGGTAGAAGCTACCAGAGGGCTACAGGTATAGTACACAGCCTAGTCCCCCTCGCCTCGAGTCGACGAAAGACGAAAAATAAAAAATACCAGGGAAATAAAATATAATCGTTGACGGCACGAGGGAGGGATTACCTAGTGTTTCTGCAATTTCCTGCCGCTGATTCTTTGCAGAAGTTGCACACTTCCCTTCGAAACAACCCCTCCGAATAAAGAACAAAAAATAAATAAAAAAAGACCGAATTAATTTCCAGCCGAGAGTTTGAGTCCCCTGTAAGTGCGCGAGAGCAAGTCCAGAGGAGCTGAGAAGAGCTTCCTAGGCTGCTCACCTCTCAGGCTAGCACGGCCGAGAGCGGACGTCCGGGGAAAGAAAACGGTAGGGGATGAACAGAGCCCAAAAAAGACAATTCAAGTCAAGATGAAACAGATTTCCGCGTGAAATGACAAATTTCTGGTTTCCCTTGTCCGTTTAAAAATATGATTCAATTCTCCATTTTTCCAGCCGCTGGTCGCCTCGAGGCCTCTCCGGAGGCGCGGGGCCCAGTGCCCTCCTCTATCGAGATGGACACAATAATTGAAAGTTTGCTTTTCCTTCATCCGCGAGCTTCGAATCAATTTCGAGGAAAACCCCTGGCCACAGCACAGCGCTCGCCCGCCCGCCCTCTCGCTCGCTCCCGGCGGGGCGGCCCACCACTTCCGCCGGAAGTACACCTCCCCGCCCCGCCCCACCCCGCCCCTCCCTCCGCGCCCCGAGGAGACCGTCGCGTCGTCGGAGAGTCAGCGGTGACCGACAACGCCGCCTGTCGGCCTCGGGGCGAACCGGTTGGGGAGTCGACGAGCCGTAGAAACCTCGTAATAAACAAGCCCACGGGGAACGAAAGAAAGCGTCCTAGGACATACGCGAGCAACCACTGTGATTCGAACAAGTTTATTAGCGAGCTCGTAAAAACGCGGAGCTTCGGGCAGCAAGCGTTCGCCGCGCTGCCGTCGCCGGCGGCGTAATTAAATACAGCACGAGACACGCGCAAATTGGGTGAAAGAAAATGGAGGGTCGTAGGTTTGCTCTGCAGTACGCGAGCGGCTGAAGCGAAACATGCTAAGGTTCTCACTATCATTAAAGAAATCGAGAAGAAAAATTAATCAGCAAGAAATAATGTAAACTAAATCAAATGTAAACTGAAAACTGAATGAAATATATTTCTGAACAATAGAGAGAATCTACAAATTCTGTAAAATAAAAACAGCTGGAATGTTTATGACAAAAAAATGGAAAAACAGCTTTCTCGAAAGAAAAGTAAAAAATTAGAATCGGTATTTTTTGCAAAAAGAGAATAAATAATCAAAATTTATAGTTGATTAAAATTTTATTCATAAATGAATATTAGGCCGTAAATGTGCGAGCGTGTTTATTTAAAAAAGTATCCTGTTAAAAACTAAAAAAAACAACTAAAAAACAAAAAAGTACACTTCCAAAAAACACCCATCGAGGTTTCTGCCCTTCTCTTTCACGAAAACCGACATTCGCCAAAACCATTATTTTTCACTTTCAAGCTTCCAGTTTCAAACTATAAAAAAAATACATTGTAGGAAAATAACGTGGTGAGAAATGTATTTACAGATATTTCGTTATAAACGCAATGGTAAAATGAGAATGTGAAACGAAAATCTGCTACAAATAAGAAAAATTTGTTGTAAAAACCAATGAGTAATTTATGAAGGTAAGCAAGCGGGTATTTTTTCTTACGCATATGCATATTCTACCCGAAGTATGAGATTTAAATAAGCGAATTTGAAAATGATTTTGTAATAACATGCAAATAATTTATCCGAGCGCTAGTACATATAAATATGGATTTATTAAATGACATTCTATATGCATGAGTTTTCATGTACAATGTGCATTAATATGAGTTAAAAGTATAGGTTATTATACGTTGAAAATACGCAACCAACTAATCAACAAATATCTCGAAAAACAACAGATAACGATATCACAAAAAAGTAATAAATTATTCCAACACCAACTTTATAAAAAATATTTACAAATTCCTAGTATTTTCATTCGAAATGTTTCATCAATTTTGACACAAGATAAATTATTGGGAAGAATCGAGACATTCAAGACATTTTTTTCCAGTTTACATTGACGAGGATAGAGAATTCATCTTCTTAATTACAGACAAAAACGTGCATTATTTGATAACAAACTTCTAGATTATTATTAAAGTAGTCTAGGAGAATGTTATTGTTTAATGCATGTGCAGGAATTTGTATTTCAAATTGCGTGACCCTGACACGCTTCCCGAAAAAGTTGCCCCAGGTCCCCGCAGGGCGCCACCCGCTTCGCGTCGGCGGTTGGAGTCACCGCGACCCCCTCCCCGCCCCACCCACACACACCGCTCGCCACGTGCTCGGCGGAGCGTGTGAACATTTAAATCACCAGCTGCTGAAAAATGCGCCGGCCCGGCTAGCCACCACGCTACCCGCCCCCGCCCCCGCCCCCCTTCCCCGCTCCGTATATATTTATCCCGCACAACCGTTCCCCTGCATTTGTAATGGCGCCTCATCTAAAAACCATATGATTTACTTTGTTTCGTGAAAAAGCGACAGGCCGGTTCCGGCTCGTGGACTCTGGAGCGATGTGGGAAAGTCACGACGATAAAGCATGTGGGGTACGGAGTGTGGGGGAGGCTGGATTACAAAGAGATGAATGGAGAGAATTCATTTGTAGCTCGCAACGTGAAATTAATGAGTGTACCTAATCTGTATTTGTTACATTATTTATCTTCACTTTCAAAAGAGTAAACATTTTTATTATTGCATTTCCCGGAAATGGCCAAGTAATAGAGGCATTACTGTACATGAATCACATATTTCTAATTAACAAGATAATTATGTAGATACATGCTTTTCAGATCAATAGAAAAGCTTACAACAATTGATTTTGCTAAAAAAACGTTAATAGTCGATCAGATTATAATAAAAATAATAATAATATAAAAACGTTATTCCAAATACTTCTCGATAAAATGTCATCATACACATTTTTTTCTTTAAGAGAAATAACTATTGGTATAATGCAGTAAATATTCCGAGCACATTTCACTGAAGGCAATAATGTGCAGGCTGATGCCGCCAATGCATCGATCCTTGCGTCTTGGGACGGAGATTAAGTGGAAGTATCCATTCATTAACGAGGTCCGGCCATTTGCCACTATTTGCACAGGCAAATCGATTAGGGTTCCCTAAGCAATCAATACAGTACGGTCTCCACAATTACCTCAGGACTGAGAACACACACGACGCGATAAATACAGGCGTGTGCAGCATGAAGGCACTTACGATCATTCAACGACATACGAAAACAATCATGACACGCTAAATTGATCACCCTGAAATACCCTTCAAAAGCCATCAGGAAATCTACTTGAGGCAACCTCGCTGCACTTTGTTTGCAGAATTCAAACAACGGAACAGTTATCAATTCACAATTTTTTATGACATCGAACTGGAGATGCTGACGGAACATTTTAATGTCGTTGTGAGGAAAGAAATGAGCGCAACATGTGACACAATTTGTTACACTTAACGGCCAGAGCAGATATAAATAAAATATACGAACTTCAATGAAAGGAAAATGTGATGAACATGAATGCTCAAAAGATACTTCAGAATTATGGGAAATTACCAGAAAATAGCTTCATTATGGGGAAATCTAAAGCAAGTCAGGATTTGACTTGGGGTGTAGGTAAGAAATACGTAATCGGTAAATTGTGGATGGAAACTTCAAAAGTAAAAAAAAAAAAAAAAGAAAGAACAAAAACGATCCAATTCCTAATAACGGCACGTAGAAAATTCCCTCTCTGAACCTGGATGGTACGAAATGGAGCCCCAGCATCACGCGTCGCTCCGCACCCGAAAACAAGGAGCTTCGGCGCTGGGTGCAGGGCCAGACCGCATCCCGGGGCGGCCGCCGGCCTAACTGCCTCACTCCTGCGGTTTATCTCCACTCGGCCCAATGCTTGCCGCCGCCGCCGCCTGGAGGGCCCCGCTGCGACCAACGAGCGGCGTTGACCACCGCCCCCGCCCCGCCCCCCCTCGGCCAAGCCACGCGCTGCCGGAGGCGCATTCGGATCCAGAGTGCGTAATGATACGCGCGCTGAATCAGCACGCAGCTCTCTCCGCGCGGACCTCCCCGCCCCCACCCCACCCCACGCCCCCAACGCCTCGTTTTTTGCCCTTCTCACGAGTGTATTTTTTTCCGACCTCCAGCAGGGACGCGTGCGGGGTGCGCGCTAGATGACGGGGAGACCTCCCTCTACAAGAGCTGCAAGATTGCGGGTGGAGACGTGCTACGGGGAGGGGTGTATTAGGGCTCCGCGAGGCCCCCCGGCGATTTTTGGAGAACGAGGGCATTACACACATCCACTTAAGCAGCGTGCCCGAGGGCGTGTGGGGGAAGGGCGAGGCGCAGAGGTTGGTGCGGGGAATAGGTCCTTGGGCGGTTGAGGGGCGGGGCGGGGCGGGGCGGGGCGGGGCGCACGATCAGCAACACGCACGCACTCCGCTTACTCGCCTGCCTGCCTGCCTGAACGCCCCGCTGGCCGCCCGCGCTCTACCTCTCCAATCGCCAGCTTGCTAGAACGCTTGCCAGAACACTTGCCCGCCGGCTTGTCCGCACGCTTGTCCGCACGCTTGCCCGCCCGCTTGCCCGCCCGCTTGCCCGCCCGCTTGCCCGCCCGCTTGCCCGCCCGCTTGCCCGCCCGCATGCCCGCCCGCCCGCATGCCCGCCCGCCCGCATGCCCGCCCGCTTGCCCGCCCGCCCGCTTGCCCGCCCGCCCGCTTGCCCGCCCGCCCGCTTGCCCGCCCGCCCGCTTGCCCGCCCACCCGTTTGCCTACCCGCCCGCTTGTCTGCTTGCCCGCTTGCCCGCTCGCCCGCTTGCCCGCTTGCCCGCTTGCCCGCTTGCTTGCCCGCCCGCCCGCTTGCCCTCCAGCTTTCCCGCTCACCCGAGTGTCCGTCTGCTCACCCGCCCTCTACTCCCCACCCCACTAACCCGCCTGCTCGCCTATTTTTCTCGCCTGACCTCCCTCCCGCCCGCCCGTCGTCCATCCACCCGTCGTGCTCCACCTTTCCAGCCATTCCCGCACACACACACACACACACACACGCCCTCCTGCACGCACGCATTACCGCCAAGCCGAGAGACGTCGCGTGCACGCACCCGGACCCAGCACTTCGCCAACCCCCTCTCTCGCACTCTCGCTCCGACTCCGCGCCACCGATCCCCACGAGGACCTCGCGAGCCGCCACCCAGCAGCCATCGCCTTCTCAAATTACAAGTTACATTACACCCCCTGCGGACCCCACGCCCGCACCGCCTCGCGACGCGACGCGACGCGGGCGAGAACGAAAGACCCCGACCGCCGTCAAAGAACGGGCGCCCGGGAGGACGGAGGCGCGACGCCAGACAGAAATGAGAGGGAGGGGGCGGGGCACGAGGCGCGCAGAAACGCACGACGCCTGCGGGCGCGAAGAAATCCAAAAAAACCGATGGGGGAGGAAAGGAAGACAAAAAAAAAGCACCCGGTAAAATAAATAATGGAAATGCCGGGTTGGGGCCTACTCGCAAAAGGTGTGGCGGATGACAAAGCAGGCGAAGGGCCAGGGGAGGTCGGAAATAAAGGAGATCTTATGTAAATACAGGCGAACGAACGGGGAAGGAGAGAGAGAGAGAGAGGGGTGGAGGGAGGGAGCGGGAACGCCTCGCACCTCGCGCCAGACGGCAGCCGCCTGCTGCAGCCGCGGGCACCTCCGCCACCGCCACCGCCGCCACCGCCGCCGCCACCGTCTTCCCACCATTGTCAGCGCACCCCCGCGCCGAAACAAAGGCTCTGGAAATAATCATCAGGCTGCGGCGTGCATTCAAATTATCGGAGGCGGCGCTGGAGGGCGGGGGCGGCACGAGTCGGAAGGAGGGGTTGCGCGGGGGGTGGTGGTGGTGGTGCACACACGTTGTGAGGGAGACGCGCACAAGGTGGTCTGAGGTGGCGGGAATACGAGAGCGGCGTGGGGGCGGCGCAGAATGTACAGGAGAGAAATGGAAAACAACGAGAGACCTGCAGAGGTTCGTGGAGGAACAGCGGCTACACCGGAGACACGGGCGGCGGCGGCGGGGCGAGGGAGAAAGAGGAATTACTCCCTACTGGAAGCGGGGCTGCGGCGGGATGATGTGAGGGTGGCGCGGGGCGGGGCAACCGCTGCGGGGGCGGCTGGTTGGCGCTCATCACGTGCCAGGCGCGCCCGGAAGCCTTGGGGTACACCGCGTTCGTGTGCCGCCGACACAGGGGACTCCGCTGCTCCTCGGACCAGTGGGGGTGGAAGATGGCGTTGGGGGTGCACGGAAGAGGCGGGGCGGCAGGAAAGTGGGTGTGGGTGGGGGCAGAGTGGTGGGGGGGGGGGGGTCGGAGAAGACTGAGCGAACGCGTCTTCCAATGAGGGGCTTCGCAGGTGTTGGCTCCAATTGTGCTGATGCGCCTTGTTTGGTCCCATAGCGCGTTCGCGGTCGTAAATGAGACCACTCACTACGCAAAAACAAAAGATGCTTTCTGTAAACGGGAAAAATTGTCGAGAAAAGTTTCACATAAATGAATACTGGAAGGCCTCAAATAACTAATCGGTTTTTTTAACACACAGATCTCCACGACTACATTCCACATTTACGTGATTTAGTTGATGATGGAGTTTTCTAAACCGCAATTTCGTTTTGAAATTACACTACGTATTTTCAGAGACTAAAAAAAAATGTTTATGCCGTCTCATATCTTAATTAATATCAGCATGCAGGTATCAGAATTAGGATTTAAAAATCACCTTATTGATCATGCGTTGGAGAAGAATGTAATTTAATTAATTTTTATTTGCCGTTCTGAATACTGGGAGTACAATGCATTGCAAGTATGCTGGGCATTACACGTGAATCATCTCGAAGACCTACTTCCCTCCCCAACAACACCGCATCGTACGGCAAACTCCGCTTCATTGTGACACTTTCTTTTTCCTCCTGCTTCCCCAGAACTAGCAAATATCGGAAACGAATTTCCCCCCTCAACATCGTCCATCGCGACGGCGCGAGGGGATCAGACAGTGGCGGAACATCTGTTGCTGGGTCATCGGGTCCCGCGGGCGGCGGCTGCGGCGGCGGGCGAGGCCGCGGCGGCGGCGGCGGCGGCGGCGGCGGCGGCGGCGGCGGGGAAGCAGCCGGCGCGACAGCGGGGAGGTCATTTCTCTCCATCTGCGGTCTCCGCCGCCGCCGCCGCCGCCGCTAGTACCCAGCGGGCCACACATGTCGGCGCGCGCGCTGCATCGGCCCCCGTGCGCCACAAATCCTAGTGACTGCGCTGCAATCCGTCTTCTTTTTGGGGGTCTTCTCGTGCATCTTTGCACCTCTCTCTACCTCCGTGCGCGCAACTTGTTCGTACACCCCGTTCCTCCTAAGAGGACTTCGTAATACGAACGATGAAAAATATGTTCTTGGGGGCTTTATGAAATAAGACGGCGCGAACGTGGAAATGTTTCGTAATCCATCTCTATGAACACTCTCTACCAGTACATTCGAAATTTCTGAGAGCCTGACTTGGAACAAGCCACCTACAAATACTTCACCACATATTAAATTTTGAGTTTAAGTATACAGTGCAGAATAGCAGTAAAAAAACATAAAACAAACACGTACTTTTTTTATCGATTCATGAAAACGCAGTAACAAAAACAGGTTCCGAGAATAAGAACGTATATGCGATCGTATCACCGAGCGCAGTGCATTATAATTTTTTTTTTTTAAATCCGCGACTTCCATTTGAGTTCAAACACGCGATATCCAACGTTTGTCAGCTGCGCCGCTCCGCGATCGCAGGCGCCATCCATAGGACGGGGTGGGGGCGGGGCGGGGCGACGCGGGACGGATCGCGCCGGGAGGGAGGGAGAGAGAGGGAGATCGACCCCGGGAAAGAGAACGGGGAATCCGGGATTTATCGCGGGGCCCCGGGATTTGCGCCCTCCACCCACGCACCGGCCTTCGCCCATCGCCCATCGGCCGTCGACCAACGCCCAGCGCCCAGCGCCCAACGCTCGCTCGCTCGCTCGGCGCAGGGCTGCGCCCAAACATCTGACCCACTTTAAGCGCCGCCTTTAAAGGTGACGGCACGCGAAACGGCCGCCTGCGTGCGCCTGCGTGCGCCTGCGTGCGAACGGAGGCCGATGCTTGATGCGATACGCTGTGTTGAATCGATACGAACACCACGGCAAATCATCGATTCGACGATATCATTTATCCTAAGCTATCGAATTTCGCAACACCGATTGTATGAAAACCGATTGATATGGGTATGCAAATCACAAATATGAAATCACAATACCGATTGATATTAATACAGTACAATAATGCATGATGTATGAATGCAGTGCAGGAATCAGCGGGAGTGCAGTTAACTTAATAGTTAATTACATTTTTTACTACAAAAGGAAATTATATATTATTTTTTGTTATTGCCATTTATTTTCTAAAAATGTATCGTTTAGGTAACTTTCTTGTAGTATAATAAGGCGTAGGAAAAAGGATACATCAAAACACTTCACATTATAATATGATATGAGAGTTATGAGGACAGGAAGAAACTCAAATTCATGATGAAAATCACAATTCTCCTTCCATTGAGCAGACAGGTCATGAATTCCTCTTTATGCGTTGTGTTAGCAACATCAAATTTTGTACTTTTCCCATTACATGGCACAAATGTTAGTTTTTACCTGAATGGGAGAATACTATGTAGTTGCCGAATAATATATGCGCCTTTTTACCTCATCCAACCTTTCACATATCTCACGTAAAAATGTATAATCCGTAGGCGGACGCTGCGCATTTCTATTTCCGCAGTTTCGTGTTTCTCAAAAGAGCTACAAAAGTGCTGGCCGGCTTCACGTGCGGCCCCACATCCCCAGGAGCACCTTTCACACATCACTTTAGCGTGCGCTTGCGCCACCGGCGTTACGCGGCCCGCCGCGCCGCGCGGGCAGGAATGTCCGGGGCGGTGCATTCTCCGCGTCGTAGCGACCAGCGTCCCCGCTGCTTCTTCGGCGGTCACGTGAACGCAGAGCTATGCGGACAGCGCGCTGGGAGGCGTGTGTATGTGTGCGCGTTGGGAGAGGCGGGAGGTCGGAAGGGCTAGAAGGGGAGGTTGTGTGGGAGGGGCAGGGTGATGAGGATGGGGTGGTGGCTGGAACGGGCGAGGTGGACGAAAAGGGACGGGGTGAATGGGAGGGACGGACGAGGATGTAGGGGAGCGGATGGGGATGTTTGGGCGGAGTAAGGAGGAGACGGGTGGGACGGGCGGAGGCGGTGAGGACGCGGGGGCCGCCACATATTGCGCGCGAGGGCGGCGTCCGGGGGGCGGAAGCGGGGGCGGGGGCGGCGCCGGGCGCAATATGAGCAGCGGCGCGAGCCTCCTCCGGGGGCGTAAATTACCGGGAAATTACGGCGAGCTCTCCTTAATGGGGGATATACCCGTGCCGTCCCAGCATTTTAACGGAGGCACTAAAACGCCGGCGCGGCGCGGCGCCGGGTCGCGGCGCTGCAGCCCGGGACGCGCGGGGGTGGCGGGGGGGGGGACGGAGGAGCTGATAAAGGTGGGGGCGGGCGGGGGGAGGCGAGAACCGAACGAAACTAGGTTGACGGGGCTGGGTGATGACGGGCGTACGTTAAAGGTTACGGGGGTGATTAAGAAGCGACGAAATAAAGAGACGGATCTCTCAGCGTGTGGGCAGCGGGTG
Organism: Acheta domesticus; assembly: GCA_031308135.1. Classification (NCBI taxonomy): domain Eukaryota; kingdom Metazoa; phylum Arthropoda; class Insecta; order Orthoptera; family Gryllidae; genus Acheta; species Acheta domesticus. The sequence continues at coordinate 202,691,236 of JAHLJT010004567.1, read as the reverse complement.
TGCTTCAGAGACGGCAGGGCGTTCCACTGGTTCTGGAAAATATTTTAGAGGAAGTGTCTCTGGTGGAAGAGGCGTTTCAGACGAGACGGTGGCGGGGTATGGCGGGGGCGTGGGAGGGGGGAGAAGAAGGCTGAGGTGGGGACGGGTGGGTGACGGCTGTCGTGACGCAGGGTTCGGCTGCAAGCGGGAAAGGGGCTGCGAGGGAGAGGGTTGGTGACGCTCGGACACGCCCGGCCGCGCCGTGGATTTATACAATAGTAAAAAGGCCCTTCTGCTGCCCTTCTGCTCCCTTTGCTGTAACGGTCAGCGGACGCGGGCGATAAACGTCAGCGCGCGGACGGCGGAGATGGCGAGAGAGCAGCCAAGCGCGAGAGGGAATGGAATTGTGAGAAGTGCAGGGGACGGAAAGGCCAGGAGAGGCGTTGCAGGGTGAAACGCGCACGAGGGAACCAACAGACGAACCAGACGCAGCTATCTGGGTATAAATGCCCGCATCAGGAGGGAAGATTTGTTCAAAAGGAGGGAGAAAAAAATTGAGAAGTTCGTGATGAGAATGAAGACTGAGACGAGACTCCGAGGATACGACGGTTGTGGAGATGATCAAGAAGCAAACCGACTCCCCGAGCATAAGCATAAAAATGGAACGAAATCAAAGGAGTCTCCATGAAATCAACGACAGATAAGAAGAGACGCGCTTCGAAAGCAAAGACATGTTATTACAAACTGTCTCAAATCCCGCGTCATAACACGTGTGGAGACGTCCTAATGCCTGGTTCGGACAGATCCAGGTACGTTACCGAGCATGTCAGCCAGAGGGGGAATCAGAAGAAAGAAAAAAAAAACAGATGCAAGTTACAAGAAGTGGAAGCGCAGGGTGGAATTCCTGGAAAACGAGCTGACCTCGCGAAGTGTGTTTGTGATGGGGAGGGGGAGGGGAAGGCGGAGTGCATAGCGGAAAACATTCTCGTTCCGAAGCTCCTCGACGTGTCCCGCCCCTTCTGGTCACTGGGCACGGACATGCAGTTACATCAACGGCCGCGGCGACGGAGGGGCGATCCAGAATAACTGCAACGCTTGCCCTGGATTTCCATCTTCACCTAAAATTACACTCGATGCATCCCTTCTCCTTTTCCAGTAAAACGACACTACAGAGAGGGGTGGGGTAGTTTTTACGCTCCATGTTAAAAATATTTGGAATGTGAGAAAAATTTGTGCACCTCACGCCAACATGCCCAAATAACGTCTAAATAGTTAAGCCTGCAGTTTTTTAAGCACTCCTGAATTCATGAAGTGGACAATATGTTTTTTAAGCTCGTCAATCGAAAGAATAAAGCATTACAAAGCGCCCTTAAGCATCAAGAACGATTCCATAAATTTTTGAAGTGTGATCATCAAACTGTGTTTCAAATTATTATCCTTGAATTACAAGCTTGATAGTTGCTTCTGTTCTCCTCAAATTGAGTAAAACGTTTCAATACGTAATGAGAAATTTTATCTTGCCGATGCCATACGATTTAAATTTACTGAATTAGATTATTATTTTGCATGCAGTAAACTAAACTGTCAAACGCAATAATCCAACCATATCGTCCCTCAACTCAGCACATAATCTTACACTGAAGGGAAACCAAAATCGTACGATTAACGCGTCTTATGTAGAGATGCGACATCTATGTATTAGCTCCAATGTTTTTTTAACGATCGATGTTTTTTTTTCCTTTTCCGATATTTTGTTTCCGAATGAAAAATTCCCATGATTACAATATTGTAAAAGTTAAAATATAAAATATAACTGATGGTAACGCAGTTAATGTGTTCAAACCCAAGGAACACTGCTTGTCCTACCTTCATCGACCAAACTCTCTCGCCGGAGGTAACCTCCATGCGTTTGTATTTCCTCTTCCTTCATACTCATTTCGCACATTGAGAAGTAGTCAACAAATGTGCTGTGCGTTTAGGGGCTGCCCCTTCTTCTCGTCCCCTTATTCGGCAAACACTGTCAAATTGAATTTGGTGTAAACGAATTTATTGTTACTAAACCAGCTCGAAACTAATGGAAATAACTAAATGGGGGATTCTCAAGCTTAAGGGATTGTCAATACGATTATGACAGTAGCTGATTGATGATTAAAGTACGGATAAGAAAATAATGATGCTGTAATGTGTCCTGCCTTCAATGAAACGCTGTAACACATTCATTAAAACTTGTATCAATTTCAAGCTGGTTTTTAGACGACGTATTATTAACATCGATGTTTTAATTTTGAACATCGAAGAGTGCTAACATCGTTGTTTTGTCATCGATGTTGCCTCACTAGACCGATGAGATCCTCGCAAAGCCTGTGTCGCAGGCGTGGGCGTGGGCGTGGGCGTGGGCGTGGGCGGCTGGAAGCCCGCCCGGGGACGCACCAGACGGGCTTCGGCTAATGCGGAAGTCGCGCGAACTGCACATACGCCGAGCGGCGGCCTCTCGAGGGGTCAGACGGCCGGCCGCCCGGCCGCACTTACGCCATCGCTCCTGACCTTGCCCTACTTAACGCGCGTCGCCACTACTCGCCTCCGAGCCTCCAGCGGTGGTCCGACGCCACCAGATGCACCCGTAGCTAGGCATTTTGTCACTCGACTGCGTTGCGGCCGCTTATATTCACGGATAAGTAACACTTATACTGCAAAAGATTCAATGTACGAGTATTTCAATGAAAATCAGTGCCTAGGGAATCGAACATTTCTAATGTCGTTTTTGATATGCTGAAAACTACGAAAGTTGATGTAATTGTGATAGTAATTCTAGATATGAGACGTGGCTCTGAGATATAGAAAGAACAACTCACAATTGGTCAATAATGTGTGTGCATAAGTCTGAACAAAGATAAATGAATCTTCAAATTTAATTTCTATCCACTTGATAATGGGATGAAGTTCTCCTGTTAATTGCATGATACTAAACTAGAAAAGAAATAAGGCTATATTCGCTATTTATAAATTGAAAATTACTGACAAGCAGAAAAGAAGAAATTGATTTAAATTTTAATGAATGTGTTACAGCATTTCACAGGAGATACGACACATTACAGCATCATTATTTTCTTATCCGTGGTTTAATCATCAATCAATCAGCTACTGTCATAATCGTATTGACAATCCCTTAAGCCAGGGTCATTTAGTTATTTCCATTATTTTGCAACATACACACACATTGTGTATTCTGGGGATTATAACCTCACACTGATTTCGAAATTCATACAGCAAACAGCAGCGCCGCGGTATCTGCGGGAGAATCAGTCGTGAGCAGTCCTCGCCGCTGTTTCAATTCCTCTCCGTCCTCCCCCGCGTCCGCTCGCCTCGCCCACGCAGCGCCACGGCGCCACCTCCGCCCTCGCCCCGCCCCGCCCCGCCGCGCCCGTTATCGCTGGCGACGCGTCGCGCCAACCCATTCGCAGAATGAGCGATGGGGGGTAGCGGCGCAGGCAAAGATCTAGGCTTTTTGACACCTCGCGTGTTCCGACCCCACCCATCCACCCTCACCCGCCGTGACACACACACACACACACTGCACGGCGCAACACGAGGAGAAAAAAAAACAAGGAGGCCAACCCGCGCCCCGAAGGCCTTATTAACATAAACACGCAATTACCGAACTCGGGAACATGATAACCGCCCACGCCAAACAATACCTGTAAACGCCGTGTCATAAGCCCGATAAAAGACCGATTTATACGGCCATAAAGCAGGCGCCGGTTTACGGGCACCGTCATTAAAGCCGCTATCATTACGGCCGTTTAGCCGAACGGCGCGACGCGGCCCCGCGAGATCGCGGGCGTTTAAGACGGTTGCCGCGCCACCGAGTATCTCCATCGGCGCGGGACCGGGCCACAACTTGGCGAGAATTCCCTCGCCGTCGCCGCTGCTATCGCCGTTACTTCGTTCTTCGATAAGCCGCTAAAGCGGGCTTCAGTCCGCCGGTGCTTAGTCCCCGTCAGCCTGGACCGTGGCTTTGTTGGAAGGTCCGGGCTATCATCGCCATCTCTGCCTCTGTAACGTATGCAATCCCGACAGCCCGCACTTTCATCCCATGAGTCAGATGCCTCTTACAGAGGCTGAAACTCCTGATAATCTTTAACATTGCATTTTAAACACCTCTCAGAGGCAGTCAGATTATGGTGATCAGTACTTCAAGTTCTCTCCCTTTCGTAATACTCTACATCTACCGTGTACAACTCATGAGCTCTCTCAGAATCACCAACACCTGCGGCCAATGTTACCACTCCATCTACGTGACTCGTAGGTGAACCCTAGACCCGCAACATCCGCCATCGCTGTCCTCTCTGTTCCTCCTACAGAGTCTCCTGCAACATCGATCGCATCACCGCTTCCATCGCCTCCTCATTCGCCACAGCCGCCCCCGCTATTGCGGTGTGAACTCCCAAATTGGTCAATTATAGCGGAGAACTGGCCGCAATGACGCTTCGGGAGCTCTTTACACCCTGTATCCCACGACCTCCGAACTACGAACGGGGCCTTCAGACGAACTAACGGCCATAAGCGGGCTTCCAGGGCGCCGGGCGGTGATGACTACCGCCTCTGCGGCAGCCCTCGCCGCCCTCGCCGCCACCAAAGCTCCGGAGCTGCCCCGCCTCCACAGCCCCCGCCTCCATAGTCCCCGCCTCCACAGTCCCCGCCTCCACAGTCCCCGCCTCCACAGCCCCCGCCTCCACAGTCCCCGCCTCCACAGTCCCCGCCTCCACAGTCCCCGCCTCCACAGTCCCCGCCTCCACAGTCCCCGCCTCCACAGTCCCCGCCTCCACAGTCCCCGCCTATGCTGCCGCCTCCCCCGGGCAGCACAGCTCTCCCACCGCCACAGCCGAACTCCACACCATCCCTTCCGCCTCCGCCCCTTCGTTCGTCGTCCCATCCACCGAAATCGCCGCCCACGTCCACCGCCCCACTTCCCCGCTTCATCGCCTCCGCCACCGCAGCTCTAGACCCCGCCCCGCCTAAGCCGTCCCCACCCCGACTTCGCCCCGCCACTGCCGCAGCCCATCTCGGAACAGCCAACCCCGTCCCTGCCTTCTCCGTCCCCACCACAGGCATTGCTTCTACCTCATCCGCCTCCAACCGCGACCATTCAATTCTCCCCATCCCATCCCTCCCTATTCTCCCCGCCTCTCCAGCCCCCACCACCGCCAAATTCCAAACATCTTCCGTCACCTCCCCGCCATCACCTCAACCGCTCCCGCCCCTCTTAAGCCGCCCAAACCATCCCCGGCCAATCGAGACGGCCCCCTTTGCCAGCTAATAGTCGCCGCCCTGGGTTGCACGGACCGGTCTGGGTGCTCGCCGTAAAGCAGCGCGCCCGAAAATAAATAAAACGCGCCCCGCGGCCGTGATAGGAGCGCGATGGAGGCGGCGCGGAAAATCACGGGCCGCGCTCGTAAACGCGGCGCCGAAGTCGCGGCGCGGGGGCGGGGCGGGGGCGGGGCGGGGGCGGGGCGGGGGCGGGGCGGGGGCGGGGCGGGGGCGGGGCGGGGGCGGGGCGGGGGCGGGGCGGGGGCGGGGCGGGGGCGGGGCGGGGGCGGGGCGGGGGCGGGGCGGGGGCGGGGCGGGGGCGGGGCGGGGGCGGGGCGGGGGCGGGGCGGGGGCGGGGCGGGGGCGGGGCGGGGCGGGGCGGGGGCGGGGCGGGGCGGGGGCGAGGGCGGGGGCGAGGGCGGGTGCGAGGGCGGGAGCGAGGGCGGGTGCGAGGACAGGTGCGAGGGCGGGGCGAGGGCGGGGTCGAGGGCGGGGGCGGGGGCGGGTGCGAGGGCGGGTGCGAGGACAGGTGCGAGGGCGGGGCGAGGGCGGGGTCGAGGGCGGGGGCGGGTGCGAGGGCGGGTGCGAGAGCGGGTGCGAGGGTGGACGGCCCCGCGTCGCCTTGAGGCGCGAAACGGCGGATACGCGAATAAGAGCCCGTCGCCACCTCGTGCTAGAGGTCGTAATGGGCGCGTTGCTTCTGTTTATCTTGTGGGAACCAGCTAATAAAAACGGGTATCGCTAATAGCGCCGCATTGTGTCCATAGAATGATGTTTCGCTGAAACTTCGAGAATTTACTACCCTCGTATAGTTTTCGCCGCATCTGTTTATGATTTTTATTCCTTTTCTTCTTCTTCAATTCTTCTACACTGCAAGACAAGTAGCTGGCGTTTGCCGGTGCTTACCACGAAACTTTCATAGTAGAAATATACATACTTGGAGTCTTCTGCAGTGGTCGATGATATTAGGTCATTGTTATACCTCCTGCCTTACAAAATGACTTTTTTAAATTAATTCGCGAACACCCTTATCAACGTGACTCATGGCTTCAGAAATTACTCGTGCTTACCACTGCTAAGAAGATTCATTTTTATAAGGCAGGAGGTGTAACAATGACCCAAGGTCATCAGCCACTATAGAGAAATCTAAGTATATGCATGGTTACTTATTTGTCACCAAAGTCTGAAAACAAAAAACATAAAAATGGAAATGTGTAAATAATAGAGCTATTGTCCAGTGTTCTTCAGATGACAAACAAGAGGATTCCTGAAATTAACGAAAACAGATTGTTCGTCCAGAATATATTTCTCAGTCTGTGTCAGTCTAAAAATTCCCAACCCACAAATAAAACGAAAATTCGCATCCTGCTAAACTCGACCTGTCGGTTTGTACCAGATCGAATAAAGTATTGTGTAACGTACAAGAATAGAGCCTTCACTTTTCAATGAACTATTTTTTCCCCAACTCCACACAATTCAAGATTCCCTTCCGAGAAGCGTATCCAGACAAAACAAAATCACGCGTTCCACGTACGCTATTCCACGAAGGCGTGCTATTTCTCCTGGAGACCAAAATACCGCCTCCTCTACTAACACATCACCATCGCCATCGCCGTCGGCGCCGCCGATGCCACTACCGGCAGCACCTTTTTTACTGGACATATACATTTAACGCATAATTCCCTCTTCTTCATTCTTCCCGTCCGACACGAATTTTTACCCAAGGACGAGACCGTCCATCACCTACACGATTTCTTCTCCGTATGCTCCATTTACGTCACCTTCCAAAAATCTTTAAAACCTAACAAAAATATACGTTGTACTAAAAAATGCACTTTTAATATTGTAACTATTCATCAACAACATAAATGCTTTTAAGTGCAGTGTGAAATAATTCCCTAGCGCTACTTCCAATAGCCCAGTATAATTTAAAACAACTGCCATTACTGTGGCCGTCATCGCCGCCTCCGTCGCTGGCCCCGCCCTCGCCACCGCCGCCGCACCCGCGTCGCCGATTGTTATCTCTGGGGCTCTTCCAAGAAAGAGCGACGCGTAAAAGATCGCAGATCGCACGCGTGCAAACATTCGCCCGCTCCGCCCGCGCAGCTGTCTGCAAACGAACGCCGGCGCGCGCAAACCTTCGGCGCGCGGTCCGTTTGTTTGCCGAGGCCCTCCGCCCGCCGCGCGGGGGCGGGAGCGGGGGCGGGGGCGGGGGCGGGGCGCGGAAGGGCTGCGACGCCGCCGCCGCCGCCAGGAGAGGCGTAGATTCTGCAAACGGGCGCGGTGAAAAACGGCAATGGCGGGCTCTTCCCTTAACCCAGGTTAGCGTTCTCTCTCATATAAGATTAAACACGTGTGGCGTCTTACGTATTGCGGAGGGCGAAAGGATGAAAGCGGGTAACGGGGGCGTTTACGAAGAAGGGCTCCGCCCCCTCGAGCGGTATTTTCACCGGTATTTACGGACGTCTTATCGTACCCCCTCCCCCACGCCTTCTCGATCCCGGGCGCCGGAGGATGTTTTCGACGAGGACGACGCTGGCGGCGGCGGCGCAGGGAGAGGAAAAAAAATGGCGCCGACGCACGTATGGTACGCCGCCCGAGAGAGCGAGTCGGCGCGAACGCGGTGCGAAAACGGGGTCGAACGAATCCATTCACGACCACCGTGAGACCCGTTCAGCAGGCACGGATCTTAACGAGAAATCTGGCCAATTCCATGCAAAGCTGCCGAAAAGACGACGGTGGAAATGGGGGGCGGTGGGCGGGGTCTAATAGGTCTTGGAGCGCAAAGCTCCGCAGGTAAGGGAAGGCAAAGAGAAGGCAGGGTTACGGGCGGCGCCGGCGCAAGCGCCCGCTGCAGGCGGGAGTCGCAGATGGGCTTAGGGAGTAATCCCTCGCTACGAATGACAATTACGACCTCTCGGTGTCGCGCTATCTGACGCGCTCGAGGTGAATGCACGGGAGCGGGAGCTGAGCTCAGGAGCCAGGATGACGGTGGGGCCGGTGGCGGAGCGAAGATGGGGGTTGCGAAGGCAGAAAGCAGTTACCAAGGCACAGAGGCAAAGGATACTGTAAAGAATGAAGGGAAAGGAGAAAGCTTCGGAATTGTGATAACTGGAAGAGAAGTAGAGAGAAGAAAGTGAGCGTAGTGGAAGCGGAGACGACAGGACCTGAGAATGATCGAGGTCAGTGAAGTTGGAAAGGATTAAAGGGGGCAGGAAGGGCGCAGGGCTGGAGGACGAGAAGGGCGAAGGCGGAAGGGGGCGATGTGTGGCAGGCGACAAGGTCGGGCAGAGTGGCGGCGCCAGCGGGGCGCTCGAAGCAGCAACAGCTGCGAGGCGACGGCAGCCACGGAGGCGGGAGCGCGTCAGGGCGGCGGATAGCAGCCGAGGGCGAATATTCTAGCAAGCGGCGGAGGGCGGGTCGGGCTTTATCGCCCGAGACCAGCAGCGCCTCGCCTGTCCCGCCCCGCCCCCCGCCCCCTCCCTGCCGTCTCGCAGCGGCCGACCTCCCGAGCCTACGCCGACGTCGGCGCGAGGGGCCTCTGTTTAACGAAGACTTCACAAATTCATGCCGCGGAAATCCTAGAACAGTCGCCCGAGGTAACGAGCTGCTGCTTCTTGGATGGAGCTGATGTGTACAGGGTCGCTCGCACACCCAAACAACCACCCACCCACTCGTCCTCCAGCCCAACGGGCCAGCCAACGAACCCAACGAATCAGCTAATCAACTCAAGCAGCAAACCAACCGATACGACCAACGAACCAACCTATTCAACCAACGAACCAACCAATTCAACCAACGAACCAACCAATTCAACCAACTAGCCAACCAATTCAAACACGGAACCAACGAATTCAAACAACGAACCGACCAAGTCAGCCAACGAACCGACCAATTCAACCAACGAGCAAACGAATTGAAACAAGGCACCAACCAATTCAAACAACGAACAAATGAATTCAACCAACGAACCAACCAATTCAACCAACGAACCAACCAATTCAACCAACGAACCAACCAATTCAACGAACGAACCAACCAATTCAACCATCGAACTGACGTAACCAAACATCCACCAACAGAAACCACGCATTCATTCCCCACCCACTCCCCGCCACCCGCCCGCTGATTCGCCTGCCTCGCCGGTGAAGGATTGCTCGCCAAACAGCGCCCGAGCAGAGAGGTTCTAGCCTGGCGATGGAGCTCTCCTCGCCACGAGTACACACGCCCAACTACGGGCGAAGTTTGGCCCGCTCCGTCCGGTGCACTCGAGCTCTTAAATGTAGGTCGACCACCCATCTTAGTTGGTGAGTAGTATACATTAACATTGAGTTTGATTCCGGAAATTCTGTTCACGAAGTGTACTCACTGGACATCGGTGCAGGGAACATGAGAAATAAATAAATAAATAAATATTTTTACTGGTTCATGTTCATTCTGATTTTATCAGAGGTGGTATTGCGTAGGGTAATTTTTGAAATATTCCAGACTTAGGTGAATATGTAATTATAACTTGGGTAATGTGGTGTCGGAAGGTCGAAATCTTCCAATTAACACATAAAATTGCCTAAACAACCTTTATAGAAATACGTAGATGTTGCACAAGCCAACACATTAGCAACATGAACGAATGGGCACGATTTTCTACTTTCCGAAAAAAAAATCAATTACTATTTCCTGTGAGGGCATTTATAATGCACAACTTAATGACCCTTTAAGCTAAAGCTTCAGCAATCTTTAGACATCTCAACGTGCAGCTATTCAACCTCTTTCACGCAGAACGCCGACGTCCCAACAACCTTCACAACTACCGACCTCTCTCCAGGCGATATTCTCGGAGCAGAAACGATCACGAGGACTCGTTACTCGTCGATTGGACACGTGCAGACTCCACGGGGCCGGAGAGGGGAGTGGAAACAGCTGAAATGTTTATTATTTCCGTCAAGAGCGGGAGCGTTCGACGGAACGCCACTTGGAAGAACGAAGACGGTCGGAAGGTAGATTGGAGATAAATAACCATAATTATTGCCGGAGCTTGGGATTGGGCCTCATCGGGATGGAGTGGGGTGGGGTGGGGGGAGTGAGACAAGTACTCTGGGGAGGGGAAAGGAGAGGCGAGGCGAATCGAAGCGCAGCAATGAGAAACGGCGTCAAGAGAGGCAGGAGAGGCGGAGAGTTGCGGGTTGGAGCAAGAAGTGAATGGCGAAGCGAAGAAGAATGGTGGGACGGGCAGAGAGGGGACTGTCACGGAGAGGTGAGGGGATCAAGAGAGCTGGGTGAGGGGGATGCGGCTGACCAAAACGGCGCCAGGTGTGGTAGGAGAGACGGGAGTGAAGCGTAGAGAGAGAACGTAGAGAGGCAAGAGTTGGGATAGATAGGAATAGACTGGGTTGAACAAGGCGAAGTTGGACAAGGCGCAGTGTGACAGGGCGGAGTGGGACAAGGCGGGGTTGGACAAGACGGGGTTGGACAAGGCGGGGTTGGACAAGGCAGAGTGGGACAAGGCGGAGTGGGACAAGGCGAAATGGGACAGGGCGGAGTGGGACAAGGCGGAATGAGACAGGGCGGAGTGGGACAAGGCGGAGTGGGACAATGCGAAGTGGGACAAGGCAGAGTGGGACAAGGCGGAGTGGGACAATGCGGAGTGGGACAAGGCAGGATGGAAAAAGACTGGGTAGGACGAAACGTGGGGTTAGGTTGAAGCGGGTTAGGGTGGAATGCGGTAAGACGAGAAACAAGGAAGGAGAGGGACGTGAGCCGTGGAGGCGTGGCACAATCCGGGGCACTGAGACGGGGCGGGGCGGGACGGCGTGAGGACGGGCGGCGCGTGGCGGAACGCCGAGTGCCGAGCGGAGGGGACAAGGGGCGGGGTGTAGTGGGACGAGGTCGGGCGGCGAGGCGGGCGAGGGATGGGCGGCGGTCGGTCGCGGGGGCGCTGTCTTAACGACGCCGGCCGCCGGCTCCGCGCCGCGCCGCGCCAGACCGTCGCTCCAATTAACGCGGAGGCTGCGGGCGGCGGCCGGCGCTACTTGACATCATCAAGAGCACGTCATTAATTCTGCACGCAGACGCGGACGCGGCCGGCACGTGACGAGAGGCGGGGAGGCGGAAGGGGGGGGCGGCTGCAGGTGGAGAGGCGGGGCAGGATTGGTCGGGAATTTAGAAACTAAAAACGTGAAGAATGAGAAAAGAACGTATGACAAACACGGAGGTGAGAAACGCAAGATAAGAATGTGAACAAGTGGCTTCGAGCAGACAATATTTATAGACGATAAACAGAAACTTTACATAAAGCTACAGGTCAATGCCTAGGTGTCAAATGAGAATGGAAAAGCGAGGCTACCCCAAACACTAGCCTAATTAGCTGACAAATGTAATTCAGATATTATAAGAGCACCAGGCGCGAAAAATACAGGAGATAAGTTACTGCCGACCTGGATGGCTGAGGTGATAAGAGCGCGTACATGAGACTCAGCGCTTGGGTTCGAACGAGTGCGGGTTCGAGTCCTGCCTTGGGCATGCTTGTCTGTCCCGTGTATGTGTTAATATGACGGGTCTAATCCGTCACGTTTCTACTTTTTTGTTCACTTCTATTATTGAGTTCATGGGCGCTTATCCCTTTACTGCACCTTGTACTTAACATTAACTACTAATCACGCGCAACAGCACGCTTGTCTGCAGTTGAAGCCAGACGAATCAGCAAACGAAATGAATCTTCGGAAGGACGACCATTTGGTGTCCTACGCACTAAGCACTTTATTCAAGGTTTTAATAAGCAGCACTAACAAAGAAAGGGTTCAAAACGTAGTTGTTAAAAACGTCGGATTACACGTGTTATCAACAAGAATAACACATTTTTTGCACGGTTATTAACAACTTCTTTCGTCCTATTGAATGCTTTCTTTTCAACCCGCCCAACATGGAAGTAAATCTGCATAATGAAGACCGAAACAAGAACACGCTGGAAACACACATACAACGCATTATATTGAACGCAAGCTCCATCCTGTCTTAAGCCGTTAAGCTTCCTTCATCCTCACCAAAAAAAATCGTGAAATATTAAAACCCGCGCCAGCCTCGCAGCCGGCGCTCGATTTATGAATAAAACAGGATCAGCGTCGGGAGGCGCCGCGACGCTCTGCGTTCGACACCCCCCCACCACCACCACCACTCCCCCCCCCCCGGCGGCGGCCGGAAACAAGAGAGGCGCGCGGGCCACGTGCCGCCGCACGCGTCGCCCTCCGGTCGTGGCGACCCCCCCCCCCCATCCCCAGATGACGAGCGACCACTTTCGACACGACAAGGCAGCGCTCTCCTCTTTCGAAAGACGGAGCTGTAAGCCCATCCAGGAGGTGTAACGGTGTAAGCCCATCCAGGAGGTGTAACGGTGGAAACTCCGCGGGTATACTGCGATTTTCGTAACTTCGTCCCTGACAGAAATCAGCTGTTCATGATTTCATCCAATCGGGAGCTTGAACGTCACCATAGTGACGTCATTGTCGCGAAATATAAGCTCCTGATTGGATGGCAGCGAAACAGCTGATTCCTGTCAGGGACAAAGTTACGAAAATCGCAGTATAGGAACTCGAGGATACGACTTGGATGGGTACGTTCATGGCGACGGTAATTGTAACACACTGGCAACACACATACAACGCATTATACTGACCTCAAGCTCCACCCTGTATAAGCCGGTAAGTTTCTTTCATCCTCACAAAAAAGCAGCCCGTCCGAGATAATTGATTTATTGGAGATTCCCGGAGCGCCAACTGCTAAGGTCATTCGTCTCGTAAGTGGAGTGCATGTGATGTGTGTAAGTAATGGGTGAGGATGGAGCAAGGAAGAGGAAGAAAAGATCGCGAGCGATCCGTGGCGTGGTCCGTTTGATAGGGTACTGCTCCGGCATTCGCCTGGTGTTGATCCGAGCAACCACGGAAAACTACCAATCAAGAGCAGCTGACTAGAATTCTCCTCCAGACAGAAGCTGAATCGGTCCTTACTTCTCTACAAAGTATGTGAATTCTTTCTCAACCGTGTGTTGAAGACAGCTCAATCGGGAATCGATTTGCGACGAATTAAGGGATATGTTTGTGATGGATAAGTAGGATTGTTGATATATGTCAGTCTGTCAAAAAAGTACAGAAGTATGGAGAGACGTAGACAAATTTAAAAGCGAAGAGAGTCCATGCAAGTTATCTAATTGCTGAAAGATGAGAAGTGGTGCTAGTAAGAATAAACTAGGAGTTCTGTACACCATCTGGATCGTATTTTACTTCGGTATTTCGTATGAGCCGCGCGTTACTACCCAGGTGCATCAGCCTATATCAGTGCGTAATCTTATAGGAAGGTCGTTTTAAAATCGTGAGATAATTGAGACGATTACGAAAATAGCACAACTGGTGAAAAACATGACGGGCTGGAGCGTTGACAGACTCATGAAGACATGACGATACAGGACAGAATTACAAGAGTTGTCAGCTGTGGGGTGAGTCGGATGACAGTCCCCGCGTCCCCGCCCCGTGAGCAACGAGGGACCCGCTCCCCCTCGCAAAATAAATAACTCCCCAATACCAGACATTCATCCTCAAAACCCTCGTCGGCGGCTGCCGGGCACGTTTTGCCCTCCCGTTTATGCCTCCCGTCACTCGGCCACGCTCCGTTAGCAATGAGCATGCTGCCAGGGTGAGGGACTGCGTCGAGTTGAACGGAGCAGCGCGTCCTCTTAGCAGAAGTTCCCAATTCTACGACCAGTGCTGCCGGATGAGGCACCACTCTAAAGTGCCTAGATGCAGAGAGTAGCGCGAACCGCTGCCATTCAATGACTTCTCACCGGTTACATCTGCCAGGCAGAATTTAGGAATTGTAGAGATGATAATTGGAGGCATGATGAAGATTTTCGAACATATTTCGATAAATTAGTGGTTCCCAAAACAAACTATATTGCAAAGTTCTAACTTTCCTATTTACTGAATACACAATGGAATCGGACGGCGTAAAGAAATCGCTATTCTCTGACTCTAGGGCCTCTGGGACACACGGAATTCAATTTCTGGCTTTCTACATGACAGAAACGCCGTGGACCTCGATTACCCAGTACTATTCTCCAACGCCGTTAGTATCACGTCGTGTTGTTACGTTTCTTGGCAGGCACCCTTGCCATATATTGTGTCCATTGTGCACGGAGATTCATTTTTGTTGGTTTTAATTTTCTTTCCACAACCCAACTTTTATTGTCATATTCATCATTTTCTTACCAGTCCAATTCAGCCATTTCTCAGATCAATAACAAAGATTGTTATCATCATCAAATCTACTTCATCATCCACATCTACGAAGCGATAAATAACTTTTGTAACGAATTCATAACGTAGAGAATGTGCATAAATTTGAGTTGAGAGCCGCCGTGTCTATTATACCAATGATTCTCTTCACATCAACAAAAAAACCCTTACACAACATAACATTTTTAGTTTGTAGATATTTCCTCTATTCCTCGAAACTTGAAAAATCCTCATTCATCTTGACATTAAAAAAAATATCATTACATTTCTGTAAATAAAAACATTAGTAATTCTATTCCTCCCTTACGCATCAATTTAGATAAGGCTGAAGCAATTTAGATATTCTGCTTTTCACCAGCCACCTCCCATCCCTCCTCAACCGACTGCTGCTTTTGAAACCTCCGTCACCATCCCAGCGGAGTCATCCATATCGCAGCACGATCGCAACCGATTTTCAATAGGCGGGTACCCGATCCTGCGGCGGCGATGCTGACAAGGGGAACAAAATATCTCTCCGCGACCCCTCGCACGCTCACCCCCTCCCACTCTCCCCCACCCCCGGACCACCGTTTCCCCTCATTGCGCCTAGCCGCTCGCGTCGAGTGCTTTAAATATACATACATTTTTTCACGCGGACCGTCGTCGATTTTGCGCGTCTTTCAGCACTGCGGACAGGCTACGCTTCATTCGCTCTGGATAAACTCTCTTCTCCCGCGGACCCTCCCCGAAGGATAGATAAATGGGGAATCGCTCGACACTTTCAATTCCAGGCGCAGATGCGAGTAGCCAGCCGCTTTTCAGGAGTTGCCAATGATGCGCGAGTAAAAGGATTAGGTTTTTTGTTATAGGTTTGCTGATATATTACTCATGTTTGATAACGCTTCTCTCAACAAGAGGGAAGTTTTTCTGAGGGGCGAGAGTTACGAATTACCTAAATGATCAGGTGTTACGAATTACCACTGAACAGCATTATTAATATAAAGTATTCAATAATCTTGAACTTTCGATATCTTTCCTATAATACTTTCTCTTTCATGTTTTTGTACAGTCTTGGAATACATTTATTTTAAAATATTCTGTGTTACTGATATTAAAGAAAATAAATTTTTCCCTGTAACATAAAATACTGCAAACTGTATACCATGCATTCTGAACTTTAAAGAATAAAGAAGACTCACAACAAAAACGCTACCTATACATAACAAAACACCAAAGGTTGGGTGGAACTAATGCTAATGAAGGAAAATAAAAACATCACATAGAAATTCAAAATTCTGAGAAACTCGATCTGCAAATTTTCGAGAGTACACAATTTGCTCAGCTCAGCTCACACATTCCTCTTTCGGTGAATGAGCAAAGTATTCTTGAATGTTCAATCCAGGGACGAGTCACCGTCACACACGCATTCCACAAACGCTCAGTGTTCCCGTCACAAACATTCCTTTCAATATACAACGCACGAACGAAACAAAATCCCAATTTCCACAAGAATGTCATGTCATTATTTTAATAATTATTATTAAATGATACTGACTTGCATTTTTTAAATGAAATGTTTTTTTAATATTAATTTGACTTAACACTTACATGCTTTTTTTGCTTTCTAAGCAATGAAACAAAAATTTCATCATTAGCAAATGTGTTTCTTACAATAGAAAACTTCTCTGAACTTATCTGAAGAGTTTGTGAAAAAAGTGATAATCCACAACTCATAGCTTTCGAGAATTAAACGTACCCGACAGCTTTAACAGTTAGCTATTCGATTCTTAATCCTCTTCTGTTCTAAACAACTTATTTTTCAGGGAAATATATGAAGAATGGAGTGTCTGAATGACAAATGATAACCCTAATTTCACACATCCAATATAAATAACGTCCATTTTCTATCCCCTATAGAAATAGCAGGAATCTCTGTGTAAACGTGTTCACAAAACTTCAACATTTGCTTGAACTCTAACTGAAAATGCATACACAAACCAAGAAATGTCTCAACTTACAAAAACTTCGTTTATCTCTGACTCACAAATCTTACATAAACATGTCTCCCCGCACCCTTCAGATGTAGTAACCGTTGAATTTGCGTGTTTTGCTTTCGCGACACGCTCCCACTGCGAGGCGTCCCCGTGCAGAGTCACGCGACCGCCCCAGCTGCCGTCGCGTCGCGTCGCGTCGCGACGCGCGAAAATTCCTGCGCCGCCCGTGCAAACAACGACGCGCGTTTCGGCAAAGCAAACCCGCGTGAAGGTGCCAGGGGAAGGGGGCGAGGTCGCGTCGACGGGTGGGAAGATGCGCGACAAGGTGTGGAGATAGGTCGGTAGATGAATCGGTGAACGGGTAGATGGGGAACGGGTAGATGAGCGAATGGGTAGATGGGATAACGGGTAGATGGGGAATGGGTAGATGGGAGAAGCGGTTGATGAAAGAACGGGTAGATAGGGTGAAAAGGTAGATGCGTTTGTGGGTGCTTGGCGGGAAGATGCGTGAGAGGATAAATGGGAGGATGGGTGTACAGAAGAGTGAATATTTGGGTGGGTTGGCGTGAGCGGTGTGTCTGAGGGCAATCGGCGAATGCAAGTATGCAAGAGTGGGTGGGCGAAGGCCAGGCGGGATAGGGAACGGGCTATTTGGGCGGGATTGACGGATTGGGAAAGTTGCCAGAACTAGATAGTAGTGCGAGTTGGTTAGAGAAGACGGTTGTACGATGATTAGGTTGGTTGGTTCACAGGCGGGCGAATACGAGTATGAGAGCAGATGTGAGAGCGAGAGCAAGAACGATTGCGTGAGCTAGTACGAGAGGCACAACGAGAGCGAGAGGCGCGGCCATATGGCGAGAGCGGATAAGGGAGAGTAGAGGGTGTTCTAGTTGCGGGGTTGGTCGCCTAGACTCGTTCGTGCGCGGGGCGGGGGGCGGGGCGGGGCGAGACGGGGTAGGCCGGGAGGGGCTGGGCGTTGCGGGGCGAAGCGGGGCGGGCCCTGTAGCCGCGTGCGCTGCGCGTGTTTGCGCTCCCGGCAGCAATGGGTTAAAGGCAGCAGTGAAAGCGCGTTTTATAAATTGTTGAATACCTCGAGATGAATGCCGAGCATTGTGAGCGACAGTGGTTCACAATAACATTTTTACCAAAAAAAAAAAGTTTTCCATTAAAGCCGTGATAATTTTAGAAGCATTTTCTTACAGAATTGCTAAATTATATTGATGTCTAAGTATTATTTCATTGTTATGGTAATTTATGAAGTAAATGTGACACGTCTCACAATTTTCAAGTTGAATTAAACGCATGAATTAACTTTTGAGATTTTTATCACATGTTTAGTACTCCTATTGATATTTCTGTATCAGCGGCATATTTCTGTAGCACTCCTTTAACTTTTAACTTCGGTTGCCGACGAACAGCCAAGTCATTTATAACTAACTACATTTTGTATCACAATGCTTTAAATATCCTATGAATGGAAAGATGTGTATGAATGAAGTATTCTAAAGAGATAATATTTACAAAACACTAGAGTCGTATGCAGACTTCAAACGCACGACTACCCGCTTGCTTTCATGGAGACGTTTCGCTCTGTTTGATGCATTTCCTACAAACATGTTAATATGCTGAAGAACGTGGTTGGCAGCCTTGAATCCGAAACAAACGCGCAGGGACGATGCAGAGAGAAAAGTACGTCTACAAAAAGCGTGGCCTTCCCTACTTCATTATCGAGGTCGGAGCAATCTCAGTTGATCCACTTCAATTTAGCTCGAATGGAAAAAAACAAAAAAACGACACCTTCCGTCTTATCTGTTCTCGAGACAATTTCTTTTTCTGTAAAAGCCACTGGAGCATTTTTTCTCCTCTTCACGGGGGCGAAGCAGAAAAAAAAATACGGAGGCAAAAGAGAAGGATATTTTTATTAAACCTTTCAGAGACGGCGAGGGCTAATTTAATGGCAGGCTTAAAATTTAATGATGCGTTAACGCGTAAAGACGTCCTCGGGGAGCAAGTGGAGGTAAAGGGGTGAAGGGCGGACGTGGGTGGTGAGCTCCGTTTCCCGAAAAGCGTTCTTCACACTCTCACGGGGCGTTGGTGCGCTGGAAAAGACTTTTCTCCAAGTCCAAAATCGAAGCGCGGCTGTTCCGATTGCAAAGATTTATATTCCTTTCCGGAAAATCGATCGCGTCAAAGGGTTCTAGCCTAACACTCGACGCTAATTACGACGTGAAGCGACGGGGTAGGTGATTTTTCAAAGTGTTTCAGAGAATTTGGGACTTGCGTAATTAGAGGTGAGAGTGGAAGATAACTTTAAAGCAGAAAAATAAATTAAAATTAAAAGAAGTGTGTTGTGTTGTTGTTGAAAGGTGAAGCGTTTATAAGTAAACACGGCTAATTCATAAAACGACAGATGTTACAGAGAAACGTGGAAACAGATGAAACATGAAAGTCCTACAACAGGTCAATGAATGTTCTTGAGATTAGAATGAAAGCGAACGTCGACCCATTAAACGAGAAAAAAGTATCCTAAATCATAAAAAGTTTTTACCATTATTATGTTTAATGAATGCAAAGATACTGAATACTCAACTCACCGCACACTCGCAAGCAAGTAGATTCTGCTCAGAGGCGAGAACACTCACCTGCAAACAAAAAAAAAACAATTCAGGGTTAGAAAAGAAACAAATTGTTCACATTAAGTATCAGAATAGATAGAGTACTTTCCTAGCTTGAAACCTAGGTTTTCCATTACAGCAACGTTTGTACGCAAGTGTGATGCAACATGAATCGCAGAGGAAAGTGGAAACATTATATTTCGTTCTGTGATGTAATGAAACGTATGTAGTACTTTAAACTCTGAATTCATGACGTTCAGTAGATGTAATTGGCCAAATAGCACACGACTCGTCACACCAATTTAAACAGAAAAATGATATTATTGCAACACCAGAGGAGTGACTGACATGACGCAATTGGATACTAATTAAGCCACGTGTGAAAACACGACAAACAATATAATCACACGAGAAACGACCGCATTACGGTTAATTACATCAGCAATTACTCCATCAACTGAACCACAGTCACCGGATATCCACTTTATCTCCGAGTAAACGAACTGAGGATCCTTTTTTTCCCGCGCCCTAGTCGGCGGCGAGAAACGCACTGTTTGCTTAGCCTGAAAGTCAGTTCGAGGACACAGGGCTGCTAGTGGCCTTTGTCAAAAATCAGTAAAGCATGTCGCCTTTTTCCCTAAGCACGCGCGTGAGAGGCGGGGACGGCGCGGCGGGTCCTCGCGACCGAGCCCGTTCTGGGGTGCCACAAGGGTCCGGCCACGACACCGGGGCGATGGAAAGAATCGACGCGACTGAGCGGAATCACTGTTTCCTGGTGAGGGTGGTGGGAGTGATGGCAGCACAAAATTTGTGTGTGTCTTCTGACGCTGGCAGTTGAGATGAGAATGGAACGAATGATATCGTGACATTCAGTGTCAATCACGCTGACGTTGAACATGTATGATCGATTTGGGAAAGGCAGTGAAGAGAACTGTGAGTGGCGGAGATGTAAGAGTGAAGTAATGACGTTGGAGGGGACGATGATTTAGGTTGTGACGGTGACATAGACAGTTGCTATGTCTAAGGAATGATGTCGTTAAGCACAACAATTGGAAAAGGAGATGACGTTGATGGTGACAGTGATGATGTCTGCGGCAGCTACGGGTATAGTCCAAGAGCGAAGACGCAAATTTTTCAGACCGTGGTGAGACTCAATACCAGAGGTGTAGAAGGCCTAAGCGCCGTCTGTGGTAATTGTATCGCGGCAGAAACGCCGGTAGTGATCAACGGCGGTTGCAACAAGGGCGGTGGAGGCGCCGCGACGCTGGCGACGGAGGCGTCGGCTCCAGGGGGGTTAGGGGGCGTCGGTGGCGGCGGCGCGACCCGACAGCGCAGGGGCGAAGGGGCATAAGCTCGGTTTATTTAAGGCCTTTGTGTCGGCGTGGCCCTCCGAGCTTAATGCCTTGTCAATGCAGCTCGCGTGTGGGCCTGGCCGCTGCCGCCGTGGGAACCAGCCACAATGGAGGCGGCGGCGGCGGCAGCGGCGGGGGCGGGGCGGGGCGGGGACGCGGGTGAGGGCGGCTGGGAGGGGATCGGCGGGGGGTGCTTAATCCTCTCCAGCCTCCCCAACCCCGCAGCCACCTGCCGCCGGAACGCGGTCGCCCGACTGCTCGGCCTGATAGAAGCGGTGTGGTTTACGGCGGTTGCATCGATGGTCCATAACCGCTGTGATTGCTCTCTAAAGCGCTAAGACGACAGGAATCAGTGAATGCTCTCAATGGCGATCAAGTATCAAAAGGGAAACTACTTTTTCATCACGTCCTCTCAAAGTTAACAAGTTTCTATGAACAACTACGACGATGGAATGCATAATTCAATAAACATATTCATCGATCCTATTTCCAATAGAATGTAAAATTTAAACTAATGTCTCACAATACATATATAATGTACATTCTAATTTACAAATCAAGCCCAAATTTTTAAAAATTATTTCAACTTTCAAAGTTTCAAACATACCATGAAAAGATATTTATTATGGAAATACTGATCGCTATATATTTATTTGCTAAAGATATAAAAATGCTTGTAATACTAGGTGAACAATGTTTTATTCTTAACCAATGTTCTGAAAGGAAGTTATAAACATTTTAACACTAAAATGAGATCGCTCAGGTCATTAAAACAAACATAAAGAAAGAAGAATTAATGATCATCTTCCCGTGTGTATGTGTGTGCTGGTCAACGGACGTACTCATTTTGTTCGATAACGCAAACGACGAAGCGAACAAAAGAGAAGAACGACGTAAAAAAATGCACTTCAGATTAGTTCCACCCATCCAATTCACACGACTCTTTCTGATCCGAGTTTGGTTCCAGGATTTCCCTCACAATTACATTCTCGTTTCCTGTTCTCGTTTAGGTTCATGTCGAACAGCGCAGTCCATTTACGGGGGCGGCCCGATTACCCAGCGCGCCCTGCGCCCTGCGCCCCAGCGCCCGCGCCCCCGCAGCGGAATGGCTGGCCATCGGCGCGCGGGGTATTGCGCCTTCCGCCCAATCAGGGTTCGATCGGAGGACGTCCGGCCGCTGAACGGGCCACCGGGGACGCGCCCCGCTCGCCTCTGACGGCCAGGGCGGGGGCGCAGGTCAGCGAAGCAGATGGAGAGGCGAGGAAGGGGCGCGGCCGGAGGCCAGAAGGAAGGAAGCTGGGCGGAGGAAATGGAGAGGCTAGAGCACGCGAAACGGAGGAAAGGGTGGAAATGAAGGTCTGCAGAGGCAAGGGTGAAAAGGGGGTTGACGAAGTAGGGACGGTGAATAGGTGAAGAAGGGTCGCTGAAGAAGTAAAGGATTGGTGAAGAGGCGAGGAAGGGTCGGTGAAGAGGTGAAGAAGGATCGGTGAAGAGACGAGGAAGGGTCGGCGACGAGGTGAAGGTCGCGAGGAGGCGAGAGGGCAGCGCGGATGGGAGTACGAATGGATAAAAGGACAGAAACATTGAAGCGAGTGCGACAAGGAAAGCTCAATCGACTAATCAACGGGAGATTGGAAGTGCATCATATATCTACACATATACGTAGCACAACATGCACAACTTCAAGAAGACAATTAGAGATATATGACAGAAAAGAGCTTTAAGAAGCTTCAATGTGAGGTGTCTCCAATATCAAGCGCATTTTCTCCCATATTACTCGCTAGTAGCAATTCATACGAGTTGCGTTTAATAAACAGTTTTGTTTGGATTTTTTTGTTGAAAAAGTTTGTGAACGGCGTTCCAGAAACCTTGAACTACGTTTGGGGGGGACATGTGATACTCGTGTAGTTGTATACGATGCTCTGAAGAGGATCACTAACATGTATAAACATATATCTCGTTAAGAAGGTCTTTCAACTACGGAAATATTTCATCCGGCAGCCGAATCTACAGGGCACAAACAGAAACAGTCACATAAACTTCACATTAAGAGACATTAACACTAACCACTATACAGCGAACGTTCGCATAAATATTAACAGCGATTTGATTGGCGTTTTGAAGTTTTATTTTTTACTCCTTTCGCTCGCCTCCCACAAGAGCACTACAGAAAACAGGAAACAGGAACGCCTGCCACGAATGGAACCAAAAAAAAAAAAAAAAAAAAGGAATGGGAAGAAAATAGACGAGACCCAACCCTCGCCCGCCACTTATTTATCCATCCGTCTTCGCTCATTGCCTCGAGACAATCGGCAGATCCTGTTTATTTCTTCTTCCCTCGGGAAGAAAGAAGCAGCGATTTGCGGAACAGGCGTGGCCTTGTTCTTTGCACTCCGGGTCTGCGTCGAAATGCTGCAGGCGAGCGGTGGACAGGGCAAATTCGGCGCTCTGGATGGAGTAGAGAGCAAAAGCATGGAGAGCCAACAAAAAAAAATAATCTACATATGTTATCTCGTATGTGCTCTATCGAGCACGTATGTATGTATGTATAAATTGTGAAGATTTATTTTTGACAATATAAAGTGAGATTCAATCGTTTGCAAAATAAACTAGTGGATGATTAAGCTATTGACATTGTATTTGCATTTCTACCGACAGTATTTTGTTTTAGATTAATTGTTTGTATTCTTAGCGATCTTACTTTTAATTCAACAAAGTTAGAAACTGACGAAACTCACGGACAGAAAAAAGACTTAGTTGAATGCATCTCAAACGACCACCTGAGAATATGAATCTGTTGTTGTACACAATTGTTCACGATTCGAAAAGTCTGAAACTACAGAAGAGTACTAAAGTTGATAGGCTCTCAGACCGAATAATCCAATAATATTGAGAGAGCAATAAGCTGGACAATTGATACATATTTTTTGCTATCCATCTTCATACATTTTTATCGTTTCGATATTTTTTATTCGCAAAGATAATGAAATTTACTTTATAAATTAAATCACTGCCAGGCTGTTTCTCCGTGAGAACTATGTTACTCAGGATTAACAAAGGATATCAATTTGCTGACGGTGCGTCAAATGGGGTCTTGAATTGACAACCAAGAGACCGGCACCTAAAGTCAGCATTAGTTTCACGAACGGACACGAGACGATAATGCTGTCCGAGTGGCATTAAGGAGATGGAGGGGGTATCAACAACGCCAGCTAGAGTAGTCCTTGAGCCCCGGAATGGACAATGGCACAGAGGGATCAAGTAATCTGGCAACCTCTCTATCAGGGAAGGGCATTGCGTGACACAACGTGCTGTTCACGGACCATGAGCGACATTCAAGGTAAGCCCAAACAATCGACGCACGTTTTGTTGAACCATATTATGCGTCCTGGCATGCGGCCAATCCACCAAACTGCGCACATTATGAAATGAATGTTAAAATTCAAAATTATATAACCTTCAGAAACTAGCTTGCACGTGTTACTTTAAATATTTTAATCTAGATAGCGCTATTCACTACAGAACTTCATATTTCCCGTTAAAGACACTCCTGACAGTTCAAAAAGACTTCAAAATTGTTGATTTGTTCATTTATTAAAAGCACTTATTCTAAACTGTTTCCAACCTGTTGGAACGACCTGCCCACCACAACGTCCAGTGCCCACTCTAAACACGCGCCTTGATCGACAGCTCCATAGACATAGATGAGCACGGCGTCGTGGCTTTGGGTCTGCGAACAGCGATGGCGGCGACGGCGGCGGCTGCAGCCGTGGGAGTAACACATCAACGGCGGCGATGGCGGCGGCGGCGGCGGCGGCGGCGGCGGCGGCGACGGTGTCGGAGGCGCCGGCGGCGGCGTCGCGACGGAAATAGCACGCGATGGCAGCTGAAGGAGCGCGTTAAATATACAGGCGCGACGCGCAGAGGCGTGCACGAAGCGCGGAGCGGTGCTGCGCGGCGCGGCGCGAGCGCGCGTATCCTGGAGGCGTGGCACGCGTGTTCGCGCGCACGCTGGGCGGGGGGTGGGGGAGCGATGGGAAGAAGCGGCTGTGGCTTGCTGAGCGAGCTCCACGTATCGAGACAGTAGGACATAGTGAAATGGCTGCTTCGTTGATGTGACGGAAGCAAATAAATGATATGAATGAAATGAAAAATAATCGTTTTTTTTTATCACAAGAACGCAACGACAGGAAGAGGTAAACGACAGAATTTGTAAAAAATCTTCTTTTTTCTTTTTGAAATATCAGTAGTTACACCATACAACATCTAAAAATATTTAAGACACAAAAAGATTTACGTAGTGTATACATTCAATCGCCCAAAATCGCTTGTAAGAAGCTTCAAATCCAGAATCATGCAACCCCAAAGCAGATGGGTTCTCCAATTACCTCCATCAACAAAATTTCGCGTATTCTGGAGGCCCTGGCACGCGTGTTTGTAGTTATCAGTAGTTACGCCGTGCCACCAAATGGAAGATACCTGAAAATTGCTTTAAAAATAAATTTCAATTTTCAACAAAAGTCAAGGTAGAGGTCCGTCGGTTTAAAATTTTTACTTTACATGTCTTTAATACCTAAAAGATAGATAACAGACGTTCTAGGAGACACTTCCTGAATAGTCGTGCTCACTGTTGAAAGTTCCCCAATTCACGAGTTGGTTCACGCCCGATATTTGGGCAACTTCCCACGAGTAGACACGCTTATTTTTTTGTTCGACGAGTGTTAAACTTGTTTATACTGACATTAACGAGAGTTTCGGAAATAACAAATGTAAATAAACGGGATGTATAATTAATAAATTAATAACACAAACGTGTGTACTACTTGTAGATTATGGAGGGAGTCGGTCCAATTGGTCTCCCACGCGCCGAATTTGTATCCGTAATAAAATAACGCGTTTAACGAGCTGTTGTCGGACGCAAATAAATTACGCATCAACATCGTTTTCATTACGGCGCCCACAAATAGCAGGGTTGCTACACAGGAAATGACCTAATAATCTGCTCTTAGCTGCTGCTCTGGGAGAGGTAAGGGCGACCCCACATCACAGCCATCTGTAGTTCAGAAGAGAAACAAGCGAGACGACAGCTGTCTTGCAACGGAAGGAAGCAGACGAGAGGGCACTCTACATCATACGTAATCTAAGGTAATTTACTTCTTACGATTTTCGTTATTATTAAAGTAGCGAAAAATAAATGTTTTTTATCAGATTGAAACATGATATGTCAGGGGGAGAGGTGGAGAATTAAATAAATTTAAATAAAATTTAAAAAATATTAGTATAGTTACACCCTATTACCCGAAAAAGTGTTCAAGATATAAAAATATTTGGGCCTATGCATTTATAACGCTTACGTATAGTATATACGTTCGATGGCCCAAAATCGCTTGTAAGAAGCTTCAAATCCAGAATCATCCAACCCCAAACCAGATTAGTCCCCCAATTACCTCCATCAACTAAATTTCATTAGGGGAACTCCCAAAAATAACAGGGCCCTTCATAACCTCCCCCCCCTCCCGGGCGGTGGGAACCGGCAGCAGGGGCACTCCATGACGGCTGGCTGCGCCATCTGCGGGCCCCGCGCGCAAACGGCAGCCTATTACCGTCGGATTGACGGGCGCCCGGCGCACGTGCCAGGGCGGCGCTCCGAGGTAGCTCCAAGGAGTCGAGGCTGCACCAGCGGAGAGCGTCTTCGCTCACGAGAAAGCAAGGAGAAAAGAATCCAACGCTAACGCCACTCTTTTATCTTATTGAATATATGCGTCTGTTCTATAGATTATAATTTGTTATAGTTTAATGACCTTAATGAAACAGATACGATATTTCTATAACAATTTATGGACTGTTATACATCTCTGAACGTTTCGAAGCCTGTTTGGGGTCTTTTTCAAAATCTAGTGTCCAGAATTTGTTGAAATCAAAGAAAATGGTAAAAAAATTATCACTATGCTATAAAAAACGTGTCACTTCGTAAAATTCATCTGGACAACTGATAAATTGTTATAAAATTACCCTTGTCTGTCTTTATTAAGTTCATTAAACAAATTTTTATTGTTTTGCCGAGTATCGTTGTAGCATTTTCGTAAAAAAATAGCAATCATCAAAATTGTTTCATGAAACAAGAGTTCATACAAAAATTGACTACCAATTTATTCGTTGTCAATAACTATGTATACGTAGTTATTTAAAACATTAAACATACATTTTTGCATCCATCAAAATTGGAAATAGGTTTAATTTAATTTAGAATGGTTTCAAACACTTTCATTTTAATACCAAATACACGGTTTAATTTAACAGCAAGTCATGGCTTGCGTAGTTCCAATTCATAATTTTCATTTACTCGATTCATTTACTCGATTTCCCTACGATACTCCTCGAGTTGCATTGCATCGCATTCAGTTACTTGTTCGTCATCTTGTAGAGGGGGTTGTTGCACCGCCCAGAGGACGGCACGTGCCGCCGCCGGCGCCCGACGCGACGCGCGGAGCGGCGCGGGTGGAGGCGGTCGTCGCCCCGCGCGGCTGCGCCGAAGCGGCCCGCGGCGCTCCCGAAAAACGCGCAGCCGCCGCCGCCGCCGCCGGGGAGGGTTTTACGGCGAAAACCCGCCTCCGCCACACACAGCTACAAACTTCCGCTCCGCTCCGCGTGCCGGCAATGGTGGCGGAGGAGATGGTGGTGATGTGGCGGTGACGATGGAGGTGGTGGTGGTGATATTATGGGTGGTGGTGGTGGTGACGGTGGAGATGGTGGTGATAGTGTGGGGGGGTGGTGGTGAAGGTGGTGGTGGTGGTGAAGGTGGTGCTGGTGGTGCTGGCGGTGGTGGTGGTCGTGGTTGTGCTGGCGTTGGTGGTGGTTGGTGGTGGTGGCGGCGGCGGCGGTGGTGGTGATGGTGGTGGTGGTGGTGTTGGTTGTCGTCGTGGTGGTGCAGCTGCTGGAGGTGGCGGCGGCGGAGGAGGAGGTGGCTGTTGGGTGACGGCGTGGATGGCGGGAGCAGTGAAGATGTCAGCGGAGTCGAGGGCCAGTGCCGAAGGTGGGGATGGGGTGGGGCGGAGAGAGCGGGATCGGCGGAGGTGGTGAGGGCGCTGGAGGCAGGGACGGTGATGATGTCCATGATGAGACAGTCCATGAGGTGAGGAGGTGGGGGCGAGATCGACTGGGGAGGGGGATCGGGAAGGATAAGGAGGCCCTGCGATGGCTGTGGGGTGACGGTGGTGGCAGCGGGAGCAGGGGCGTGGCGGGGGGCGGGGGCGGGTCCCAGGCGCGCAGCGAGGCTTTATGGGAGCCTCCGAGTTTCCCGTCCGCCTCGGCGCGGAGGCTGAAGAAGAAGCCGCCCGGCGAGACAATATCTTGCTAATGACGCGTGGCGAGAAGCTGCCATCGTATGATGAGATTAGGAGCGGATTCGCCGTAATGAGCCTCTCCCGAAATTCTAAGGCGCTGCGAGATAATGACATCTGGGTCATCAATGATATTACGTATCGCCGTGGCTGGAACCAAATTATTCCACGTTGCCTCCACGTTCGCCAATATCTAATAACGTACGAGAGGTTGCGCTTTGGATTGCTATCTTATCCGACAAACCATACTATCACGTCTTGTAATCAGCCAAAGATCCTTCCCAGAGCGCTGAAATAGAGAATATATAGCATGTCTCTTATTCTAACCTGATTTCAAACATGAAATAAAACATTTTCGACTTCGTGAATAAATACTCAACTTGGTATTTATTCCAGTTTCATGACACACAAACATTCCGACGTTTTGTAGAAGAAATGTAGCACTAGTGCACAAAACTCGAATGAAACAGCGCATCAGCGAAGCTCGACTGCCCGCATTCTCCCCCGGATACAGCACTCCGGGCAAAATACCGCCACATCTCCTCGACAACCACTATACACACACATTTCAGCGAAACCCGCCGAACAAAAACGAACGGAAACACTCCGGCCACCATCACCCCCCAAAAAGTGGCCGAAGTGCGCGCCGTGAATGCACAAAAAGCGAGCGCGAGCGTCGCAGATCCGTCCCGCCCCCGCAGACGCGAGGGCTCGCCGGGAAAACAATGTCTTGCTAATGACGCGTCCCGCGGCGCCGCCATCTTTAATGACCGCACGCGGGCGGGCGGAGCTCGCCTCGGGGCGCGTCTTTTGTGCGCGGAAGATTACACGCCCCTCCCGCGCGCCGTGTCCCACTCACGGTCCCTCCGTCCCCCGGCGCCCGCCCCGCGGGCCCGCCGCGCGTGCCCGACCCCCACAATGGGACGGTGTGTGTTGCGCGGGGATCATGTTGTAAATGCACTCCCGGAGAGAGAGGCGACCCGTTTTCGCACGCGGCATAAAAAAATACATTAGAGGCCCCATGAAAGGGAAGGCAGGGGCGGTGGTGGCGGCGGGTCGCGCCGCGTCATTAAAAGCGCGCGGCGGGACGGGGTGGGGTGGGGTGGGGGGTGGGGTGGAGCCGGAAGGGCGGCGTGGGGAGGGTGGGTGGAGGAACAAGGGCGCGGGGCAGGGCACGCGCGGGAGGCCCGCGGGGGCACGAGGCAGCGCCAGGAGCGAAGGGTCGGGAGGGCAACTGGAGATGAAGTACAACTGGAGCAAGCGGAGGGCGGACACGCCTAACGAGAGAGGGAGGGTTTTGCCTATTGGAGCAAGGGGAAGTTTCTGCTCAGAAACGAAAGCGGTTGGTGTCTGTTCGGAAGAATCCACATGTTGTCCTAATGGCAGAATGAAAATACTTCGTAATTCGATTTGTACAAAACAGTTTTTCGGACTAATTCTCACGAAGCACAGAGGTCGGTGCTATTCCAAAGACTTCACATTTAGCCGCAATGATAGAGTGAAAGTAATTTGTAATTCGACTCGTACAAAACAGTTTTGGGACTAATTTCCACAAAACACAGAATGATAACAGAATGCATGATGTGATATGACCTGTTAAAGGTTGTTCGTCGAGGCCTCTTAAAGGCTAGGCTAAAGAGAAATAAGTGACTGCAGGGAGTTGAAACTTGCACTGGGATAGGCCACAAGGGCACATCGCGAGAAGCATCTCTTGTATGACGCGAACGAGTGAATGTCCAAGTTTCATGAAGGTCTTGACTTCCTTCTTCTACGAAATACAGTGTGAGAATTTCTTTCGTTTTCATTCTTCTTCTTTTCACTGATGAAACAATTAAACGTATTGTAATAACACTAAAAGTATGAGAATGTGAAGGTATTATAATAACACTATTCTTGGGTTTTTCATTCTTGTCGCACCAAGGTCACCGAACGAAAAATGGAGAGGGAAGGCTTTCTCCAATAGGCAGATATATATATGCACTACTAGGTTGTGATGTGGAAGCTCCCTAATGGAGAAAGCCTTCCCTCTCCATTTTTCGTCCGTGACTTGGTGCGCCAAGAACGAAAAAACCCAAGTATAAATACGAAGTTAGACCCAACGATCGTTCTTACTGTAAAATCAGTCCAGAGTTGGGTATCTGTCAATCAATGTGATACCATATTGTACAAGAGACAGCTCGACGAAAAACATTTCCTGACAGTAGCGTGAAACGAGCGCAAGGCAACGCGGCTGAAACCTAACCGCACGCGCGGGCCTCGGGCCGAGCGACGGCAGCGGTGGCCAACGAGCGGCAGCGTCTGGCCCAATCAGCGCGAGCCGCCTCCATTGAGCCCAACGCGCGCTCCAGATTGCTGCTGCCAACGAGCCCGAGCGGCACAATGGCGCGCCACCAAAAAATTCCACGGGGCCACGGCGCGGGGGGCGGGGGGCGGGGCGGCCTCTTAGCCACTTGAAGCGCGAGGTGGTCCCTTTGGCGAGGGGGCACGACGCTCGTTCCTGCTTCACGCTGGACAAAAGACTCCTCCGGAGAGAGCAATGTCCGGAATGGATTCATTACATTATCCAAATTATACTTCGCATATGGCCTTGGGAGAGTTGGGGGAAATGTTTCTGCGAAATTGAAAAGTTGTTCAAGTGACACGTATAATAGAGTATATAAACACTTCAATAATTTTATTCAGTGCTACTCAGAATGATTCAGAATAAATGTTACAAACTTCTAGGATGTGTTCAGAGGTAGAAAATGATTTAATAGAGATATCTGCAGTTATCCATGTGAGAGTTTCCCCTGCTTTTTAGGCCACTTCTTTTACATAGGTGTTTGACAGGTCCCGTTCTGACACAGTCAAGGAGATTTCATGAACCTGCCAAACATCTGTGCATGCTGAATTCCTTAAAATTAGGGGCAAAACTTAACATGCTTTAAATGTTTATATCTCCGTTATCTTCGCAATCTCCTATTATATGTTCATTGGCAAAAAGTAATGATTTTCGACCCACTCAATATGCCCTTCAAGTTTCCAGATTTATTCTGAGACAACTGCAGAAACAAACAAATCGCGATAAAACTCAGAACAGTATTAATTACAAATATTTTGAGGCGCTCTCGTTATTTTCTATCTAAATTCGTGATTTACGTTCATGCCGTTAACATTATTGTAAATCAACTACTATATTGAGATTAACGTATGCTGTACGACGGTAACATGTAAAAAATTCCAAATGTAACAGATTACATAACACATTTTTAATACAAATAATACATATTGACATGTGCGGCCATGCCCAGGTTTCCAGAAAATTAAACCATCCTGTTCAGCGAACTTTATTACATCCGGGCAATTTACTGACTAGTTTATCATAAAAAATTTTATTCAGCCCTTATTCTTTGTTTGTTTCTTTTTTTTACCTAAAGTCTTTTTTTTAATTTTTTTTTCGCAAGCAGAGCCTTGTGCACGTCGAGAACCGCCATTGAGCCCTGGCAGGATACGGCGCTCGGCGTCCGCTCTCCCGTCCGTCCGCTCCGGAGGCAGCTGCGCCCATGACGTCACAGGGCACGGAGGCGCGCGCGCGCAGAAAATAGCCGGAACACGAGCTGCGCGT
The DNA here is from genome assembly GCA_031308135.1 of Acheta domesticus. Taxonomy (NCBI): domain Eukaryota; kingdom Metazoa; phylum Arthropoda; class Insecta; order Orthoptera; family Gryllidae; genus Acheta; species Acheta domesticus. Next base: position 202,659,785 of record JAHLJT010004567.1, on the reverse strand, counting down.
CACCAGCTGCGCCCGCCCCACCGCGCCGCTCGCCGCGTCAGCACTCGCGACGCACGCGGAAGAACTCCGCGCGAGGCGGCGGGCGTTTCGGCAGGTCCCGGCACTTCCTTGGGAGGCGGTCAAACGAGCGCATATGCTCTATTGGTTTTTATGCTCACAGACGGCGACTCTCGGAGTTGTTCCATGGTACATTTGTAATTTCAACACGAACAATTGTTTGACAACACGTATGTCATTAAACGATCCATCAGATAAAACCGACAAAAAAAACAGACAGCTCACTACAATACAATACTGCCATAATATTATATAAAACCATAAATTGACCCACAATTGCCTGTCCCGTAAGGATGAATGCCGCCAAGACCAATATTCGCAAACTCCAAATCATTCAAAACCAATTTCTTAGTAGCGCCCCGTGGTTCATTTCCAATAATCAGCTTCACAAGGAATTCGATACAGAATCATTAGATCATCACATCACATACCATGCCACAAATTTCTATTATAACATCCATCAAATGCCCGCACTCTCCGAATTCAGACTCACACAAAATCTAATCCATAGAACGAGAATCCAAAACAGATATTCATTCCATGTTTTGCAAATCATATTCGCAAGCACAGAACAGATTAGAGGACCCACAGTGGGACACCTCCCCATTGTATAGTATGTAAGCTTAGAATAACGTAGTGAGAAAGAAACAAGAATACATATGTAAAGTTTAAATAACTACCTTCAGAAAAAAATAAACGAAATCACGCCAGAAAATCAGTGATAGTAAATGCAAACCACGTGAGTAACTATTATGAGATGTTGAAGTGAAAACATTTAAGATTGGGTGTAAATATAAATAAATATGAGGCTAATGTAAAGCTTCTTAGAGAAAATATGAGATATTTGATATTTGTCACAATTAATAGTTAAGTTTCTAAATTTAAGGGCATTAATAACGTTTTAAATTGTTTTAAAAGTTGTTGATAGTCGCTTCCACTTATACATTTAATAATAACAACTAACAGTAATAACGATTCAACAGTTCTGCAGGAAAACAAGAACCATGGAGAGAGTTTGCTATGCACGTGAGCATTGTGTGGAAGTGAACACATCCAATGAATGAAACACAATGCATAACAACAATCTCGATTCTATCAACAAAAGCACACATATACACCACCGCACACGAATATACACACCTTTAGTTTTTCTACCAAGTGTGACGAACGCTTATTCATTGTTTATTTAATGCCAACTAAAAAACCACGATATAATAATATTTACAGAAGGAAATCAATTTTCCATTTCCCGTAAAAGCAGATGGTTGGTGGTTGTTTGACAGTTACCTCCAACGTTATTCAGAAAAAAAAATCAAAAAGGTCTACAAAAACTCATGTGATATGAAGGGCGCGCTCATAACGAAAACGTGTGTTCTCGCGCAAAAAAACGCTCGACAATTCGCCCCTTCCCACAGGCACCGATAAAAGGGGGCCAAACCCTCCATTCTCTCTTCTTTTTTTCACAAGAACAATCGTACCTGGTAGATTAACCAATTGCAAATGCAAACAAATAACAGAGTTATTAGTCGTTAATACCTATTTATGAAATGACGTAGGTATGATCCTTATTGGATTAGTTTTTTTCGCCTTTTTGTATCTAAAAATAGTTTAGTACCGAAAGAAACATTAATTTAGTCGAATGTTTTTGCAATGATTTCGCGAAATTGTACCTAATTTTTGAATTATCTCCATTCATTTCCATTGTCAATAATAATAATAATAATAATAATAATAATAATAATAATAATAATGTTTATGTGTATCGTGTAGCAGAAACAAATTCTTTCGAAATACATTACTCGAAATTCTAGTGTAAATATGACTTTAAGAGAAAGAACGAAATTTCATCAAAAGGTCGAGGTATTCCCAGCATTTGCCGTGGTATTTTGAGAAAAGTTTCAATATAAAATGTTTCTTAACAGAACTAACCGATCTCGCAATACTAACATAGAAATACAATTCTATATGTGGTGCTCATGGAGAAAAAGTTCATAGTGGTACGAACAAAATCAAACTACTTGTGCACTAAGCATCGAAACATGAGATTAATTGAATGAATCCTCCGCATCCAAGAAGAAGCCGCCTCATTGTCGTAATAGCGCTCGTCTGGAGCAGCTGCTGCTTCGGACACAGAAGACGGTCTCAGGCCAACCGTCGAGCGCGCACCCCATCCGTCACGAACCTCTCCTGGACGCCAGGAGCCATCAGGCATCTGCCGGACCCCCTCCCCCGCCGCGCGACATCGCCGGCGCATTAAAGCGGAAAAAAAATACGCGCGGCGGCTCGGCGCCTCGCCCTTCGCTTGGCAGAGGGCGAGAGGGCGGGGGTCGATCCCGGGGCGCCGGAAACGGCGGCCCCGCCCTCGCCCAGACGACCAGACGGCCGTAAAAGGAATTCCCTGTCCATTAGAGGGCGCCGGGCAATTTGATTAGTGACCCCGCTCCGGAAATAGTCGTTCCCATTGCGGAGCTGGGCGGACGGGCAGGGGTCGGTGACGGGAGGTGACGGGTGGGGGCGGCTAGTGGCGGGAGAGGTGGCAGAAGTCGGGACGTGACGGGAGAAGTAGGAAGATGGCGGAAGACGACGGGAAAGGGTCGGAGAGGGCAGGAGAGGGCGGAAGATGGCGAAAAAAGGCAAGAGATGGCGGGAAAAGACGCGTGATGGCAGGAGAAGGCGAGTGATGGGTGGGGGATAGGGGGAGATACCTCGCAATGGGTGTGTTCGGCAAGGGTAGGCAGACAGTGGACGGTTGGAGTGGGCGTTGGCGAGCGGTGACGAACGAGGGTAGGGGATAGTGAACTGCTCGCAGCAGGAAAGTTAGCTTTCACAGATCAAATGTGACCCGGAGGCAGATGTATCTTATCAAGAAGAAAATTATTAGATATTGCGTTCATAACACTGAATAAGGAGGACTTCCGAAACCGATGGGAATTTCACAGGAATGATTTTCCGCAATAGTAGGAAAGATATCCATTTTATAAAAAGAATCATATCAGTAAACGATGGTGTATTCTTAATTGAAGGCATCGGTGGCTCATCTCCAAAAGCCGCGACCTCACATGAAGCCAAAAGAAAATAGAACTTCTAATAGTAGTAAAAACGAAGCAACGGAGGTTTTTTGCAGGACAACTGCACGCAACTCAGGCAAATGAAAAAGAGGTGGACTTGGGCAGTGGCACGGTCGCCGTGGAGAACCGGACGGACGTGCGCGACCAGCAAGGCGGCAAGCACCGACACCCGCATTGCGACAGGGCCTACTTGCCCAACGCAGTACAGCACGACCACTCTTATCGCAACATGGAAGCAGCCTTGCAGCAGTGGCCCATTTCCAGCTTCGCGCGCGGGGCGCATTGAGTAAGAGGTGATTCACACCAGATGCACAGAGGGCCAAGTTCATGGACGACCCGAAGAGAGTACGGGTAAAGAATTACATTATTCACAAGGAACGCGTGGCAGAATTAAAATCGAATGTGCATGAAATGAGATATTTATGTCGATAAAATGCGTTATGTATATGCATTGTAGATAAATTTGGTATTATAATTTTTGTAGATCGAGTAATGAAAAGCAGATAATGAATAAAATATCTGTAATTGTAGAACATGAAGTGTAGGAAGTTGGTGTTTTACGCTACGGGAATTTGTAGCACTTCTACACGAATGCGAAGCAAATTACTGATGAAACGACAGAGAATTAGTAATGTTCACTCTCATCATTAGCTTTCCCTTACTTGCACTGTTTCGACATTTTTAACTCAAGGATGTAAATTCTACGAGTAGTATCCTAAGGTTGCTACTTCACAATGCAAAAAGACTAGCGTTCCTGAAAATGCAGCACGGCATTTTTGCGACTTAATGAAATCAGCAAAATATTCCATTGGCTTCCTTTCTGCATTTCCTCGTGCTCCTCCTTAACACAGCCGGGTATGTGGCATTAAAATACCCGGCGTAGATCACTTCTCGAACGAACCACTTAGGTGGGTTTTTTAGCAACTAATTAAAATTCTTGGGACGAGGGTGACAAGAGACGTCCGTCATTCAGGGAAAGTCATTTCACACGAACGCCAGGCGCGCGGCATTCCGATGGGCCCAAAGCGCAGCGGCGGTGGCGGCCGCCTCTTCGCCTCGAAGGCTCCGCGGAGTTCTCACGCCCATTCGGGCGTTCCATTCTAATTGCTCCGGCTGTCGGGAGACGCGACGGGTGATCCAGCTCGGCGAGGACGGCGGGCGAGCGGCAAAGCGGGCGACCGAAGAGAAGGCGGGCGCCAGGGAAGGTGAGAGCTGATGGTGGAGGGGTCTGAGGAAGAGTCGATGTGGGTGAGCGAGTGCAAGGGTGAGTAGGGGGGCGTGCCAGAGGGTGAAGCTGAGGGGTGAGGTAGAGGGAGAATCGGTGCTCGAGTCAGAGTTGGTAGATGGGAATGGAACTCATTGGGCGCGAAGGTGGATTTGTCAACAGAGTTTGCAACAGTCGTCAGAATCAACGAGTGAGTCGGTGGACAAGACGGAAAAAGGGTCGTTGGGAGAGAAGGTAGGCGCCGGGGAAGGTAAGAAGGTAGATGATGGTCAAGAAGTCTTGTGAGCGAATTGATGAGAAAATGGGTGGCCGAGAGGCTGAATGAGTCGCTAGGTCGAACATTAATTGATGAGTGATTCGGAGGGAGAGATGGTGCGACAGTCGGTGGATGGGGTTGGAGGAAGTAATTGGGTGCGTAGATGTATTATTGGGTATGCGACTCAACAGCCGAGTCAGTTGGAGGGTCACCAGTGAATCGATAGACAAGACGGAAGGAGAGATGGTGGAGCGTGTCGATGGACGTGTTCGTAGTCTGTGCCATGTAGGATGGGCTAGTGAATGTCGATGAAGAGGAAAGAATGGACAAATGCATTCACAGGCGTGTGCATATTCTGGAAAATTGGCAAACACAGTCGTGACAGTGAGTGAGACAACGAAAGGGCGAATAGTAACCCGGTGAGAGCGAGCAAGAAAATTCAAGTTGGAGAACAATCAAGCGGAGAAGGTAGTGGGAAAGTAGACAATTGGCAAGAAGGCACAGATCACCAATCCATCAAATTTACACTTTAATTGTCGCAGACAATTAGAGAGAGGGCCCACAGCAGCTATCACACGCATTTAGGCGTAGATTGAACCTTAAAACGCTCATCGCATGCACACAACCGGCAGAGGCGATGGTCTTTTTGAAGCTCCCGTTCGCCATTGCACGAACCAAACAACGCCGTTCCACGCGCTCCGAGAATCGACTCATGCAGATTAACGGCTCGCCTTTCGCCTCTCAATTGCGCCTTTCGCCTGAATTACAGTTTTAATTCCGGGTCCTCCGTCGGCCGCGGGAACGAATCGGCGTAATCCGGAACGACGCGTCTTGGAATCCAATAAGACGCCTCCATCACCTTCCTCGCTCCATTGTACGAGCTCTTCGCAGAAACAATTTCGCTGCATTGGTCGGACGCGGGACAAATAAGGTCATCTATTCCATTGTCCTAATTCTTAGGCGCCACAGATTACCATAACGACGCAAAAATGCATGAAAAAATATTGTATACATGGACCCTAAGATTCAGTTGTTCAGTAGTCATTTAAAAATTTGAAATAATTTTGCATATTAAATGCATTCGTATTTCGAAATTGTAACCGCAATTCGACTATGCATGGTAAAAGAAAGAGAGAGGGGGATCTGGAGTTGAAGAAAACGTGATCGAATTATTTTCTCCACCCCATTGTCAATTGTTTTTACGTTGTTTTTTTTTTGTGGAAAAATAAATTGAAACACAAAATATTTGAAAATACATTAATGATTACAAGGATGATGTAGTACGATATTAAATAAATATTCGTTCCAATATTCCGCTTTAACTTGTGACAAAAACAACAAACACACAAAAATCATATGAATATTCGTAGCTTCACGTGTGTATTTCTGTTAAAGCATCAACACAAATATTTGGTTCACATTGTATGTTCCTTTAAAATAAATTATTTTAAAATAACACAAATATCTGGTCAGGATAGTCTTCTAAAGTTCAAAACTTGCATCGAGTAGAAACTTCAAAATTATTTTATAATTTAAGTAAGGAATAATAAAACAAGGTTCGTTTTGCTTCACTTTCTCACATGCAGAGAACGGAAAGTTGACTATCTGTCCAAGCCGCTCCGACCCGACCAGTCTCCATTCCCCGTCCGCATGTTGCAACATAATTTTGTGAATGAAGTAGTTAAATTAATACGACTCACGTCACCATCTCACATACTAGCCATCAAAAGTTGAGCCTGTACGAAAAAAACCGCAATCAAAAAGTGGTTTAGTACCAACACACGTCCTCGGGTTCGCAATTCAACACCTCGACCGTGCCCCACAGTGTTCCACCACTCAATTTCACCACCCCGTTCCTCTAGGAACAGCCTCGCTCCTCGCTCTACTTTTGTACGTTCCACCCCGCCATCCCATTAAAAGATAAAAAGGCGCGGTTAAAGAAGCGCTAGTTTAGTACCAACACACGACCTCGAATACGGGGCTCAACAACACAACCCTGCTCCGCCACCCAATTCGTGCTCCGCGGCGCTTCTCGCCTCCCCGCCACAGCCAGCCGCTCCGCTCCGCGCCAGTGTCGCAGCCGCCGCCGCCGCCTCCGCGGTCGTGTTACTAATTAAAAGGAACTCTCATTAGCGGCTTACGCGTAACAGTTGTGTTTGTTTTAGGTATCGTTTAGCGGCGGTGGCGGCGCCACCGCCCGCGTCCTATTGTGTCGCACGAGGCGCTGAAGAGCCGGGTCGCCCGCCCGCGAGGCGGAAGGCGAAACTGGGGAAGGGGGGGGGGCGATGATGAGGAGAGGCATGGGGGAGCGGAGGAGCGAAACACAGTAGATCCGAGTGGAGTGGTGTGGAGAGGAGCGGGGTGGGGTTGGGCGGGGCAGGTAGGGGTATGGTGGTGCGGGAAGGGGAGGCTGGGGGGCGAGGGAGGGTAGGGTGGGGCGGGAAGGGGGCGGTGGTGGGGAGGGGCGTGGCGGGACGGGGTGGGGCGGGGCTGGGCGGAGCCTGCGGGGGCGAGGTAGGGCTGGGCGGATCAGGGCGAAGTGATGGTAGGGGGCGGGTTAGAGCGAAGTGAGGGGCGGGTCGATTCGCGGCGGGGCTGTGGGAAAAGGAGGCGGGGAGTAAGGCAATTTCAAAGGACGAGCTAAGCGACGCACGGCCTACTCCCGCAGGAGGCTGCGAAGGCTGTGGAGCAGGCGCTTGATGGGAGACGTGCCCGAGAATGCGGATGCCGCCCTCCCCCCTCCCCCCCTCCCCCCCTCCCCCTCCCACTCCCCCTACACCCCGCGAGATCAGTAAACGCCGCGTGTCGCTCCTACAAAGCCTGCATCCAATAACACGAGGCGAACACGAAAGGTCGGCGCTGCCACATTATTAGTACTAATACTATATTCCGTTACGTCTCAAAGATCCATTACATCAAAAGCGACAGCATTTACTAAATCAATGGCACGAAATTCAATTACATACCCATAACATGAGTCAGAAACGAAGAAATAAGTATCAGGTAGGCGTTTACAACAACCCAAGATCTCATGATTGTAAGATATGAACACAAGGTATTAAAGTAAGAATATAACAATGAATAAAAATGGATTAAAATATTTAGAAAGGAGAGAGAAAGACTGTCTAAATATTAAAAATAAGGTCTTCAATCTTTAAATATAATTAAAACAATTAGAATCAATCGAATAAGTACCATATTTTAACTCAAAATTCTCAGTGGTTTGAATGTAAATGTCACCCGTGAAAGTTGGTCGCATGCTGTTGAGCTCCACGGTATATGTATGAACGTACGTACATCTCTATATCCAGTAACCAAACAATTGGAGCCCATGTTGAATTACGTCAGTGCTTTTAAACTTTACAACGATTTCATACGCTGGCGATTACATTGATGAAGTTCAATTACAATCGACGAATACGCTTTTCTCTTCATGAATGAGGCAACGCAACAAGTGTGGCACAAACAAACTTCGTCAATACTACGCATTTCTATTATGTTGCAATAATAGACCGATGCTAAACCAAAGCGATGCAGAATACGGCATTGTACCGTGTACAATACTCGCATCTAATAACACGTGGAGGGAATCGCGAACACAGCATCACGAAGATGATCCCGCGCGTAGGCTCAGATGGATCGGCGGAGCGCTGCAGCGCAGGTTATGAGTTCATGTGGGCGTTGTAACGGCGAGACGCGCCGCGCCGCAGAGCCCCGCGTGGCCGAACTAGCGCGCTGCGCGGGGCAAGTGTCAAAGCGACGACGCAGTCGCTCAGAGCGCGCGGCGAGTCACAAAGCGCGCGCGTTCGCCAAGCGCACAATTAGAGCGGTTCGTCCGGCGCGTTTGCCTCCTCGCGACGGGAGAATGGGCGTGCGGAGCCGGCACAACGCGCGCTCGCACACAAGGTGGACCCGGCGAGCGGTCTTCAACGCGCAAACGCGATTCGGTGGCGCGCTATGCAAGCGGGCACGCCCCCGCCCCCGCCCTCTTCGCCGCCCCGCCCCCGTCCTCGCCGCCGCCCCGTCCCCCCCCGCCGCTCCCGCCCCCGCCGCCACCAATCCACCCCGCCCCCGCCCCTCCCCCGCCGCCGCCCCCCGCCCCCACCCCCGCTGCCGCCCCCGCCGCCGGCCACGCGCGCGCTCCGTTGCCTTCGCAGCCCAGAAGTCTCCTCGTCCCCGTCTCTGCTGGCGCCGGCTCCGTCCACGTTTGCGCTTCCAAGTCCTCGCTTGCCGCTCAAGTCAATGAATTGGTACCAAGGCTGGGTCATCAGCGATTGTCCTGGCGACGTCTACGCCCATTGTTCCAGAACTATTATACTCCACCTCACACTGTAGGATCTGCGAGAGCAACGTTTGTGTTTGGAAAGCGTCTCAAATATGAAATTTCAAATGGACCTGATGTTCAAGGAAGGCACACGGTCAACTTTGAATTGTCAGTTGGTGTCATGGGCGAAATGGAACATGCCTTGATATCGCAGACGACTGTTACTGCCAGAGCTAATGATAGAGTACCAAAGTCTGCGTCATCAAACACTGGTATGGGCACTGCATTTCCACATTTATCGATGTTGTCCTACCAAACACCGCGAGTTCTCCAAATAGAACTTCTTATTCATTATACATCTTATACATAAATTTAAAATACGTCTTTTATTACGGAAGTATTGTCACCTCATTATATCAGTAAATTAAAATATGCCTAACTCCTGTAAAGTTAACACGAAGACAGGGAAACTGAGTATTTTATCCAAACACAGTTTTCTCTCCTCGTGCAGGTAGGGTTATTAGTTTTGCAGCGTTAGACAAAAGAGTCTTTTCCATTGTGGAAAATACTACAGGTTAGTAATTATGAAGGATTATTTTCTATTCTGCAGGAAAGTTATGAGGGGTTCCCGGAACACAGTCGTTTGTATTCAGTGGCTTCGCAGTACACTGAAGTACATTTCAATACCCCTTCTTTTCCCTAAAAAATCTCAGTTTTTCTTCTCAGATTTTTCCACCGTCATCGACAGTTTAGCCATCAGTTCCACCATCAGCGTCGCATCCACAACTCCCCGTAGCATCTTTCCCCTCGCTCAGACATTCCCATCACCACATCCCCCTTCCTCGCCCAGTACGCCCAATTCGCTCGCACACGTCGAAACTCTCCTTTGCATCCCCGCTCTGGCACTCGCCGCCCGATGCGGTCGCCTCTTCCTGCACCGACGTTCGGCTGCGTGGCGCGTGCAGGGAAGCGACATTCCGATTCAGAACGCCCTCTCCGGCGTCCGGCCGCACCGCGCCGCCTCCGCCAGTTATACAATATTCTCTTTGTGCGAAGCGGGCGGCGGCGGCGGCGGCGGCGGCGAGTGGTCGCCGGGCACTGTGTCGCGATGGTAATCAGAACGCAGAGTAAGCCTGGCTTTACTGCGATTGCGCGCGGCGCGGTCCGAACAGCGGTGCCTCCAGAGGGTCGGAGATCGCCAGGAGGAGGAGGGGGGGAGGTGAAATGGGTGGCTGGCCTGTAATTAATATCTCAGGTTGCAGAACCCCCCCCCCCCGGGGATGGCCGAGAGAACGTTGTGGCGATTGGAGATCGCATCCTCCAAGGGGAGGAGATGAAGACTCGCAAAAATCGATTGTGATACGCAAACGTACGTACGCGATAACTCTTAACCGTCCGATCGAGACACGATTACGGAGGGAACATTTTGGCAACACTGTTCCGAATAATATAATTTGTATTACTTGTTTAGAATTTATTGCAACGAATGGAGACACTGATTTATCATCCACAAAAAGCAAGATATTTTTTTATTCAATATTCATTATTTTTAATATTGGTAATTATGAACTATTTTTAGAGTAAATTTGCAGGTATTTAACGTCAATAAATATATCATATAATGCACAAATAAAACGCATAATTACTAAATATCTTTATAATATATATCACATTTAGCTTTACTTCTATATAACATACAGCAAATAATATTATGAGCATTAACACGGTGTCATCAACATCCTAGCTGCACTTCAATCCAGATATAACTAGACGCCATTTTAATATGTGACTTGTTGGATGGGGGTGGTGCGGACATTTAAAGATAACAGAAAACGCATTTTGGGAGAAACAATCCCGCGGCGGCCGAGGGAAGACTTCGCCCGCAGTTGATGAAAACGGAGCGGCGCTGCGGGTGCTTTCAGGGTTGGCAACGAGTTTAAATTCAAAATATTTCTCTAGAAATATTAAACTATGTATTATTGAAGCTTTCATCGTGTAAAATTTAGGTATAAGCGATGATTTTCGTTGTTTATTCACATCTTTCCTTCATGAAGTTTATATTTTAATCAATATTAATACTCGAAAGTAAGTAATACTAAAATGCAGGTTTTCATTTCTTAATATTTATAAACAAATTTTCTATAAATGAATGAAATGGGATAGTAGAGACACGCAAGGATCGATGGGGAAAAGTAGGAGTCGGCGGGGCAACGCAGAGAGACTAAAAAGACGCAGGAATGTGAGAAAAGGGAGGGTCAGTGAGGAAAGGAGGAAACGGTGGTGAAAGAGGACGGCGAGGAAAGGTAGGGGAGGGTGGGAAAAGACATCATTGGGGGAAGAAGTCATTGGGGATGGGGAAGGGGAAGGGGCGGGGAAGGGCAAGGCAGGACGGGGAGAGGCAAGACAGGGCGGGGAGGGACGGAGAGGGGCGGGGCAGGGCGGGGAGGGGCGGGGCGAGACGGGGCAGGAGCGGGGCAGGGGCGGAGCAGGAAGGGGCAGGACGAGGCGTGGCCGGCGGGGCGGGGCGGGGCGGGGCCGGGCCGGGCGGGCGGTGGGGGGCGGGGCGGTCTAGAGAGCGCCATACAGAGCCCGCCCGCATGACGCGCCTCAAGAACGCGATTGCGCTCCGCTGATTCCATTTGGCGGCGCCCTAATGCACAGTGATACATCTTGCGGGCGCCCTTTTTCCAGACGCTCTTTCAACTCCAAAACAAAGAGGCTCGTTGAATATTTAACAATATCCTGTTTTTCTGGCCGAGTTGTTTTTCGCAGACGCCCTTGCCGACGCGTCTGGAGCTGGCGAGGACGTCTAAACCCTCGCGGGGAAGGGAAGGTAAAAAATTACGACGCCGGCGCTGAGCTAAGCCGTAAAAGGGGTGGACCATTCGGAGTATTAGTCACTTGAGCAATTGAGGTCTGTCAATAGCAGAAATGATGGAGAGGCTATTTTCGTACATTCTCTCCCGAACAAGAGAGATATCTGAATGCATCGGCTCTAGCCTGCACGAAATGTCTTACTGCAGGCTGAAAAAGAAATGATTTCTCTTCGTGAGGAATCGAGGGAAAAAACGTTTTGCTTTACTATGTTACATATAGTATATGAAAAGAGTTTCTGAAAGTTTTTCACTGACAAAAACATATAAACTCTCGATAGGGTGGACATTTTTTTATACAGAAGGGTGCTGATACAGGCTCACATCTGGCAAACGAAAATATTTGCGAAACACATTGGGTAAATTTATACATAAATAAACTTTCCGTAAAATTATTGTTATTGATTTTACCTGAAGGTTGGTAAAAAAATACCCTTGATCAAATAAAAAATAATGAAAATATTTTACTTCTAATTTTGTCATGGTTTCATAAAAACCAAGGATGCTGAACATTTCTAGCGCTGGCAATACAATTTGGTATTTTTCCGATTGAAAAACGGCAATACAACTGTATTCTACTACACGAAGTATTAAACAATTCATGACTCCCCGAAAAGGAACTTTTATCAGAAGGGCGAAGGGAAAAGGTGTCACGTTGGAGCCACGCAGGTGTGTGTAAGAGGTCGATGGCACCGCAACCACCCCCTCGCCGCCTTCCCCCAGCACCCCACGCCCCCTTCGTCTGCTGGAGTCGCTCTCCGCTTCGCTCCGCGACGCCGCGCACGTGGCAACAGCAGGAAAGCAGCTGCCGCCGCCACCCTGCCACCCCGCCGCCGCCGCCACCGCGCTACCCCCGAGCGCACGGCTCCATTAGAGGGCGCGACGGGGCTAGTTTTTAAATCCGGTCACCTGCCCGCCGCCATCTGGCTCCAGGTACCCCGAAATAAAGCGACGCGTCGAACAAAGGGAGATGCCGTCGTTTGTGGCCTCCCGCCACCGTCCTCACCACCACCACCCTCGCCGTCCCCGTCACGACCTCCGTCGCCGCTTTTCATGTAAAATCGCCACCCAGTCCGTGCCTCCATCGTTATTACTACTCACCTCGGACGATGGCTGCACTGCTACGTTGCTCGAATTGGCCATTTGCCGCTACGATCAGCTCGCTCCCTGTCGAATCCATTTCTATTGAGAATGTTCCCGCACGCCCCTACAAACGTCTCCTACATCCATATTAGTTCATATCCTTCTCGAGTCCTCCACATCGTTACTAACAATTTCTCGCTTTCTCAACAGCAGTATCGACGCATACGGCACTATTACCTTACTAACGCCAACACGTTTACAGCCGTCCACATCATTCCCTTCGCTCTTTACCGTCAACACAATCATCATTACCTCCCTTACAGCGACCATCGCAGCTGCTCCTTTCACCGTCCTCATGGCGTTTGCTATGTATCATCCCTTCGCCAATGCTCCCCTGCGGTGCCTCGATGTCACCCTCTGGTGTCCTCAGTCGCACCAACCCACCCCCTCCCCCTCTGCGTTTCCAAACGAGCCACTAAAAGCGTGTTCTGCCATCGCTTTAGTGGCGGTGTGAAAACCCCTTTCTGCGCCCTGGGGGAGGCTCAGTGTCACGGGCGCCGATTCAGAAAAAGACCCTCTGACCTTTTAAAATATCGTTTAACTGTTTAGTAGCCCCGACGAAAATACCCGGCCGGGTTCATATAACCCGGCTTATGTAGAATATGCAACGGCATGGTTTGGATAATGCTGCTATTGGCATTATGTTGGCTCGTATTGCACGAAGCTTAGAACACGTAAATCCTCGCGACATGTTTTGGGAGGCGCTGAACAAATGGATAAAATTTATTTCTTTTCGCTTGGCTACGCTGATGTTTATTTATACAACGTAAACACTGCCGATTCGAGCGGTCTGCTTTCCATTTTCGCATCGATAATTCTAACAAACACAAATTTTCACGATACGTTCTGAAGACTGAATCGCGTGAGATAACACAGAAATAATCTATCGTGAGAAGAGCCAAGGACAGGCTAGGAACTCAAACGAACAGTGGAGGTCAATGCTGCTACTATTTCTAGATATAATGAGGTCAAGGCCTGACAATTCGTCTGGATATTTAAAGGTGTGAATTTCAATTATTTGGAGATTCATAATACGAGAATTAATGCGTATGCTGGAACGAGCAGTCTGTAAATGCTAGGAATTAACAAGGATAAATCTGGTAACCAGATTTGATACATGCATAATTTGCTGATGATTGATGTTTAATTTATCCCGATGTACAATACACGCCTTGTTATAATTTCAAGCCGTTTCCGATTAACTGCATGTTCTTAATACATCATAGTGTAAAAGTCATTGACCATACAGAATATTGAAATATGGTTCTTAATACACCCAATGTTGCAATTCACTTCTTTCCAGCAATAATTAAAAATAATTTTGTTAAGAGGAATATTGCGATTACTTGCATATTTTAAAAGCTTCCAGTTAAAAAAGTGACTATAACTGTTTGTAGGACACTCGTCTCTTTTCCTTTAAGAAAACATTTCTATAGACATTGTGTAGGGTAGTATTCCGACAAATACTGACTAGGTAAAACGTGTTTTAGTTACACATAGAGAAAGAATATTCTGGGTTGGCTCATTCAACGTATTTATCAGGATCGGAAGCTGTAATTTGTAATTTTAAAGCAAGCAGTACTCACACATACACGAATAGCAGGGGTAACATCTGCCGTTTACACGAGTCTCTACAACACCGGTTTAACGATCTTCTATATAGTGCAACACGATGTTATATACAAGAGGAGGAACGATTAACATCAGTAATTGCAGCTACATGGCCTTCTACCCTATACTCACACAAAGAATTCGCACAATTATTTCTTAAAAAGAGCCATTTCTGGCTTTGGTCGTCACAACAAAAATATTTGAATACTTGACAGTATTTTGCTTATGTTTAATATACAGCAGCTGGTTTTTCGCCAACAAAGAACCGAAACCCTCCAATGTACGCCATTCACCCTTAGTTTAAAAAAGGCTTTCTTCCCCTTATGTCGCACGAACCAACACTAAATACACACTCTAAACAGAAGGAAACGGAAGCCCATCACTGACCACTCCAGACATCAGATATCCGGTGTCGTACAACCGGTGTCCAGCGTCGTATCCCGGACCCCGGAGGGTAGCCAACATTAGCATAACCAAGGGATACCGCCTACCGCCCCGCAGGAAAAAAAAAAAAAAAGAAGCCGTTCCTCAGCCTCCGCACACGCCTTCGGCGAGCACCCCTCCCCCGGGCGCACGCGTGCCCTGCGCCGAGCGGCAGCTGACCGTGAATGCACGCGTGATTTTGTATGCACGCGGCGCGAAGGGGTGGCGGGCTGCTGCGCACCCCTTTCGCCCGGGCGATTTGCGGCAGAGCAAATAAGGCGGAGGGCCGTCGCTCATCTCGGGGCTAATTTGGCCGCGATTGTCCGCGCCCGGCGGGGCGGAATCGCTCCAGATGGCCCACCCACCCCGCCCCGCCCCGCCCCTCCCGCCCCGCGCCGAGCGTCCGAGACAGAGGAATATCGAAAACAATGAAGGCGAGCAACGCGTAGCCGAAGCCTCCGGAGTGGGGACGTTGCAGCAGGCAGGGGTGGAGGCGGGGCGCGGTCGGGGTTAGATAAGGGTTAAAGGTAAGGGGTGAGGAGGTGACGGACGGCGGGGTGAGGGTTGCAACGGGGAGGCTATTAGCGAGGAATTTTTTCTGTTCTCCCCTCGTCTGGACGTAGGGGAATATTGAATCATCTGAAATCGGTTGTCGCGTGATGTTCCGGAACATGGGTGATGTCCAGTGAAATTAGAGAACAATGCTCAATCCAGGTTCAGGGGGTGATTTTTTGGAAGAAAAAATTGCGAGAGTTTTAAATCGCGTCATCGTGTAAGAGATTTCTTTATTACGATCATACATAGAGCAGTCAACGTAAAGAATGTACACAGGTTACGGTGGCACGACACCATGTGCGAAACTACTACATGCAAGGACCTCCCGGATCGGCTGTGGATGTAAAACGAGCACGGGCTCTAATGGAGAAGCGAGTGAATAGCAGAAGATGGTGCAGAGTGCAGCGCAGGGGATAGAAAAGATCCTAAGTGGCAGACGGCAGCTCGGAGCATCAGAGGCGAGCAGATGCGAGAGCACAGGGGAAGGGTATAACAGTAAATACGCCCTTCGCGCATTTGCATACCGTGTTTTGCATCATATTTCAAGCGGAACCCTAAAACGAGCCGACAAGCCACATCTGGGAGAGTTTCAAACACCAGAGCACTCTTTCGTTGCCACAATCTTCCCCGGGGGCTCTGTGCGTTTTTTCCCCTTTTTTTGGCAAAAATTTTCTCTCTGAGGGAGGCCCAGGTTTAAATCCCGGACCGCGAGCACATACGCCCGCCCCCGCGCGCACACACACACACACACACACACACACACACACACACACACACACACACACATGTACAAGCACTCGCACAAAAACTCCCACAGTGGCACAGCGTATTCTTAACAGAGCGAGATAAAATGTTAGGCTTCCTAGGTCGCTTTGTCCGCCTAACACACAATGGATCTCAATTTCCGGCCCCGGAAATGAAACAGCGAGTATCACACAAAAGTTAAATTATGAGCGAGTTAGAATGAAAACGTTTCATTCCGTGTTAATTTAACACAAGTACGAGAAATTACGCACTCCTGGTATATGAAATTTACTAAAATGAAACAAAATGTTTCTGCGCTTTGCGGGCTATTCCGGGTGTGTTAGATGAGCATTCGTGCCCTGGATCCGCCGCAAACTTTGTATTAAAAAAGACGAATTTTCGCTCGCAAACGCTATTTTCAACTGCTATCCGGCTCTCTTTTGTCATGGTAGGAGTTATTTCACTGATAATTTTCCGAGTACTTGTTTTTTATACACTGTGAATGTTTGGAAGTTTTCGCCGAATGTGTAAGTACGTACTTTCACGTATACAGACTTCCGAACCATCCGAAGACAAAACACGGAAACTGAAAGTTTTATGTCTCGGAGAGAAGAGGCATCGTTTGATGCGGCGCGAGTGTTCCCAGAAAACTTCTCCGCAGTCCGTTGAAACGTGGAAGGGCCGATACTTCAAAAAACTTGTTCGCGAGGCAGTACCTTCAGCAGCAACACAGGGCCTCTCCTCTCCTCTCACACGTGTTCCGGCGGCTGCGTCTCTTTTGAGCCGCGCGATTAGCCCAGAACAAGGCGAATCCAGTCGATATTCTCGAATCTTCTGCCCGTCAAACCCAGCCGCCGAAGCTTCACAGGCCGCTGCTCCGCCGGGCGCGGCGAAATTCTTTCGCCCACCCGCGCGCGTCAGGTACAGAACCTCGTCTCCCACGCGCGGGCGGCGGCAAGGCGGCCCCGATCTTCGAAAGCCAACGATATATCTCCGCACTCCGTCACATTTGCGGAAAAAAGCGGGCGGGCCTCTATAGCGAGTCGGAGAAGCGCGTCCAGTTTACGGCGGAAGATGAAAACATATCGGTTGGAGAGCCTCGAATTGGACGTGTGGAAACATACGACTGTCGGCGCGCACCCGTCGGCCCGCCGGCCCTGCTGCGTTCGCGGGACAAGGGAAGCTCCGTTAATTGAAGTGTGAAGGAGCGGTATTATACAGCGAAAGTCTCGTCTTTGTGGAGGAAAGAATAGGCGCGGGGACCCAGGTATAAACAAGGCCAACATTCCCCGAGCTCCCCTAGCGGCGAGCCAGCAGTGTTCAGCTGCCACCCCGCCCGGCCAGGCGACGCGGCGGCGGCAGGAAAGATGGCCGCCACAAAAGACGTGTACAGGATGCTTCGGAATGCGTGGGCAGGACGCCCGCAATTGATTTCTACATATAGTTATTACCGCTAAAGTGTAATGGAATCTTTTCCACTCTCAGTTACCCCTTCGTCAAGACAATTGCTTCTAAATGTGGCAACACTTCTGAAGCTTCCAGAATTGCTATGAAAGACGAAAAATGATTAAACCAACAAGTCTCTCAGACCGTTTGGAAAGTTGAGGAAAATTTCCAGGAAAAAAGATACGATATACTGTGGTATGAAAGCGAACAAAATTGCCACTACTCACAGACTTCCCACATTTCGTTTCTTCCAAATGGCACATTCAAATCTCTAAAAACGCCATCTGAATGTCAGCCCTCGATAACACGCGGTAGCCTTTCATCCGGGGTGAGAGCTGTGTGGAAGAAGCTGTGTAACGTAATTTTTGGAATCGGGCATTTGTTCCTAAACTGCCTGTATAAGCTTTGGTCCCACGTGTGTTCCGCGGAAAATGGGCAACGCGGGAGAGAGGGGGAGATGGGGAGGTCGGCGTCGTGGCGGTCACAAAGGCCCCTGCGGCGTCATAATGCCCCCACGTCGCTGCGTGACCCGCGGCTCCCCCTCCCCCTCGGCACGTGAATGCTCCAGTCCAAACACAACGCCCGCCCGCCACGCCTCGACCAACCCCACCCAGACGCCCAGGGCTTCCGACCGGAGGAAGACGCCCAAATGCCACTGACAGAAAGAACGCCACCCTCCACGTTACTTGGCGAAGATTTCACGAACATTCGTCATGGTTGAGAGAGTCAAGCTATAGACACATCTAGAGAAATATGGTTTCTATCTACTTATTCTCTTCTGCATTCAGGTTCCATGATCTCCCAAAGGCGTTCCGATTTCTAAACTACGAGTAATTTCGTTTCGTTTGGAACATCATCAGCAAAGGAATATTTTCACGGTTGTTCATTATGATATAAAATACTACACGTGGTGACTCCCCAAAAGAAATGAAAAATTAGGAAATACGAAGTTCATTATTTCACCCATCATAAATTTAATACACATATGGAAACGGATATTGATCACGTAATGAGTACAAATTATAATTAAAGCTCCAGTTTCCTTTTCGAGTCTATCCTTGCAGATATTAAGGCGTAGTTATTCATAAAATTATGTAACCTGAGTGTACTATTCTAATGTTTTCTAAGCCAACGTATACTATACTTTGCATCTCGTCTTCCCAAGCACATGTCACAAATCTTCCCAAGTACGAAATCACAATCGTACAGACAGCATCTCAACCCTACAAAAGACGTCATCTAAATGTTAATAGAATGCAGAAACAGCTAAGTCCTAAATGTATTTACAATACCACAAACGTTCAACCCAAAAGAAATTTACAGAATCTTTTCAACCACTTTCTACATAAAGATTGTACTAAATGAATGCACATTATCCTTTCCTGATTGACCTTCAATTACACACAATAGTATGTGTAAGATTGAAACGAAACACACGAATACGATAGAAACGATAGAGGCAGTTGACAATCTTTGTCAGCACAACAAACACACACAGCGGGGCAGCGACAACTTGGGTCCAATGGAAAGCAACGGACAAACGAACGAAACGCTTCAAAACAGCGGCAGGGCCAACATGAAGCCGAAATTAAGATTTACAGAGAGCCACATTCCGCTGATAGGCTGGCCGCGGCGCCGCGCGAAAGAGAATATCCATGGCGCTCGATTGCAGGGTCGTGTAATGAACGCCGGATTTCCACAGAGAGGAGACTGCGCCGCGGTGCGCCGGGAGGATGGGTGGAACGGCGGGAGAGGGGAGGGATGGAAGGAACGGAGGCGTGGTGAAGGCAAGAATGGGAGAGATGGCGAGGAGTTGGGATTGGGCGAGGCGTAGAAAAACGAGGAGGGGAGGAGAGGAGATACAAGAAGCGAGGTGGAAACAGGCGCAACGGAGAGAGGCGGGAGGAAGCGTGCCCAAGAGAAGCGGAGTGGGGCGGGGAGGAACGGGGCAGTGCGGGACGGAAAGAAAGATCCGGAGAGGAGCGGGGCGGGGAAGAGAGGAAGAAGGTGGAGAGTACGGGGTGGAGAGGGCGAGACGGAAGATGCGGGGCGGGGCGAGGCGAGGCGAGGCGAGGCGGGGCGGGGCGGGGCGAGGCGGGGCGAGGCGGGGCGAGGCGAGGCGGGGGGCGGGGCGGGGCGGAGAGGGGGTTTCAGGAGAAGAGGGACCCATCGGAGAGGGACAGGGTGGAGACGGGCAGCACGAGGAGGGGCGGGGCAGAACGATGGGGGGCGAGGAGGGAAAGCTAAAAAAAGCTTCTGCCTCGCATCAAATGCAACCGATGAAAAATGGAACCGCTCGGTTTGCTTTGGGCGGGATGCAGCGCGGGAGCAGGGGGACGAAGGGGAGTTGGGAGCAACTGGGGCCGCGAGATCAATGAGGCGGCTCGAGCGTGGAGGGGAGAACGTGGCTGGTGATGATGACGGTGGCGCGAAACAGCAAAAAAGCCTTGGGGATAGGAAGTAGCGGAGTTGGGGGGAATCTTGGGAGGATTGCAGAGCTGGAAGCAAAGCCGGCAGCTGGATGTTATGAGACCTAAAATGATGACAGGGGCCAGGAATGCAAGTAAACAGAGGGTACGACCGCACGAGACGATAAGGTCACGAGAGCGATATTAGTTAGGGGTCAGATGTACGGCTCAGATAACGCACCGCAAACGGCGAAGGCGTGGACGCAAGGAGCAAAGTACGAAACGACGTCAAGAGCTGTACAAACGACGTCATATCGACGATGAGAACGCGGGATAAGGCGAGGACACTAGCGAAATCCGGAAGATTGGGGCGGGGGGGGGGGGGGGCAACAGGACAGCAGCGAGACCGCGCTGAGGAAGGGGTCAGGGTCGCCAGATTGGGAAATCTCGTCCCCAACATGGGGATTTTTTTCTTTGTGGGTAAAGAATGAGGAACATAAATGGACGGGGAATGTTTGGGGAATTTTTGGGGAAATTGTTTTCATCCTGCGTCGAGATAGAAATATTATTCTCTCAATTATTATTAATAAAAAAGAAACAATAGATATAATGCCCTCTCATTTTTATGTATCAAAAAAAGAAATATAAATGACAGGCACAGAGAAAGAAAACTACGAGAAGAACGAAGATAGAATGAGGCATTGAGCAGCTTGATGTTTGGTTGATTTGAATAAATTCTTTGAATTTATGGGGAGGTAATGGAATCGTCAGGGACAGTTCACATCGTTTGCCAATTTATAGAATACTTTATTTTATTTTAAAGTTGGGGAATTTACTTTCATTGGAGTGGTTATTTGGAGGAATTCCGTACTAGTGTTGGGGAAAGAGCCCGCAACACATCTGGCAACCCTGGGAAGGGTTTCTACATGAGCGCAGAGAACAGCGCGGGCGGGCGGGCGGCGACGGCTTCGCAAGGCAGGCCAGGAGGTGAGGGCGAGGCGGGAATCGCGAGGCAGCGCCACCTCGAGTGACAGCGGTGAGGACGCGTGCGGAGCGGGAGGCGATGTCAGCGAGGACAGCGCGCTCGGGGACCGTCCTCCGTCCTCCGCCCTGTTGCCGGCCGGCCGGACGGCGGGACGGCGGACCGCGGCGCCGCCGCCGCTTTCACACTAAATGGCCGGAGCGTTCGAACCAAAGTGGATTATCGTGGCTGAATATGTAACGCCTGCCGGCCGCTCGCAAAGGACATTCGCGTGACAGTTTAAGAGGCAGGCGCGCATCGATCCAGCGGCCGGCGCAGGGGCCGGCGCCGGGCACTGCCTTACCGTGACGCTGCGCGCGCTGGAGACGTGGACACGCACGCACGCGCTTGCGTGGAAGCATCATGAGCCCAGAACTCACCTGGAACAAAACGGAAAAACACGTTAGAACGCACATACTAAATTCGATATTTCATGCAATACAGCACATGTAAAACAAAAGTATTTATGGACGATGATATTATGTTTTCTACTAGATATAGATTGAATTTAGACATTTAGATAACGTTTTAGATCTAATTTAAAATACCTTAATTGTTAACAATGTTAAAATAAATTTATAAACCATCAAGTCCACTATTTTGTACCATAATACTAATTGTTTAATTTTTTTTCATACGGCGCATTTTCAACGGGCTGGTGGAGTCAGGCACAGCCCTCATGGCCGCCTTCCCCAAACGCCTCTTTCCCAGAGAAAAATGTAAGGCCACGCGCACGCCGCCGGCTGGTGCCCGGCTGCCGGCGTCACCAGTGGGGGCCGGCCGTTTATTATAATGGTGGCGGGCTTAAAATATGTCGGAACACGTCCCCGTAGCGCGCGGCGTCCTCATCACCCTGCTGTGGAGTTATCACGTCATCGGGCGAAGGCACGGGGAGGGGGGAGGGAGGTGCCGGCGGCGACGGCCGCAGCCCAGGAGAGACCCCGACCCTGAACGCGATAACGATCAGCAGCGGGCGGCGGGCGCGACGCGTGGGGTGCGCACCCTTATGCACCGTCCGGGGTGCCTGCGGTGAGAGCGCGGGCGGCGGCCACGGGGAACAGAAGATGAGGCATGTGGAAGTACAAAAAAATGGAAATGTAGAAATATAAATATTATTTTTAACGTTCAGGAAGGAAAATTATCCTTTGACAGAGGTAAGTTGGAAATGCAGGAGAAAAAAGGCAACAGCAAGAATGCCTTTTTTTTGGGGGGGGGGGGGAATTAATATGGTTACATGTTCGTTAGAGAAATCATGAAAACTTAAAAAGAATTGCAAGAAAGCACAGAAGACGATGATCACAATGGAGATTGGTTAAACCCCTGATTGAGGAGATGGTCAAAAGAAGAGAAAGAGATGAAGCTCTTAGAATACGAAGTATGCGAGTAATGTATACATATGTTTGTCTTCCAAAACAAAAGTAAAGCGAAAACGAAAAGAGTACCGGAAACGGAAGAAAGAACAGAGGAAAAGGAGAACGCACGAAACGGAGGAGAGAACTCAGGAAAACCAAAGAAAGGTATGTAATGAACCACGAGAAATTGCAAGGAACGCCGAAGGCAGAGCACGATCCAAACGGAAGTTAAAAAACAACACCGAATCGCTCACTGTAAAGAAGCTGAGAGTGACAAGGGGAGCCGAAGCCGACACCAGAAACGGGGAGAACTGAGCCAAACGTAGCTCAGAGAGACCGCCGCGTGAAAAAAAAAAGAAGAAGAAAAAACCGCGACGACTACGAAAGACCCTTTTTGTCCCCACCCACCCACTGCCGCCTCTCAGCCAGCACGGAGTAATCTGGAAATTGTCTCGCCCCTGCGCGGGGCGTGCGCCGCGACCAACAAAAGAACGCAGCCACTCACGTGAGCGCACTAATAGAGGCGACGGCGACGGTCGCGTATCACGCGGCGCGCGCCTGTCGGACGTAACTACCGCCTCTGGAAATTGAAGCGTGAAATAACGGCTCCACGCCACCCTCCACGGCGCGAGAAAAGGGAATCGGTAAACACTAAAATCTTCAATAAAAGTTAACTACTTTACAGCGATCGTGTTTCAGAGTCATTTCGGATGCTCGGTGTCGGGAGACCCACACCGTAAAGCTGTCGCTGTAATGGGAGGTAATGATGCAGAGAAGGCAATCCAATGCAACGTCTATTTTTCCCCATATCTGGATAAGCAGAGAGGAGACGAAGGTCTGATCGAAAGGCACCGAAGTAGGAATACTTTACGAGGTGTGTAACTTATTGAAACTATTTTCAGATGTAACATGGCGTAGTACTACTGAACATTATAGTCATATGACAAGTACAAGAAACTTCGACGGCAGTACTACGGAAAGAAATAGCATTGCTTATAAGTTATAACAATTCAATTCTTCAGAAGAAATTGTAAGTATATAATTGCATAAGGAAGCAATAAACTTAATATTTTCGAATTTGTTCAATTTAGTTATTTCTGGGCGTTCATTTATCATGGCGTGCAATGTTAACGAATTTCTTTTCCTTTAAGACATATGTCCCGAAACAATACTTCGGACACTTGTAGAAGATAAACACACATTTTCTACAACAGAAACAATTTCATGTTAACGTCAACTTCTATCATAACTCTATTTTCACAAACGAATCTTTGGAAATAATCAACTTTTAAAATACGATATGATTGAACAGTAATAACGTTTTCGAAACAAACAGCGAATAAAAAAAACTTGACGCATTTTTCCATCTCCAAAATGCAGAACCCGCAACCAAGTCGAGACAAGAGAACGGTTATCCCGCCAGAGCCCTTCAAACCGCGATATAACTGCATCTCCAACCCTCTTTCCCGAAAGTAGAACAAAAGACTTCCCTCTGGGGATCCCTCGGGGACAAGCGGCACAGAGATTCCGATCCGAGAATATAATATAATCCGACGTGGATCTTTCTCGGGCGCGTTCGACGCGGCGGCCCTTCGGAGGGCCAGCCCCGCGCGGATTACCCCATCCCTTCGCCAGAGCAACCCTCGGCCTGCCCACTTGGCCGCCCTGACCGCCCCGGTGGCGGTGGGTGTTGAGGGGGCGGAGGGGGTTGAGAGGGCGGTAGGGGGGGCGTGGTGGACCGCAGGTGCGGGGCGGACCTTCCCCTCAAAACCGATCACCGGCGCATTTTTCGCCGAGCTGAGCGCGTGACGACTCACCGGGCCGCGGCCCGCTTGTCCGAGCCGTCGCTTCGTTGGAACTCTCGGCCAAGAGAGCTCAGGATTTGGGGAGTCAGCGGCGGCTCCAGGGGAGGGAGATCAGGGCAATCTACGCTCTAGTGACGCGACAGCGACAAACTCACTATCGATGTCGGCAAACACCGATGTCCAAAATTAAAACTTCGGTATTAATAATACATCGAACAAAATACATCCATTTTGTTTAAAAACCGATGTTCTAAAGCTCGTTTAATACCTCGTAACATTAAATTTGTTTCCAAACTGAAATTAATTTGACAGAGACCTGGTATATTAATTTATAAATAAAATATAATTTAAAACAGTTAAAAACGCATCCTCGTGGCGCGAAATATGGGGAAAGACGAAGGTTGTCAGGGTTTCAGGATCATGTCGGGCGAGGAACAGTCTGCTCAATGAAGGCAGTGCAAACCACATTCGAGTGGTTCATACACATAAATAATGGTGCCATCCGTTATTATTTCACATTTCAACTTAAAAAAAAAACAATGTGATTATGGAATTTTTCATCTTGGGACGAAACATTGCAAATATAAAATCATTGAGCACAAAACATCGCTGTTCAAAATCAACGACTTGAATATATCGATGTTTAAAACATCTATATTTTTATAGAAACATCGATGTTTTGAAATCAACATCGACGTAGCATCACTTTACTCCATTTATTTTTTTGAAAAATTCAACGTATTTGTCGCGTCACACCCAAACGAGTATCCCCATCACGAAGAATAATTTCATTTTATTCAAAGCAAAGAATTAAAAAACAATTATCGAAAAATATATTGCGGGTATCGAAACTGAGATTGTTCCCCCTCCCAGTTATCCCAAATACTTTCAGGACCTGCACCTGTTCAGAGCCGCGAGCGAGTGACACTCGTTTCAACCCAAATGAAATTCACCTCTTCTCAGAGTTGCGTCAGCCACGTGATAAAGAATTTAAATACAATGAAGGAAGCGCTTTCGTATGCCACGCATGTAGGAATAGCGGACATGGAAGGAATTTCTCTTTTGCCTCTAAGACAAGATAAAATCGGGTTTCTGAACTACGCGCGTAAGCTGAAACAATTCTCCGTTCGAAATAGAATGCAATAGAAATATTATATTAATAGTTAATTGAAGATAGCAAACTGAACGAAAACTTTCAAAAATAATTCAATTGATTCATCAATAAAAACTGTCAAAGCAAGAAATTTTACCACGACTCCCACCAATTAAAAGATACCATCGCTCCCATAAATTAAAAATTGTATTTCTCGTTCGTATTATTATTTTCTGTTATTGTTGTTAATAAATATTGTCACAAGGGAAGAATGAAATGCTCGCGAATGTCATTAAACATAAAGCCGAGCCCCTGACACGGACTGACGGAGACGTGACCAACCCCGATGCTCATTCCGTTTATTTCTCCCCCATTCCAAAGCCAGATCGCGATGCGCTTTTGGTTCCTCGTTTCGAAAGCCGGCGCCGCTCGGCGCGGACGTTCGGCTTTTGTGGCGAAGAGCTTAGGGGCGCGGTCCAGCAGTGAAAGGTCGACCAGCCTCGTTTTTCTCACGAAACAGGCGTGTCACATTGGGAAACACGGGAAGAGCATTCGGCTTCTTAGGGCCGGTGAAAGGAAAGATATTGAAACGTGCCCATGGAGTACCATTGCTAGCTTTCTGAGGTAACTGACAGCTAATGCGTTTCTTTGCACCATGCATTTCTGTCCAATTGACAGGCACCTTTCGAAATGAATGGAGTGATTATTACGACGTATTTTTTCTCTCTCCAGTGACATATAAGAAGCTGAAAGCCAAAACGACCATATTTGTGTATTGTGAAGTAATCGCAGGAAAACGCAAGAAAATGAGAACGGAAAATTAGATGTAAAATATTAAATGCTTCTGTACTAGAAAATAGTGGAGGTTAAGAATTTAAAGAAACATACAAGAGAAAGGAAGCAGTAGATGAGAAATCGAGTAAACTAAACTTCACATCGAGATGTAGCACCGAATAACCAAATGCAGGGCAAGGAAACAAAATTAAGAAGGAAATGAGATTCACAGACCTAGGGAACAGAAATATTGAAATTTCTTCTTCTTCTTTCGTTTCACCCACTGCAGGATACGTTGAATTAATAATTTCCTTGTGTGTTCTTTCCTTAGTGCCCCGTCTTTCTTCATTCTTTCAGATCTTCTTTTCCTCTTTTTTTCCGAGATGATCGATTTGGATTTTTGTGTAGCTTTGTCTTTGCGACCTTATGTTTTCATCTGTAGTAATTAATTTAGCTTTTCGATCGATTAGTGAAGATGGAAATTTATTCTATACGAAGAAACAATTTAACTGAGATATTGCGTCACATTCGCACCTTTTTCTTCAAATTCTAACGAACGTTACGCTTTTTTTTCCTTGCATCGTTCTCCTTTCCCCTCTTAAAACACCGGTAGCGAAGACTCCGCAAGCCCAGTGGGTCTCACCACTCACCGACCGATCCGACACGATCCGATCCGACCCACCACGTTTACGGCGCAGCGCGGGCGGTACGTGACCGGGGCGACGACGGCAAGGTGCGCGGCGGGCAGCGCACCTGGGGTGGCGGGGGAGGGGGAGGGGGCGGTCGAATTCGCGACGCTTCGTTAGACGGGTCTGAGTCGGGGGACGTGAGAAATCAATCGCGGTGGGGATTAGGGGGCGTCGCGGCCGCCGCCGCCTAGGCGACTGCGTGGGGGAGGGGGGAAGAGGAAAGGGTGGGGGTGGTGAGGGCGGTGGGGGTGGTGAGGGCGGTGGCGGCGGCTTTGTGGCCTCGACGCGGTCGCCAACATCTCGCAGTTTCTTGCGGTGGAACGTCTTCACGTTGACATATTTCTCTTGCTTTGTTTTCCCCAGAGGGTTTAGGGAAGGGTCCGTTCTAGTAAATACCACTCTTCGAAATTTTGTTCTCTTTTTCAATCGTCTGGCACTATTTTTCTGTTCACTACAAAAAAAAGGATTACTATTCTCTGTTGTAGTTCAATAGCTTTTAGGTTTACTATTCGTAAACTACTTTAAAGGTTTTGGGTGGGAGTGCAGAAACTTGATCAATAATGCACTTATCTCGCAGTGTCCATTAAACCTGTCAAAAAGTAATATGTATACAACAATGAAATTGAACATGTACATACGGTATTCTCTCTTTCCTACTAGGCAAAGTCAATAGTACTCGTAAGTATTACGCCCATTTCTCTGGCTGTCACACATCAAAAACAAAAATTCCAGTTTCTCTGAATTGAGCTGCAATAAAGAACAGCGCATTTCCAAATAATACATGAATAACTCCTGTGAATAATATTTTCGGAAGTGCCTTGTGACTACACACGACGGCTTAAGGCCTGCAACTCTACTGACCCATAGATTTCTAAGAAGTCAAACGTTCCAAATCACCCACGCCAGCTCATCCTGCACCTTTCCCATCCCTTCCATTCTCCCACCAACGCCTTCGACATTCCAGCCTGCGCCCTCCTGCTGAGAGCTTCCCCGAACGGAGCGAAATCCGTGAAAGACTCGCGGAAAAGCCTAATTAATGACGAAAACGACTCACGGAAGCCGATTTGCGGGACGCGGTCGCCACCGCGTGCTCTCGTCGCTTTTCGCCGATTTCTTGGAAGCAGCGCGGGGAAGGAGGTGTGAGAGGGTCTGCGAGGGGCACGAATCTAACGCGAGGAAAACCTATAAGGGATGGAGGGAGGGTGGGTGGCGAGAGAGGGGGGAGGAAAAGAGAGAGGGAAGGGAAAGAGAGAGGAGGAAGAAGAGAGGGAAGGCGAGGGAGGAGGGAGGGAGAGAGAGAGGAGGAAGAAGAGAGGAAAGGCGAGGGAGGAGGGAGGGAGAGAGAGTAGGAAGAAGAGAGGAAAGGCGAGGGAGGAGGGAGGGAGAGAGAGAGGAGGAAGAAGAGAGGGAAGGCGAGGGAGGAGGGAGGGAGAGAGAACAGGGAGGGAGGGTGGGAGGTAAAAAAGAGAGATAGAGAGAGAGAAAGCGGAGGGAGGGCTGCGAGTGGGATGCGTGAGGGAATGCTCTCGGTCTGGTAATCGCGTTGGCGGCCACCGTGATGCGACGTGCCGCCGCTCAAAGGCGCCTCCGGACCTCCCTGAGGACGCGAGGACGTTCCGACGTTACCTGGCCGCGCAACGAAAAGTCGCCTGCCATTTCTGTTTCGACCTCACAATATTTTTCTTCTCACGCAAATGGTTTTTACAGAATGACTAATATCACATGTTACAAGACTACAAATTCTTTAAAATCCTCTACTGTTACTGGGTCGTCACAACGCAGTACCTGTATGACCAAGATTAAGCTTCTTCGAAACTCCGCGGTAGGAATGTCTGACTACGGAAACCATTTGCGCTGCCTACACACCCTCTCGAGGTCTGGAAGACACTTTTAACGAGTACATGTTCGTATTGTTTAATACTGTTGCAAAGTCACTGAAAAATAGACTAGTTATGACAGTATGAAAAACCATTACGATGGAAATGAAATGTCAAAACTAACTTCATTTACGGAGACTTCAAAATCTTTTTTTTTTACTCAATTAAAACTATAGAATCTTTCTAAAAATGATTATGCTAAGGACCTGCTATAGCAATTTGATTTCATAAAATTTCACAAACAAAAAAGGCTATTGTTTTTGTAAACGAGCATTTTCCAGCAATGTACCGAGTATATCAGACACCGAAGAGCTGTCAGCCACAATGACACGACGACCTCGTTAATGCTGCAACAGAAGTGTATGTCATTCTAATCGGCGCCATTCATCAATTAATTAATTCAGCGCAATCGGTGACGTTCCGTGTTTCTTGCTCTTCGGCGCATTACATCCGGGAAAGCGTATTCCGGGGGACTAGGGCCGATTGTGCGGCTTGCTTCGTTATCGGCAAATCGGACGGGCCGCGCCGGCCTGCCGCCGGACAGCTGGCCGCGGGCGGTGGGCGGAGGGAGGGACTGCCATGGCCGCCTCGCGGGCAGCGGAGGGGCGATCGATTTTCTATAATTCGCTTAATGCGTGCAGAGGACGCGAGCTTCGGATGTGCCCGCGGGTGGCGGCGAACGGCGGTGGATGGCGGCAGCGGCCGGCGCCAGGCGCAGACTGTCGGACGCGGGCTGAGGCGGTGGATGGATGGGGTGGAGGCGGTGGATGAAGCGGTTGGAGGCTGGAGGTTGCAGTGGGAGCAGTGGGCATTAGGGGGCGGGAGGTGGTGGTCCGGCGGCGGGTATAGTGGGTGGCGGTTGGTGGCAGTGGGTGGCGGTGGGTGGCGGTTGGTGGCGGTGGGTGGATGTAGGTGGCGGTTGGTGGCGGTGGGTGGATGTGGGTGGCGGTTGGTGGCGGTGGGTGGCGGTTGGTGGCTGTGGGTGGTGCTCAGCGGTGAGTTGGGGTTGGTGGCGGTGGGCTGCGGCGGGGCAGCAGCGGGTAGAGGTGGGCAGCGGTGGGCGGCGGTGTGCGGCGGTGGACCGACTTGGGCGGCGGCGGTGAATGCTGGCAGCGGGCGTCGGCAGGAAGAGGCGGGCGGAGGCGGTGGATGGCGGGGTTGGAAACTGTGGGTTGCGGTGGGCGGTAGGGGGCGTTGGGCGGTGACCCGGCGGGTGCGCAGGTCGGGTGTGGACTGCGGCGGGCAGGGGCTGGCGATGACAACGGCCCAAAGCGCCCAAGGCAAATGCAGGCAAAATAAGGAGAGGGGAGAAAATGGCGACTATGATTTTAAGGAAGTTGGAGGTTGCATCGGGGACGATGTTGAGTATCCGACAAACGCTCCAGGTAAGGCGACCTGTGGAGTAACAACCTGCAGGCTCGCTTTCCATCTCTGCGCATCGGGGTTATAAACCCGATTACAAATACTTGAAGAAGCTGAAGAACAAATTGGGTTTGTGCAAAATTTTCGCGAGATTTTAATGTTTTTGTTATCCTTCATTCCTCCATACAGGTCTCAGCCTCTAGTACTGAAGAATATAATTAACGCTATGTTCCGGAGAGCTTGTGACTTTATGACGGCACACATTGCAATGAGCGGTGACTAACGCGCTATAACGGCCCTTCTTGTCAAAGCACAACACAAACAGGTAGCTGAAGTCGGTAATGGTGCCAGCACCGACAACGACATTTTGTGATAACTATATTAGTGACAGCGCTGACGAGCCCAAAAGGAAGGCAGTAGTTATCGTCATCTTTTAGGTATTCATCTTTGAAACACGTATGACAAAATTCTCCTGATTCGTTTCCGAGAAAAGAACAATCACCTCCTGACAGACGGTGTCATTATTTCCAACTCACACGAGCGTGGCAAGTAATTCTGAATCTATAAGAATAATAACAAAGCTTGACCTGAAGAAACAATCCCCCGAAAAGAGCAACATTCTTCCGGTCCCGCTTCCCCAAATCCATTGAATCCAACACGCGCAACGTCACATTCCATTTTCCCAAATCTGCGGAAGGCAGGTGAGGCATTTGTCTCGATCTCCGAAGAAGGCGGAATGTCACGTATTTTACAACGGTTGAAAAGGATCCCAACTTGGGCGCCGCGCACAATATGAAGACGTCGCGGGGCTCCGCTACGTGAGAGAATGCTGTGGGAAGAGTGGGAAGGCCGACGCACGGCCAGCCGCACTCGCGCTCCACAACCGCAACCGCAGGAAACAGCCGACAATCGGCGCCCGCAACAGAGGACGGGGCAAACAATGGGCGCTCCCGACGCGAACCCCGCGCCTGCGCGTGTTGCAACGCAGTGCGGGGTCGCCTCCATCTAAGAGGACGGAAAACGTGCATGCAGAGGTGGATCCAGCCGATCAGTTTGGGGGGGGGGGGACGTAAATATTTGTTAAATAATAAACATATTTGATATTATATTGTATATTATTTATGTACTGCAGATACAATGCTACGCAATATTATTGTTTAAATAATTATATAATTGGAAAATAAATAAATATTAAGTCAACTTTGTCAAATAAAGGAAGGTAAACGAAAACTCTATCCCCCCCGGATCCGCCAGTCCGTACAGCTCTGCAGGATTTCAAAGCAGCAAAGACAGCTGGGTGAGTTTCATTGTCGTACTGTGTTCCATGTCGATTTGCAGGACTGAAGTGCATTTGCGTGGTGCTTCTTTCGCAATGGTAACAGTTGTTTGAACAGAGGCTTAAAGGAGGTATTTCATCGAAGAATAAATATGGCCAATTTCCGTACTCATAACTACTGATAATTTCAAACTTCCAAACTTCTGAATAATTTCACTCTACTTCGTTTCAAGTTCAGTAAGTGATAAATAGAGCAATGCCATGAACTTATATTCCTTAGCAAACTTGCCAAAGGTTTATTTTTATTGTTTAATCCTAGTCATTTAAGTGAAGAGAAATTTTTTTTAATTCCGAAAATACACTATAAAACTGAGTAATGAGTAGTTGTGCAGATCGCAGTTCATGCAGAAATATTAAACAACGAAAGAACAAGAAAACACTTCAATTATTGAGTGATAATAAACATACATAAAACACCAGCTATTTTCTTTCACTGTTAATTATCCAAGTCGGCTTACAACAATGACTCATTTTACAATCTTTGCGTTTTGCCCATTCTCATTAATAACCGTCAATTTTATCGGATAGTTTGTTTAACAGAGGGTCTGTCTTAGGGGATTTTCGGCCTCCCAGACGCGTGCTCCCTCCCACTGCGCGTGCGCCCCGGGGTGGCCCCAGCGCGGCGGCAGGGGTCGCCGTCTTGGGGCGCGCGGGCGTTCCCACAAGCGGGGCAGGTACAGAGGCCGCGGGGGCGGGGCGGCGCGTGCACCCGCATATCGTTACCTCACCCCGCCCACGCCCACGCGCGCCGCCCGCCCGCCCACCAGGGGACGCGTCCTCACGAGCGAGTCGAGGGCGAGTCCTCTGGGACGGCGACGCCCGCCCTCGTGAGAGGGGTGGAGGCCGGGGCGGGGGTGGGGGCAAGGGCGGGCAAGGTGTCGTAAAAACGAAACAGACACCCGTGGCGATGCCTGCCGCTTGAGAGGGATGTTCCGAGAGGAAGTGTTTGCAGGTTGCCTACGTCGGCAACTGAAGGGCAGCCGCAATTTCTGATAGGACGCGGAACAATGAAGTAGTTGAATTTTGTAACAGGAGCACCAAATGATTCAAGACCGACAAAGATTCAATAATACCGATAAACTCGGAAGACACGAAATTTTGAAATAAATAAATTTAAAAACAGAACTAGAGATTCAGTAAAGAAAATAACACAAAATTCATTAGCGATTTAGTGATATTTAGGGACGACATGATAGTGGAAGGTAATTTCTCCATCATCAATATGTTTTGTGCAAATAAGATGCTGGGAGACATATCTTGACGTAATGCGTGAAATTATTAATTTTATTTCTTCAAATTATTGGATAAAGAAGCATCTTCGAAGCTGAGGAAGCCCCTGCCGGATAAAGGCGTAAGAGTTGCAACCTGCATTTACAAATATTTTAAATAAATCAACGTGTGTGTGTGTGTGTGTGTGTGTGTGTGTGTGTGTGTGTGTGTGTTCCGAAGGAACCTTAGAGGATGAAATGCGGACTAGTTTGAAAATGTCACGGCCACTTCTCCTACACAAACGGGCGTACGCTAATGCGGTGGAGAATGTAGGGGGCAAAGAGGAAGAATGGAAAATATACGAACAACGCGAACGGAGAATGAAGAGTAAATATCTAACGCACAACATATTTATTACAAAAAAAATCAGTCCATTGAAAAATTGTATCTATATATTTGAAAGGCCCCTTTGAAAATGTTTACGTACTACCAAAATATTATGATAAGCTTCGTTTCTGTTTGTTTTTATTACGGAAAGTACATACTCATATATTTACTTTAGATTCCTATTTGGGGAAACAACACAAAAGAGAAAAACTTCGTATTTTACATGGATATGGCAACACGAAAATCACTTGATGAGAAATTCTCTCATGCAAAAATTACTCTAGAAATAAACGACGGTTAGCATTGGATGTAAATCCGCGAGCACGAGCCTTGGTGTGTCGGATTGCTTGAATTATTGCCGGCTTTCAACAGGAGGCGTGCCACAGGGTCGTAAGTACTGGCTGGTTAGCAACAGTCAAACACGTCGGTGGACTTACTAGTGGGTGGAGCAATAGTGCGCCCTAAACAGGCAGTAGCATTACATCGTTACAGAGCGATCGTACGGGAAAGAAAAAACCAAAGAGGGCAAAGGAGGATTTATCTGCTTCTAACATGCCGTCAACAGATCTTCCCATTATGCGGTATAGAAGCTACTTAGAAATTACATGCATGACATGAAAATATGTACTAATTAGTGTTACAAATTTACTTGTAACAGATAAATTCAACATGACGGATGGCTTTGATATTTCATTACATCAAAGCGGTATTGAAAATATGGATTGATTCTGTTACTTAGAATTTTTCATTACACGCTGGTATTGTCTGTCGAATTACAAAACATTCGCTTTCACAATTTGTCATTCGTGTGCTCCGAAAAATGAATGAGCGTTTAGTCTGAGAAAAATACTCAAATAACCGGACGAACAAATTAGATACGAGTTTGAATATATAAAACACTGAAGTAATTTTCCCCATTATTTTGCTGCAAATACTAACAAAGAAGATGAAACACTGAACGTGAATGAAGTAATTTCATATTCATCTCATGGCAAACTTCATCTCACAGAAAAAAATATATTGCAGTGTAGCTTAACGCTGATTTCACTTGAACTACCCATCATCGATTTTCGCATAGTACTGAATGTAGTGAAATTGTCGTAAATGATACCACGAGAGTTTAGAAGATTATTCAGTAATTCTCAATCCGCGTAAGGGGAGTAAATTTATCGAAGAAATTCAAACCAGATTCGATACATTTTTGGAATTAGTTGAATTATCACGAAACAGTCCATTCCACACGGAACATTTCACTGGAACATTCACGAAACAGTCCGAAATATTATTTCAACTTTGCCACAAAAATGAAACGTAACTCCTTCGCAACAAATGAAGAATTTTCGCTGCAGGCGAGGCTTCTCAGGCGAAGGACCGGGTCTCCTTGGGTCGTGAATCGGGAGTCATAAATCGATAGCCAAATCCGCACGCGCGTTTACGCCGCCAAATCCTCCCTCTAATACTGACTGGTAGCCCGCGCGCTGTCTGTGCGAACCAACTTATTCATCCTTAATCGGCTTGACCAACTTCGCGGACGGGACGGGGCGAAGTCCACGAAAACATGCGGCGGCGCGGAGAGAAGAGCTGCGCAGCGAGCCGAAATATAAGCCACTGGGACTTTCGCTATTGCTAGTGACAACTTCAATTTGCACTTTCGGTGGGCCGAGATTTAAAAGATTTTCGTTAAATATCATGTTTCCACCTGAAATTCGAATTATACATCTCCCAGTAATAGTACTATAGTTTTCATTGAAAGAAATAATCGAAAGTGATAATAACCAAAACAAGTAGACCAATTAACCCCAAGTTTAAGAAGCTTCTTTGCTCCTCAGAAGAAGCCATCTACTGAGGGTGATAATTGCTGATAATTTCATACAATGAATATTAGGTTATATTCCACATTATTGTATGAATGTATTAACTGTGTGTCTTTTTACTGTCTTCGTGTGACATCCTTTATTTTACAAATAAGCACATTGTTTTACATCTGATGTGTTCCACATCAAACACTATAAAACAAATAAATAAAAACAAAATGGAAAGGTTCAGTTTGGTCTCCAGGTACGTCGCGACTCACCTGCTTTCTAAGAACATGATATTGCGTCCTCGTCTCGATGCAACAACCGCACCCTCCCCACTCACCCGTGCAGCCGCCATTTTGTCCGTGCCCGCCGCCATGGCCACGGTCGCACGCCTTCCACCGGGCGACGTCGCGCCGACATCCGCGTTTAGCTCCGCCGCCGCGCGGCATAAAATTAGAATAATGCGGGTGTTTGAATACGCCCTACGCACTCGGGCCGCGCCAAATGCTAAAAGCGTGTTCCTCGGGCGCACGCGTGGCGCGGGGGAGGGGCCGACGGCGGCCTCGAAGCGTTGACACGCGGGCGGAACCAGCCCGGAGCGAGACTGCCGCGAGACGGGGCACGATTGTTACGGTTATGGTCTCCGGTCGGTCGGGTCTATTTTCTAGCGCTGGGCAGGAGTCCTTCCTTCCCTTCGTTTTTGTTTTTATGATACTCCGCGACGGCATTCGCAGGGACGCTTTGTCCTCTAAGGGACCCATAACACCTTCGGCAGAGGGCCGGTTTTACCCGTACAGGTTTATGCGTCTCGTGTTTAACCGTACCTCGAATACACCGACATACCCCTGTTTCTGGGTCTCCTTTTGTTTCGTAAACCGAAGACGCCAAATTACTCCAACTTTAGCCCGTCCGGGATTGCAGTCTGTCGCGTTTAAAGCAAAAATTACCACCTAAAAAGGTTTAATAAAACTGTAGCTGATACAGGTTAATTTAAAACAGACGTTTACTGTAAGGTGAACCACCAACATTAAGAAAATTAGGAGCTGTTGGGTTCTCTCTTTACTCGACCCTGCGGGATTCTACCGTCAGACACTTGTGTATATCCGGACGGAAGGGCGAATTCATATCCGTAAAACAGTCACGTATTCGCCCCGTGCGTCGGTCCCTCCAAGGCGGCGAGCGAGTGCTTTCGACACACGACGTCGCCGAGCGGAGGTCAACGCGTCGCGGCGGGGGGGGGGGGGGCGACCACGGAAGCCAATCACGTAAATGGGCGGCAGCCGCAAGCGCGGAAGCGTGGGCGTATGGGAGCGTGGGCGTATGGGAGCGTGGGCGTATGGGAGCGTGGGCGCATGGGAGCGTGGGCGCTTGGGAGCGTGGGCGCTTGGGAGCGTGGGCGAATGGGAGCGTGGGCGAATGGGAGCGTGGGCGAATGGGAGCGTGGGCGAATGGGAGCGTGGGCGCAAGGCAGCGTGGTCGTCGGTGCAAGAACGGAAACCCCCTTTCATTTCGGTGTGTGTGTGTGTGTGTGTGTGTTACAAGCGTTTCCTCCACCTGTTCAAATCCACGGTAATATGCGCCTGAGAACCTTGCAACGACGCCACTCACAGCTTAGTTATCAGACACAATCCAATTCAAATTCAAATACATTTTTGTCGTCCAAACTGTTTTTCCATCACCCATTTAAATTTGACAGACTCTATTTAAAAAAAATACATAAACAAAAAGGAAATTTCAGGAAGAAACGTATGCTCCATGTTTTAAAATTATGAACACATTTTCAGACAGATACCAACAATCAATTCGCACACTCATTCGAGGATTATATTTGTTTACCAGTAATAATCTCAGTCACGAACACTCTGACATGAAGGGATGAAATGTATCAGCCGCTAAAACATCGAATGCACCCGGTTTGTAACTTGACTGGCTTTGTTACATCTCGCGCATTGATTTTCTCCGGCCCTTATACTTTCCTTCTCGCTAAACATGCCATTCTTATCGATTCGCGAGTAGTGTCTGGGAGGTAACTTCCTTTACAATATGATGAAGAGCTGAAGTCTGCTTCGAAATGGAGCTCGTCGTCCTTAAGTGACTCGCATTTTTCAATCGGACGATTGTATCCTTTCGCGAAGTTGTTGCTAAAGATGATGCAAGCTTCGAAACATGAAAGTTATTCATTTCGATAATCAGTATTAATTGCAAGTTATTCATCACGTTTAAATAATCCTGGGAGTATAAGCAAAGGGTCGGCTTTCAATACTCTTAATTTGAGTTTAAAACATACAGCCCAAAATAAATTTAATGAAGAAACGTTAGGGTTACTCGTTTATTTCATTACCAGCACACGTTCGGTCAGTGGCTTGTATCCATTTCTAATTCCACGCGCGCACGCACACACACGTCTTATATTGGCTACATATGCACTGACAGTTATGACAAATCGTTGCCATTGATGTGACATACTACAACTTTGTTAGAGAAAAATATAGCAAATCTCAATTGCAGTGAAAGTTAATGAGGCGAAGCCATTCAGTGCGTGACCTCAAGTATACAGAGTTACAAGTGACTGCAAAGTATAACACATAGGCTCCTTAGTGTGTTTGAGGCGCTCGGTAGAATTAATAGCAACGGCCGACGGCTCACAGTGGGTGATCGGGTTCAAGAATTCACCGTAAACGGAGGAGAAATGAGATTGAAGGCCATTACGCCTGGTCGTTTAACGACTAGGTGAACGGTAGTAATCAATTCCACACACAGCACTCGCAGAAGGTAAGACTGGAGTTACCGGTTCCCGGTACAACGTCTAACTAATGCATAAATATAAATACGACTTGCTGTGTCGTTATTCCTATGATTTGCCATTTATTTGATATTGCTGCTATCTCCGTAGTAAAAGAGTTGTTGAAATTTGATTTTCGTTCGGAGGACAAACTACAGAATACACAATAATTTGCATACATAATAGTGAAATGGATTTCCAAGAAATCATGAAAATCATCGTATTTAGTATTTTTTTGTATTATATATAAGCTTCTCATACTCTCTATAAGCAGATTTACTTTAGGCCAATGAACGTTATTAATTCTTTTGTTACATTTCAATCCTCACTGGGATATTATGCGCGGGTTTGTAACCTACCATACATCAATAATCCTATCGTAAATATCGTTATAACAGGCTCCTCGGTGGAGCCAATAATGGCATTTTACCTTCAAAGATTACAATTAATTTAAGCCCTAAATCTTCGTCATAAAATCTCATTTCACAAGAAATATATTAATATACTAAAGATAAAAATTGGCAGAACTAAAGAGAAAAGTTTACAGTTTAAAACGTATGTTAAGTAAGACCTTTTTTTTATTTCACATTATTTTACGAAGCTAGGCGAAGCATTCGTAAATTTTAAAAATTTTAACAAAGCGTATTATTTCCTTTAATTTTTATCCTGCGTGTATTCTTACATTCTTCCGAAAAAAAAGTAACTTGTCACATCTGAAGCATAAATAAGATAGACACGAAATAATTTTATTTGTCAATGCACAATAAATAAAATATGAATTATTTAAAAAAGCACAACATCTTAACACGTATAATTTATGTCTACACACGTGATTCCATTTCGTTACGCAGGTATTATTGCGAATGAGTATTACCTGCGGATAAATACGAGAAGACACTTTCCACGCGCGATCTCTGCAGGGGGAATGCAGAACTGAAGGGGTCGCGGCTGCAGCGTTTTTGCCGCTCGCGGCGCCACTTGGCTGATTCATTATTTACAGACCTATCGGGCCAGAAATGGCTAATTTCGACCGCGTTGTTTAGCCTCGGCGCCGGTGTCAGCATCATTCAATTTGGAAGGGTGTCACCCCGCTTACCTCCCCTGCATCGGAACGCCGATATTGTTTTGGAGAGGTAATGGAAAAAAAATAATTCGGAATTTGCATACAAAACGAAACATATCGATGACATTTTGGTCGTTGGATTTGGCATACTTCTGAAGATATAGTTTATGAATTAGTGTTTGGTTGGACTAAGTGAATATAGAAAAACGTGGCATAACACTTTTTTGTATAATTTTGAATCAAATAGACAGACATATTTTAAAATAACGATAAAACTTACAAGTATACAAAAGTAACAACTGAACACTAGACCACCTCTAGCTTTCGACGAGAAAAAACAAGTAGACACATTTCTAAGGCGAGGCATTTGTACACTTGCTCTCAGAATAAAACTAACAATATATTGTCAAATATTCATTTATATAAAAGGTCAGATTAAGAGTCATAAATGTCTTCGAAGAACATTCATACAACTTTCAATAAAATAAGCCTCCCTGGCCCTGCCCTAGTGTTCTACTGACGTACTGCGTGGGGTACTTCTCCCCAATTGTTTCCAACTCGAGGATCCAAAGCCGCGCCGGAACTAAAACTCCCATCGACCATTCCATCCAAACAAAGCTTTCTCCGCAGCCAACCCGGCGGGCTAAATCTCGATCATAAAGAACAGGCAGCTCCTACCCAGAGC
The DNA here is from genome assembly GCA_031308135.1 of Acheta domesticus. Lineage (NCBI taxonomy): Eukaryota > Metazoa > Arthropoda > Insecta > Orthoptera > Gryllidae > Acheta > Acheta domesticus. Next base: position 202,620,478 of record JAHLJT010004567.1, on the reverse strand, counting down.
AAAGCGAGGGCATAATCCACTCTCCAGCGGCAGGGCGCTTCTCGACCTGGCGCCCGCAGCTCAGAGCCCTTCACGCCCTTCGGCCTTCTCCCGCGCGGGCGGGTGAGCGGGTGGGCGGGGCGGTCCGCATCAGCCCACGTGCAACCGCTCCCCCTGCCACCGCGTGTCCCCTTCTTATTTATGCCGCCGGTATAATCATAACGAACGACCCGGCGCAGCCGCCGCAGCCAACGCCGTCGACTAACCGTTATTTACCGACACCGGGCCAGCTCCGAACTCAGCGCTGGGAAAAAGCTGTGTGGCGGACTTCTGTCCCCCCTCCCCCCCCCCCAGCCGCTCGCCAGGCCACTTTCCCTGGCGCGCTCAAAAATATCTCCCGGGCCACTTTGCCGGCGGGCGCGCGGAGGGGGGGGGGGGTGAACGAGCAACCCGCGATGGACGGGCTCATCGAAGGCCTAGAAGCTGACAGCGAATTTTCAAGATCGGTTGGAATTCAGCGTAGTAAACTCCCTAGAAAAAAAATTCTACGTTCTTGCCCAAAAAATATCGAAACTTTGTAATAAAAACTTCATTCCCTAATTTTTATAGTTTTATAGTATATTTTATTTAAGATAAGATATTTATTTCATATTGGACACATATCGACTCGCTCTTCTCCAAAAATTGAACCGGTAACTGTTTCTCTACCATGACCAACGCAAAGTAACTCGTATAAAAAAAGAGTTTCTTTGAATGATTAGCACACATATCTCACAACAACACATATTGCTTGTTGTTGATTAAATGACAAGATTCAAACTCTCAATAAAATGTGATATAAACGTTCTTGACTACTCAAAGTCGATGAATACCAGACAGATCGGAGAAAAGATAAAGTAAACAGCTTCATGGAAAACAAAGGGAGAAAAAGAAGAAGAATGGCAAATTCACGAATTGTGTCCCCGCGTTTGAAGTAAACGAATCACTGTAGAGCGGAGACACTGTGGCGCGGAGCGAATCCCGAATTACGAATCTTCGCCAGCCCGGCGTGTTTCACGCATCTCATTGCGAGTTTTGTGCGGAACGGAACAGCAGCACCACGCCGTCGCCACCACCGCCGTCGCCGTCGCTATCGCCGTCGCTGTTGCGGTCGCTTTTGCTGTCGCTATCGGTATCGCTGTCGCCATCGCAGTCGCCGTCGCCATTTCCGTCGCCGTCGCTATCACTGTCGCCATCGCCGTCGCTGTCCCTATTGCCATCACTATCACCATCGCTATCGCCGTTGCTGTCGCCGTCGCTGCCACCCGCCACCATCACTTCCCCGCAACCGCGTCCACTTCCAAGATCGTCGCCACCATCGTCCCCTCCTAAACCACCACGACCACGACCGCCGCTGTCTGCGCCCCACTATCACTCCGTCGCCCCGACACACGCCCCGAAGACGCGCAGTACGCGAGTACGTCGCCCGCGGCGCGCGGATGCAAGAGACGGCGCGGGCGGCGCCGCGGGGGCGGCGGCAAAGCCAACCGCCAACCGCTAACGCCAGCGGACCGCCTTTGAGGGCGCCCTGTCTGGCAGCCGGCGCGGCGCACGGCTTGTTGTCGCCGGGAGTGACACGATTTCTGGGAACTTCCGGCCGCCGTGCCGACGACTCACGGCGGGTCTTTGCGCTGCTCGGGCCGACAGTGGACGCTGCAGCGAACGTGAGAAATAAATGCGCGTGGAAATGAATTTATTTACTCTAGTGCTCATTTCAGCTGGCGTCGCTGTTTGAGTTCTCGGTAATAGGACCACACACACCCATAGGCCATTCAGACGCTCAGTGTGAATAAAGAAAGGACAAATATGCACGGGAGCAGCTGTATAACACGCAATCTCTTGCACTTTCTGGGACTTAGGTTCCACTAAACTTTAGCCGTTAGTACCATCAGTTTTAATAAAATTTTAACAGCAATGAGGAAAATGAGGCCATAAGTCAAAGGTGCTTGAAGAAGATTCAGATATTAGCTTTCTCTTTTTCAAATGAAATCTCCTATTTCTTTCACGAAAAATATTAAACTACTTCTTGCACTGCTCACATTTTCTGTTTCTAAATCTACTTCTCTCAAAAATGAATATATGTGAATGAAAATATCACATAAATTTCATATAAATCAAATAAATTTAATATAATACAAAATTCGCTATTAAAACCTATATTTTCCTACCCTTCCACCTGCCACCTGCCACAAATTTCCTACAACGAAGTTCATATTCCTTTGCACGTTATTACAACCCACCGTCCCAAGCCAGCCTCCGCACTCCGCCGCCGTCGAACCCCCGGCATTTGTGAATGGAGCCACCCGAAAGTCGGGAGTTCGGCAGCGGAAGTTGGTTCCGGGAGGGGGCGTGGTCGGCGAAGCCCGCACATGGATGGAGCGTGACCCGCCCGGCGGCGAGGGCGGGGGCGGGGCCGCCCCGCAGGTGGGCACCGCGGTAATTAACAGGATCGGCCGAGCGCGCGTCGCCCGGAGTCCCCAGGGGGGGGGGGCGGGGAAGCAGGGGCACGCGCCGCCGCCCCCGCCGCCCCCGCCCGCGACGCCGCCGCCGCCGGCCATCTGTGCTGCCGCCTCCTCCGCCGACATCTGGCGCGCACCCGCGCCCACGCCCACGCCCCCCGCCCCCGCGCTCCCTCCACGCACCCCTACGGGGCCGCAGGTTAATTTTCACGAAACCAATCGACAGTTTATACAGTCAGCACTTAACAAGTTTCTCCTCGCCAAGTTGGAGTCGGCGGCCCTCGTGGCGCTACGGCGGCGGCGATGGGGAGGGGAGGGGAGGGGATCGAGAGAGCGCCCTGAAGCTGCTCTCTACCGCCAACCCTCCCCACCTCTTTCCTCCCCCCTCCACCCGCGCCCTCCGCCGGCGCCCTGCGACGGTCAACTTGCCGGCGCGCCCGCTGATTACACGATTAGCTCACTTGCTGTTTAACCGCCAACTCAATTTTCCTTATTGCCGCCCAAGTTCGCCGCCACTGGGGTTAAAGGTTTCCGCCTGCATACACGCGGCCGCGCTGCGCCAAGTTCCGCTTAACTGTGCGCCCGCCGCCGCCACCGCCGCCGAGGCGCGCCCGGGAGAATGTGGCGGAAACAGTCGCCCTGGTCTTCCCGCTCACCAGTTCACCGGCTCTTTCACCCGTCCGCGCCAGCCAGAACGGCCCGAGCTTCGGGGAAACTCCCAGTCCCCCAAGTGCATGCCGTACTTCGAGGAGGTTGACGCTGGAAGGAAGGGGCTCTCATACACTAGTTTACCCGCGACCGTTGAGTAAATACACTCTCGATAAGAATTCATACTTGGAATAATCAATGTTCCACACTCTAAATGCTCTTAATATCGGAATTTAGTTGTTATTGGTGGTGATGGTGGAGTTGGTGATAGTGTTCGGGGGGGGCGGTGAATGTGGTGATGGTGGTCACCACATCCACGTACGTCAAAGTACGTGCCAGTAGCAAACGGAGGAATTACATTACAAGGGAGTTGCAGGGAATGCCGTTTGAATTTTGCTCAATGACGTAATTTAAGGGATATCAATTTGTTTTTTATTTATCTCGTATATTAAGCATACATCTCTTTGTATAGCTGAATAATATTTTCCACAACTTAGCAACACTGCCATTTAATGCCTGAAAACTATATATTTTAAAATATTTCGCAATGTGTCTTACCTTGACCATAAAAAAGTAAATAAGTCGTAGTTCAGTTATTTGCGTAAATAACAAAGCAACGCTTGCGACCGTTTCGTGACAATGGTGACTTTCAGAATGAAGTGACACCAAGGCATAACGATGAAAAAGCGTCTTTAGTTTATAAGCGTTGCTGCTTCCACATAAATAGAAGATCAAAAGGACACATTCGGGAGCAGACATATAGTTACTGGATACGTGTCTCCAGGCTTTCTTTTACGAGTTTTTTTTAACTCCCATCCAATTTTCAGGATCATTAATATCATTCTTTACACACACACACACACACACACACACACGCTCACGAGATACCCGAAAGCCATGTTAAATTTATCGCCGCCTGACAGTGGATTGTTCTTATGCTGGGAAATGTAACAGTTTTTCATAAGGAACAAAAATTGAATTCTGAGCTCTCAAAAGATCTAATAAAAAATTAAAGAGCTGCGAATAATAGACTGCCTTTGTCTGTAGAACAAGGACAAGTGGCACAAAACACGCCAATAAATTTTGAAGAAGCAGATATAGAAATGTTAGGAGCCTCACGGATAAAAATAGAAATTGGTTTCAGAATTTCCTTCACGAAGAACAAAATGGATTGTCCTTTGAACTTCAGGCTAGTTCATTTCGTAAAGGTAGGACGATTCTGTTAAAAATAATGTGGAACATTTAAAAGGCTCTTTTTATTCCTAACAAATACAATTGTCAAAAACACAAACTTGAAGAAAGAGTAAAATTATAAAGATAGCATTCGCTTTAACTGTATAGTTCTGCCTAAAATCTTCAATTATTGTATTACATTTGACTGCGTAAATTACAAAGTTACTTCAAATGGCCGTTGAATACTCACTACCTTTATTTTCTAATGTATAGTTTAATAATAGAAAATACGCATAATTTGCCTAATATATTAGATTCTGTCTACTCTTTAGTAGTTTTAACGTATTAACAACTGCGAAATTCCCGAATTTTTAAGTCCGGAGTAGACTGATGAACTCAACTGGACAGGCAAGAATCTACATCGCCTTCAAGGGAGACGCCATCTACAAAAGAGTTTTACGAAACGTCCCAAACGCGGCGAAACAAGAGCTAAATCAGAGCTACTACGGATACGAGAAGAATTTTAACGCCCATCCCGATCATGAATGCGACGCCGGCAATTCGCCCGCGCAAAACATAAAACCATCCCCATTGAAGGCCCGGAAACCCGGATCATGAACCCGTTCGTATCGACTGCACGCGCTCCCTTCAACCGGACAACCGCTCCGCCCCCGCTCCCGCCCCCCTCTGCAGAGATGGAAATTGGAAGCGCTCTCCGCCCCCCTCCCCCTCTCGTGGAGAAGATTCGCATAAATCCTGGGCCGGACGACGCATGTTTTTTTCTCGGGCGAAAAACGGACGGCGGTGGATACGGCGGGACGCGAACGCCTTTGAGCGTGAAATTATTTCGCTGACGGCGTGCAAAACGACTGGCGAATATACGTTGCGTCCCGCGCTTGCAATTTAATTGGAATAGACTGCGAAAAAGAATGAGAGGATGGGGCAGTTGTGGGGTGGCGCGGGAGGTAGGAGGGGGGGGGTCAGCGCGCCGGAAGGGGGGAGGATGAAGGGCGAAGGGGGTGGGGGTGGAGTGCGAGGGTAGGAATGGGGGGGGCGGGGTGGAAGATACCGCCGGGTGCGGGGGAGAGGGGCGGTGAGGTGGCGGTGCTACAACGCGCAGGGGGCGGGGCGGCGAGGCGACGCTACGGTGGCACTGGGGGTGGGCGGGGGGTGGGGGTGGGGGTGGCTGGCCGATATATCTGAAAAGAGCGAGCCCCCCGGCTGGAGCTTCCACCGCGAGGTAATAACTTTCGTGAGGCGACTCTTCGTGTTTTATGTGTGTGGCTGCGAAATGCACTTCGCTCTCTCCTCGCCCCACCCCGCTCCCCACCCCGCCAACCTCCCGTGCTGCGCCACACTACTCTCTCGTCTGTCCGCGGGATCCCGCAGAAATCCGTAGCGAGCGGTTTACAAAAGTTGCTCTCTGCTGCGAAATCGTGTTTTCCTATAAATACTTTCGCTGTCCTTGTGTGCTACTGCCGTACTTGTTTTTGAGGTATACGACGAATAACAGTGCTAAATTCTAATAAACGCATATTATTATTATTATTATTATTATTATTATTATTATTATTATTATTATTATCATCATTATTTATAATTATTACAGCTGTAAAAACAATATCTTTGAAATCGTTACGAAATTTCAGGGCTGAGACTGGGCCATCATTTCAGTCCTTATTTTATGCAGAAATTCTCAAACTTGAGAAATTACGCAATATATCATCTACAATTCATATAAATGTGTATAAATTATGCGTTCCTCAAAATGTAAGAATTCAGAAGAAAGGTAGTTGTTCCATGCTACCGAAATTTGCGACGTTTCCAGGAAAACGCCACCGTAGCACTGCCTCGAATAGCGTGCCGCGTATTTTCTGCACGAACAGAATTGGATTTCATATTCCTCACGCACGTACTTTCTTCTCCGCTCATAGTTCCACGGCGAATATGGAACTTCCCCAGTGGAGCGCCGGCCTTTGAAGATCCGAGTCTCATCAATGTCGACGTTCAAGACGAGCTAGTTGAGGATTCATTTCACAACACAAATTCCCCCCACGCCTCTCCTGAAAACAAGTGAATCCATTACGAATGAACGACTCCATAAGGCGCCGAAAGCGAGCCGACCGCGTTCCGCGCTGCGCGTTCGCCAGACCTCCATCTCCCACTCTTCACGAGCAAAAAGCAGCTCCTCTCCAGTGACGTTTTTAATCGCGCGGATCGGCGGCGTGTAAGCCCCAGGCGAAATACCCCGCTGCAATTGTATTGTTTCACAAAGGGATGAAAATAAACTCTTTAATCCTGATTTCCCAGTATTCAAAAGGGGAAAAAAAAGAGGGAAATCTTCTAATTCGAAAATAGCTAATCTCATTAGAAGGATATCACTCCGGCAGGAAACAGGATTCAGAACGTTGTATTTGTTTATTATTTAGCAGAAACGGAGCGGAGATGATTTGAAAGAATCGAGAAAAAATTAACTTGGTTTATTCTGCTGCTGAAATATTTTTCTCTTCACTCACGTCTTACTTGCAGAGCAGTAATAAAATAGAACAAAGTTTAATATAAACCTTAGACAAACAATGAGCAAACTTACGGAGAAACAATAAATAACAGTATTACTTTACACATTTTTAATGTAGAGCCATTACGTTTTAGGCGGAAACCACAATTTTTCTTCCAATTAGTCCTGCTCCCGGAAATTTCTGTCAAACGTCAAACGCTTGTTCACCCAATGGAGATCAAATCACAGTAATTATTTCTTGTGTTCCAACGTCCTCTCGGTCGTAGACCCTTCGAAATACAAATCTACGGAAAAACACGAAGTGGACAGTCTCTCCGGAAGCGGCTTCTCACGCGACCGAAGAACGGTTTCCATCGCCGAGACTTCTCCGTTTAATTCCAACAACGGCTCCTACATGCTGTAGCCATTACAGCACTTCGATGAATTACACACTTACTCTGATGAAGCTTCGTTCAATTTCCATGCAACTCTCTCGGCTTGTGTTCATCTCTTTGACCGCTTAAACGCGAATAATCACACCGACTGAATTTTTTAAATTTTCAAATATCGAAGTATGCCATTTAAACAATTCACGGATGAAACATTCAGAAATAGTAAAAGATAATTAGGTTGTACCTCAATAAAGTGTAGTTTGAAAAATTTCATATGAATTAAGAGATCCGTAATGCAACTGGTTAATTGCTACATATTGCGAAGAGGTCAAAAAGGCTTCGGATTTTAAAAACAAATCAAGACGTTCAGAAATAAATATTATCGGTAAGGAGAATTATAAAGACGTAAAGTGTAGTTAATGGCGTAGAAGGTATTAAAAACATAATTACACACATTCAGTGTAATATTTCACATACATACGAAAAAATTGAATTCAAGAAACGAAAAACCTGAATGCTGTATTTCTAAATATTGAAAATAAAATCCAATCTCGTCCACTCATAATTTAGCGGGATGGAATCATTCCCAACTCCCTCCTTCAAAGAATGGCACCGAACTCCAGCCAATCAATGCATCGTAGGCGTTTCGACCATCTTATCGTGGTCTTCCTCAGGGCTGGAATGCCAGTGTGAAATGTGTCCAGTGAACATGTGTCTATAGTTTTTACACGTTCATACGTTCCCGATATTTTTATTGAAAACAGCAATTTTGTGTATTCGTCGGCGAGATTCCAGCCCTGAGGAACACCACGACAAGATGGTCGAAACGTCGTCGGCAACACGGCCTTCGACGCGGCGTCACCCGGACAGCCAAGATCATCCACAATCACTGCATCGTTTGTCTCGCACATCTCCGAATTTTACCAGAGCTTCTTCTCTTGCGCGCTCGCCGCTGCGCGTCTGCCTTTGCTTCACGCGGAGCGGCGCCGCTCGCGACGCGACAAAAAGCTCGCGGCGACACGACAGCTCGAGAGCGCGCGCGACCGACGCCAGTCGACGACCCCTGGCGCCGCCCTCCCCTCTGCCCTGTCCGGCCGTGGCCGCCGCCGCCGCCGTTTGAGCTTCCGTCGCGCCGTCATCACGCAATGACATCCTCCGCGTTTTGCCCTTTCAAGAGAGAGGGAGAGGGAAAAAAAAGACAAGAAAAGAAAAAAAAAATTAAAGCCGAAAATTGCGGGACGCGCTCGAAAGCACGAGGCGACAATTTACCGGGCGAAAAGACGGAGTTGTAAGATTGTAGATGCGCGGTTTTTGCTTTAAAAAATGAAATTAGAAAAACGAAATTACTGGCTTCATGTGAAATGGTAAAGTATACGTTCGAGAGACATATTAAATTAATTTAACAAAACATGTGTCTGTAGTTTTTACACGTTTCTACGTCCTCGATATCTTTATTGAAAACTGTAATTTTGTGTGTTCGTCGGCGAGATTAGTTTTCTAATGCCGTTGGTGTACATTAAAGGATTTATCTCAACTAGATATTCGTACAAATAATTAAATATTAACATTGTTTGATATTCGTATTGAACACATTTGCCCTAGCGATTTAGATCGTGTTGAGCGCATAGCGAGGCAATCAACGATGAGCTACGAGAAACATACTCCCTTTTACTCGTATTTCTCTGATCCATAACAATGGAGTTTACTATTCAGCATTCAAAATCAACGAACTGTAGACGTATTTTTGCTTGTTAAAATTAAACGCATTTTCAAAAATAGCACACGGAAATACATGGAAATCCATACACGAAATCCGTGAGACAACGGGGGCGGTGATGGTGGTAGTGGCGGCCTCGGCGGTCGGGGCGGTGGTGGTGGTGGTGGTGGTGGTGGTGGTGGTGGTGGTGGTGGTGGCAGTGGTAGTGGTAGTGGCGGTGGCGGTGGTGGTGGTGGTGGTGGCAGTGGTAGTGGTAGTGGCGGTGGTGATGGTGGTGGCGGTGGTGATGGTGGTGGTGTCGGTGGTGATGGTGGTGGTGGTGGTGGTGGTGGTGGTGGAGGTTGTGCTAGTGGTGTGGTGCGGCGGTGGCGGCGGTGGCAGTGGTGGTAGTGGAGGCGGCGGCGGGCACGCGGCGGGCGACCTGGACGCGCGGCAATTTGCATAGTTCAAAAATAACGCCGCCCTCCGCCCAACCGAAGAACGGGGCCGCTCTCTCCCTCCTACCCTTCCCCTCGACGGCGATCGGCGTCCACACGCGTCGCCCAGGGACCGCGAAGGTCAAGGGGGGGCATGGGGGGTCCACGCAACACGAGGACAGGATGAGGAGAAAGACAACGGCTACGATGACGATGAAGACGACAAAAATGTTGACGATTACAAGAAAGAATGACGAGGAGGAGAGGGCGGTGTTAGATACGGATGAAGATATGAAGGGAAAAGGAAAAGGAGAGAGAAAATGAGGAGGTGAAATTGTGGGTGGAGGTAGGGAAGATACACCTAATGAGCTACATTCGTGACAGTTAGTGATAAGACATATGCCTTCTATAGTGGAGAAACTGAAATGCAAGGGTGAACGAATAGGTGACGTAAAATAGAGTCGAAAGAAAACGATGCAAGTTGAATAGAGGCAAGGCGAAAAGCAACTTGAAAAGTAGAAGTATAAAGACAATGTCGTTAGGTTCGAAGTCGAAGAGAAGCGACGGAGAAAGTACACGGCAATCACGAGAGTGACTGAGAAACAGATTGGTCTTACGCTCATGTCTGCCTAGTACTGAACCAAGACTTCGTCTACAACTCGAGAACGAGAAGCAGCAAAGAGGTGCGTCGGAATCACAGTCGTGGCGGAGGCGAGACACGACAGCGCATCGCGTGAGGGACGAATCACTGGGCGAAGACGCGGACGGAGGTCAAGAGCAAACCGAGGAAGGAGGGGAAGCGGTCGGCACGCGGCACGGAGAGCAACGGGGAGGGGGGAGGTGGAGTGCGGCGACTCAGACGCCGCGACCGCCCGGTAATTTGAGGCGCCGCGGGCGAGTGCGAACGATCCGCCGCCGCTACCGCCGCCGCCTTGCGTTCTCGCGAGATGACCCACCGGCGAACAAATGCGGGGAGGACGAGGGGAGGGGGAGGGGGAGCACGCAAAGGAGGCTGGGGCCGCCTCACGGCCCGGATGTTTGTTCCCAGCGGGCGGTTCAGCGAATGCGGAGCAGGGTACCCCAAATCATTCTTTTTACGTCTTTTTTTCCCTCCACTTTTTTCGTGCTTTTTGCTGTGCGATGTGAGACTTATATTACCAGTGAAGAAAAAAAAAACAACTTGAGAGAGATTTGATAAAACTTTCGGAACTAGTGCAGTCCAAGCAACACGTAGTCTTATACGTGTTTGCGTGGAAAATAATAAACGTTTAAGACAAGGTTTCGTTATTTGCGAAGCAGAGTGAATTTGAACACAGTTTGAGAAAGACTTAGTATGAGAGATCTCTTGGGAAATCTGACGCCAAGCCCCCTCATGCTGAAGCAAGGCCCCTCCGCCGTGCGACTGAACGACCGGAGTCTCCAGAAACTAGCAATTTGCGAGTAGCACAGGATGAAGGCGGCGGTGTGGACCGCGGCCGCGGCGAAGAGCAGTTCGCCGTCTCGCGTACCCGCTTCCTTGCCAACTCTACCACAATACCAATTCCACATCCAAAGAGAACTTCAACTCAAACATCACCTCCATCACCAGTTTAAACATCTCCACCATCAACCCCAGTATCGACTCCAACATCGACTCCAACATCGACTCCAACATCGACTCCAACATCGACTCCAACATCGACTCCAACATCGACTCCAACATCGACTCCAACATCGACTCCAACATCGACTCCAACATCGACTCCAACATCGACTCCAACACCCACTCCAACACCCACTCCAACACCCACTCCAACACCCACTCCAACACCCACTCCAACACCCACACCAACACCCACTCCAACACCCACTCCAACACCGACTGCACCATCGATTCCAACATCAGCTCTAACATTAGCTCCAACATCAACCGAAACCAACTCCAGCATCATCGCCACCATTACCACAACTACCACCACCGCTGCTGCCGCCGCGGGCAAAAACGGAGCCCCGCCGCCGCCGCTGCCACCGTGGGCTGCGACCGCGGAAGTTACGTCACGACCGGCAATCCTCCGCTCGGGCGGGCGGGCGTAATCACACGCCACGCTCTAATAAGAGGTGCGCGCGGCCGCCTGAGACGCCGCCGCCCCGGCCGCCACCGCCCGCAAGGGGAGTACAGCATTGCGCGTCTCCCCAGCTGGGCAGCCGATGCGTCAGGACGATGCGAGGGAAGATGGAAATGGAGCAGTGATGCTGAGCGAACTGTCATTTCGTCCGTCGTTATACTAGGATAAGCGCATTGCATTAAGCACTTTCCAGCGGCTGTTACGAGTAGAACGGAATAAATGTGCGCATCCCCCAAAGTGCAGCCGATAAGGACTAAGCGTCTGCAAAATATGACGTACGGTGGAAACCTGAAAATGGTCAATTCAGCCTTCACAATACGAAAAGGAAACAACATTGCATATCTCAAGCAGTACAGGAGGTAAGAAATATAGGTGTGCTTTACGTGTCTCAGGAAAAGGAATTTTGAAAGGGGGTTAGTGAAAGTACGAATTGTGACATCTCGGCAGCTGTCACCACGATACAAGGAGAAGGGTTTAAATATTGTGCTTCTACTGGCAATGCAGACAGCAAGAATTCATTAGCACTCATGTCATGTTCAAGGCAGGGAATTTTATGATTTGTACGATTTTCACATCAGATTTCATTACCAAGATGCAAGGAAAAGCTTATTGCATTGCTCGTCTTCTAGCGGTACAGCGAACACGGATTCAAGGTACGCAAGATGCGTCACACATTTTAAGAACTGTACAGTAACTTATGACCTTTGTCATCTCAGCAGTCTTTACCGCAATTTTCGGAATAATTATAACATGAATTACAGTGAATAAATCGCCGTCAGTGATTGGCCGTCTGCACAAGGCGTCAGTCCGATTTCCTTCCTTTCCATTGTCCTTCTCTCCCCAACCTCACTCATTTCTCGCCCTGCAGCGGTCAAGTCCTTTTATGGAGGTTACGAGAGTCGAAAAACAACAGCTGCATTGGCGGCGTTGCCGCGAAGGTCCGTGCAACCCTGAACAAGTACGCACCTACACATTTCATTGTCGTTAACGACAGTAATCACGGTGCTTGTGGTCGAGCGACCACAAAATAACTCGACGGATCGAAAAGCCAGAATATAATCCAGCCGTATCGCTGTCGCGATACTGTCAAACCAAGTTCGAGACAGCAGATGTGGCAACGTCTCGGTTTCGTGTCGCCGTCGTTATTGCACGATTCGGACCTCGTAACCACACGATTCTTACTCGTGATGTTCTGCCGGGGAAAGTCTAACCACATAGAGGCGTAATTTTTTCCGGGTGTATTTATAGCTGCTTGCAACCATCGGTACAGTCATTTCATTTTCAAGTAATACAGTACCTTTCGTTATTTACTATTGAAACAATATTCGAGTTCCCTTTACTTTCTCGCTGTGGAGTAGAGAGAAAGTTATGTAATGCGGCGCGAAAAAACAGCAAATTTTCGGCAGAAAAACTCTTGTTACAGTACCCTAGTAACAAAAAAGTGGACAAATCCAGTTGCTAAATTTAGAAAAAAATCTTCTAACACGCGGTGTACCCAGAATCCACATTCTTGATACCGAAAAATCGAATTATGGCAAAACGTCTGTCTGTCCGTCCAACTGTCTGTATGTCTGTCCGTGAACAAAGCTAGCGGCTAAACCGTTCAGCCGGTTTTATCCAAAATTGATATTCGACATTCGATCTGGCTGATGTCACGGACCCTTGAAATTGAATCCGATGTTGTAATTTTTGGGGGAGTACTTTACACGAAATTCCTGGGACATTTTCAAAATTAAAAAAAGGGTCCATCGTTTTTTATTAAATTTTGTTGTTGGTTATAGTGAAGGACGTTTAAGAGAATGGTGCAAGTCTTATGTTCGCTAAAAACCTTAATTTTTCGAAAATTGCAAAAGGTCAAATTTTTATCAGTCTCCCTACATCTAAAATATTAAAGATTAATATTTTTGCCTTAATGAAACCTGTTCTTTAAAGATAGATTTTGATGTGAAACCATGTAAAATTTTTCGAAAATTTAAGACCTTTTCGCGTAATTTTGCTTCAAAATACTGGCGAGAAAGTATTACTCGTTCACTTTACATTTGCAGACGGCAGAATTAGGAACTAATGTTGTTTTGAAAGTGAAGGCCCGAACACACGACCGAGAACACACGAATGGCCCCGATGTCAATCAGCATCTGACCAATCAGCTGTCTCCGAAGGCAGCACATGCGCTACGGACACAGCTGACGAATTATGCCTTGATTAAGATAATATACAATAAAATAGATCACACCACACACTATTCACAACATTCACGTACAATATTTTCATTTCCTCTTTGCACTTATCTACTGCTTAATGGCTATGTTCTTGCCCCGCCGGGGTTCTGTGTGCTGCTCACCGCCATCTATATCATATTAAACGGTCAGTATATACTGCAGACGCGCGTTTCTCATTCAGTCGGCGGTGACCTCATGTAAACAGATCGCAGCGCTCCGTCTGCAAATGTAAAATGAGCGAGTAGTACGTGGTGTATTAGCACCACTAGTTGACCGAAAAATAGCTTCCAGTTGCTAGTTTCCGATCCGAGTGCAGAGTGAGATGTCAAAATCCATATCGGTGAATACGTGGTGGTATTCCTCCCCCTTCTTTGAAACCCGAGAGGGCGCCGCCCTTGCCGAAGAACGCGTGCCCTCGAAAACGCACCTGCGCATCTGCGAAGAAATAGCAAAACATCCGAGGGGTCGCCTTCCCCTCGCATTCCTCCGCTCGCCCTCCGCGCTCTCTATTCATCCCGGGGAGTGTCGACTGAGCGAAAATAACTCAACTTCGTTGCCGAGGGTGATGTGAATCAATTCTGTACCAAACGGTTGTAAAAGATATTAGAAATAATCTCGGCAATCTACTGAAAACGGAATAACAGAATGTAAATAAGAAATTAGGGTCCTAGAATTTCGAAGGAATGAATTCTTCACTCTCAACAACAAATATTGAGTACCTAAAAGTTTTGTATATTCTCTGAAATGTATCATCAATCATTGGGTCACCCAAGTATATTGGAGGCAAAATGTACGCGAATATTAGTACAGTAAAATAGTTTATACGCACGAATAGTTCATTAGTTAATTGTTAATATTCGAAACAAAACAACAATTTTCTTTACTGTGTTATAAATAAAGCGGATTACATTATTTTTTGTCCTCAGCATTTCATAGTCTGGAATGTTTATTCCGTTCCAACTCGAATCACATTGTGTCGAACGCACACGCGAGTTGAATCCCCCCCCCCCCGCCGCTTCGGCGTCAAAGAAGCAGCGCGAAGCAACCGATTAGCGCGCCGTCCGAACAAATCAGAGCGCTGATGTGTATTGAAGTCTTCCCGGAAGAGCAGCCGCCCGGGGCGGAATATTCATTAAACGCAGGAGCCGCTCCAGAGTGGAAATCGGAACGCGCCGCGCGCCGTGCCGCGCCGGCGAAGCTGCTGCTACCGCCGCCGCCGCCTTTTGTGCGGAGGCCACGCGTGGTTCGCCCGAGGCACGCGGGAGGTCGAGAGCGCGCGAGATGGGCGAGGGCGAGGGCGAGGGCGAGGGCGAGGGCGAGGGTGGGGACGCACCGACGGAGGAAGCGGCGTCGAGGGCGGTATGTGGAGAGCACGGCCCGACGGCAGTCGGATGCCGACGTCAGAAGGCGGGGCGGGGCGGGGCGTGGCGGGGTGGGGAGGGGGGTGCGGGGTGGGGCGAGGCGGTGCGGGGGCGGGGCGAGGCGGGGCGGGGCGGGGCGAGGCGGGGAGTGGCGGGGCGGGGCGGGGCGGGCGCGGAGTGGCAGTGGAGGCGTCGGCGAGTTGCCCTGGGAATCGGAATGGAGCCCGCGTGCTGGGCGGGGGCGGGATTCGGTGATAAGTGTAAAAGAGCAGAGAGTGCGCGGGGGATAATGAAAATAAGGGAATTGAAGGATGTGTTGGAGGGGGACACAGTTCTGGCGCCCGTTCGGACGCGATGAGGAAACCTACACTGCTCTCCGAAAAAAAAGAAATACATTTTGTACAAGAAATGGAGATTGCAAGAACAGTGAGCTGGGGAAAGAAATAAAGGAACTGGAGATTTAGAATAAACAAGCCATAAACAATGGGATAATGAAAAATAGGGAAATTCTTGAGCAATTTCGAAAAGAGGATTCGGAGGGGGAGGAATAAATGGTTGTTGGTACAAAAGATAAACAAAAATTGTGATGTAGAGAAGATGATATGACGACGAAAGAGAAAACGAACATGAAAAAAACAGTGATAAGAGAGAAAGGGCAAAAGAAAATGTATTAAGAAAAGTGGTGTCGAAGAGGAAGGAAACAGTTTCACCGAGGGAAAAGGAATAGTTTCACTGAAGAGGGTAGTAAACGAGAGCAGAAGCTAAAAAACATTCGCCATAAATGGAAAAGTCTGTGTGTGTATGAGAGAGAGAGAGAGAAGAGGGAGAGAAAGAGAGAGAGAGAGAAAGAGAGAACACAAACAAAAACCGAAAATCCAGGAAGGAAAACGTGTGATCCAAGGCACAGGAGAAGGGAACGAGACAAAACCGTGTAACGTAACAGGAGTGGCTACGACTAACAACGCGGGATGAAGCACCGGGGGGCGCACAGGTGAAGGGGCGGTTGAAAGCCCGGCTTGCCAACGGCGACTCGGGAGCGAATCGCGGCCGGCAGGCGGGCAGGCGAGCGTGGGCGGACGAGAACAGGTGGCTCGCTCACGCGTCGGCGGATCCAGCGAAGGAACGCCCTGGCATGGCGGCGGCGGGGGCGTCGGCGGGGCGGGGCAAGGGTCTCTCTCGCCGCGGTCCAGAGCAGGTGCGTTTGTCCGGGGGCGCGCCGCCGCCGCCGCCGCCTCCGCGTCAGGCTTTGAGGCCGGACCGCCCGGCCGCTTCGATATTGGCGCCGGCCAATATACGTAGCAGCGGACGCCGGAGGGGGGCGGGGCAGGAGGAGGTCGCCATTGTGCTCGGACCGGCAGCTTCCCACAGGAGGCCCGACCACGGCGGACTCGCGGACAAAGTGGAGAATGTTCATTGATTCCGGACGTTCCTCATAAAAGCCACCGCGCAGGTAGGGGGTCTCTCACAGGCTCCAACCCGGAACTTCCCTGCTGGACTAATATTGAAATTCCAGTCAAATTATCACGGGGACGGACTTATTGCATTTCTGGGTAAGAAGGAGCTAGAGGTGCTCCGCAGACGAATGGGGACAGAGTACAGGGCGATAAACAAAAATACGTCTTTCAATCATCTTTGGGCAAATATTCCTTCATCTGGAAGACGTTTTACATTATGTATCTGCCATCACTGCGATTGAACGATACAAAAAACTACAAACGTTATTATGATACACGTTTGATTTAGTAGAAATATATTAAATTATTTTTTTTCCTTTTTGTTCTTTGCAGTCGACCGGAATAAAATGTTACTACAAGGTACTCTTTTGTGGCCGAATTCACACAATGTACAATTTGTTCACGGTAAGAAGAGGAATGTAAAATATGATACTAGGAATTCTATTCAAACATTCTCATGTTAACAAGCAAGTCTGTTGTGCATTTATTTCCATTTGAACATATAGTTAGTTTTATACGAGAAAGATGAATGATGAGAACCACTTTAAATGCCCCACTGGTGTACCAAAAACAAAAAGCAACTTTCGGAGAAAGTCGACGCACTGTCCCACACCACAGCACTCGGAGCTGCAATTACAGTGGAAATTTGCCTCCGGCGCAACTGCTCATTATAAAACTATTCCCACATTGCACGCTAACAAGGAATTTGGGAGTATCTGCGCTTCGTAAACATCAAGGTTTCATTTGTGTGCTGTTCCACTTGGCGAGTTATACACCTCTCATTTAGACTTAATCATTCCACATTTCACACAAAGTCGGTTGACATTTCCGGTTAACAACCGCAAATGGTCAAACCGTCATGTGATCGAGACGCGTAAGCCCTATCTAAATTAGCCCCAGGAACTAAACGAGGAGACGGCCCGTGAAACGTGCAATCCTTTGCTTACAATGGCGAGAAAGCGTAAAGGACCGCCACAGGTTGTGGCGGGTTGAGCACTCAGCAACGTACAATTTCGAAACAAAAATTTCATTACTTCCCTGCAAATAACAGCGTGGGCCTCAAGTGCGATGCGGAATAGGCCTGTAAAATGTTAATACAGTTTTCTAATTAATATCTCCTGAAGCGAGAATATAACGCGGAAGCACTGTAGGCTATAATATTCAAGAGCTGCTACAATGGACCTAATTAAGTGCTTGTTTTATCATCTATCACGCAAGGCCCACAAAGGGCGAACGAAAAAGGGACGCAACCAAAGGGTAGATGTAACAACCGAAGTCTGTGAGAAACAGAATGAAAAAAAATAATAGAAAACTAACCCAACGCAGTAATATGTCAGAGAGAGAGAGAGACAGAGAGAGAAAGAGAGAGAGAGAAAGAGAGATGTGAAGGCAAAAAAAAGGTTGAAAAAATAGAAAAGGGTTACTTTGAGAGAGCCAGAGAAAGTAAGACGAAAGGTGACAGAAATAAACTGAGAAGGAGAGAAGAGAGAGAATGAATTGGAGAGAGGGAGGAGATTGAAAATATGAGTATAATATGAAGGAAAATAAGAAGAAAGTATTTAATGGAGTAAGAGGGACTTGTGACACGCGTAGACCCACAACAACATAAAGATTTGGAGTGGGGATTGTAATGAAATATGAAGCTGGAGCCAATCTATTAGATAGTATATTATGTGAACACACACACACACAGAGAAGTTCACGGCGAAAACACACAAAAGTTCGGGGGAAAAAACAGTTCCGTCAAATCGGACAATTGCGGTAATGTGAAAGGAGAAAGCCAACTGCGTCGAGCAATTCATCCCACAACGAGTACGTCCACTGCCACTTCGCGTGATCCCGAATCCGCTTTCCGCGCCCAGGGAGACCCGACGCTCGCGCGAAGGGCGAATACCAAGAAGCCAACAGCGTTCGCACCTTTCCCTAGACGCCATTATTGCGCCCTGGCCCTAATTGAATCGTTTGACTAGCTAATGCCACGGAATCCTATTACCTCATTACGCCGTTTGGCAGCAGTCGACAGGCGCCGGCTTTCGGACGATCAGATCCACTCCGCTTTGTGGCTGAAGCTTCCGCCACGTGCTCGGCGAATAGGGGCCCCTGCAGCACCGACCGTCCACGCCACGCCACGCCATGCCACGGACACAAAGCGAAAGTTTATGATGCGGTCTCGCGGAAAGTGTTGCAACAGACCGAACTCGATTTTCAACTCCAAACTCGACTATCGCGGAATCTGACGAGTGTTTCTGGACGACTGGAGGTCGAGGTTGAACGGACATTCACAGTAGTTTAGATCCTGAAACACTGCTTCTGATGTTTCTATATTCTGCGCTTTCGTAGGATTGGCGGACATAATTTCGTACAATAAATGTACCGTGATTTTTTTACATAAGGTAAAATACAAGTGAAGCATTTTTACTTTTTTCCCTCTCCACGTAAAGCTACAGCAGGGTTTGCTTTTAACATCCATAAGGCAAGGAAAGATCAAAAATACGACGAAGCATTCACTGCATCGCATAGAAAGAAATGAATGAGAAGGCAAATCGATGCTATCTGAGAATAAGCTTATGCATAATTCTCGGATTAAAATTTTTCTTCACTTGAGTTAGGAGAGGTGGCAATGCTATCCAATGGGCTGATTTAATTTTTGAATTGGAAGGTGCCGACTGGATAACGGTGCTCTCTCTCCTAACTCAGCAAGTGTATATTCATTTTAATACACAAATAACGAATACTATCAACAATGTACCATAATGGCTCAAACTCACCGAGTATACGAAAGGGCCGAGACTTGTATCCTACAGGAACGTTTACCCAACAATTTGGGATGTTCACAATATTAATTTTTCAAGCATACCTTAATGTATTTTACATTAAAGGCGACTTTGACTCCGGTAGAGCGTGTGCACGAGGCGCACAATGTTGTCGCCTGACACGGATAAAAAGGACTTTCACTCTTCACTAATAACAGTTCGCGAGCCACAATAAATGGCATCGCGGGCCACCAATTGGACAACCCTGATATACAACGAAGAAATATCGATTTAATGTTTAACTAAAAGAGTCTTCGGTAAAAATAATGAAATTTGAATTAAACCAGCAGACGCATTTGAAAATAATACGAGAGGGATGACTGGCGTTGCCACAGATCCCCCCCCCGAACAGGGGCGGATCCAGCCGATTATTGGGGGGGGGGGGACTATCGCAGATTTGTGTTAAATAATAAACACATTTGTTATAATACTGTATGTTATTTATGTACTGTAGATGGTATTATACAATATTATTGTTTAAATAATTACATTATTTAAACATTAATATATCTATATATAAATCAGTTCGGCCAAATAAATGAATGTAAATGAAAACTCCAGGCCTTTCGGGAGAAGACATGAGCCCCCCCCCCCCCCTGGATCCGCCAGTGCCTCGAGACTCCCGGTCCAAACGAGCGAATTCCGAAGCCACTCGCGGGCAGCTGCCCACCGTCAGCCGCCTGCAGCGCCCAACGGGACGCGCGCGAAACTCGTTCGCAAGGGGGGGGGGGCGATTAGGGCCGTCGCTTCATCCCCGCGCCGCGCTCGCAGTCCCGCCGGCTAATTATAGAGGTCCGCTCGCACGCGGGGAGCGGGGCGTGGCGGGGAGGGGAGGGGAGGGCGGACGCCTCAAAATCCCCCGCAGGGCACGCCCCCGAGGGCCCCGCCCCCGCGCAGGGGGAGAAGAGCGAGGGGGGCCCTGCGCGTGGGCGTGCGGCAATTATTCACCGGCGGCGGCCGCTTCGCCGCCCACTCCCGACGGGGGGGGGGCCCTCCGGCGGCGGACGCGCGGTTCCGGCGCGGAGCTCCTTCCAGGGCGCTCTTCTCCCGTCGGAGACCGGTCGGGCGCTTGTCCCGGCTGGGGCGGTGCCCCGCTCGAGATACCTAGATACCTGGTTGGGGAAAACTCCGCTAGTCAACGGTAGGTCGGCGCCGGATTTCGCCATCCAGCCAGGGAAGATCACAGCCAAGTTACAAACAAAACATCCACTACACTTACGGGGCAATCTTTGCTCGTCCGGAATCACTAACAATCAATCATCAATCAATTTCCTCTACGTTGTTCTATCCTCTCGAATTACATACACTGCACTTGCGTACATATTGAAAGACCAGTCGAGAGCTCAAAGCTTCTTCTGGTTGGACCCGTGCTCCTCCGAGAGAGATACCTAGAGAAGCAAAGCCGCTGCAATGCAGCGTAAAGGTTCGGATCCATTGCTGAATCTCACCGTACACACGGGTGGAACACCACCAGCTCCCAGCACAAAAAGACACTACACTAATGGCCATAGCAGTATAAGTGCCCGGATAAATCAATCATCTTTCTCCCAAGTTCTGCTTCCGCTGTTTCAACGCCTATGGTTTGTTACAAGTACGAAGTATTGATGCTCAGTTCTTAGATACGCAGCTTTCAATGAAATAATTAATGTAAAATCTGTAATTTCATAGGTAGTGTGGGTGGCTATTCACGCGGAGCTAACGTATATCTAAAAAACTTTTCACGAAACGAAATAAAGCAATTAAACCTTAATATGGTTAGCCTCTTTTGAACACAATCACTAGGCATGGAGTGTATTTTTACAGGAAATAAGTAAAAGGGAATGTGCCTTTCGAGAGTATTCTTATACTAAAATCAGGTAGATGAAAACATATTTCCATCTGCTAGAGCAAATAGTTCTAATGTATTTAAAGAGACACTCCACAAATTTCTCCACAGAGATCTTAAATGTTTGGAGTCAAAATCAGAAATTCGAATTCTGAAAACTTTAATATTTTGGAGTGCGATAACTCCTTAACCATGGCACGTCTTAAAATTTCATCTTGTTACTACATTATTCTTTCTCATTACTACTAATATCCACAGCGTTAGTTTCACATGCAAACCCTCAGACGGTCCGTGTGTCAGCCTCTGGGTAAGTGCAACATACGAGGTAGTAATGAATACAATTTGAATTTGTGCATTCAGAAAAAAATGTTACAATATTTAGCAGCAAAAATAGCGAACGCGGCTGTGTTTGCGTGTCCTGTACCGCTGTGAAGGGCCTGCCGCTTCGACCTTCCGGGCGTCCGCATTGGTTTTCCGGCCGCAGAGGCCCCGAATTCCGCACAGACGCATTCAAACGTTTCGGCCATTTGCTCGTAAGAGTTTCTTTGCCAACTGCGCCGCCGGCCGCATTGACGGCTTTCGCTTTCAATGCGATGTTACGTTTCTTTCAGCGCATTTCTACGCGGGGAACCAATTAGAGCTAAGTACCACTTCGCGCAAGTAGTGAAGCATGAAGTTTATTGAATCTTTCTGTACACACAGCTAGAAAATGAGCTCCTGGCGACCAAATAAATGTACAGCGCTGCGGATATAGAACATTTCGGTAAATGGTCGTCGTCGTCGTTTTGAAATGAAAGCTTCGGTTTTACTCCATCACTGTCCGCTGCCTCCTTCCCACAAATCTTTATCGACCTGATTTAAAGCGAAATTAGAATTTATTTCGAAACGTTCCATAATTCATTTAAAACAATAGGACTTCACGTCACCCGCTGTCAAGAACACTAGAGCGCCTTTTCAGTTCAGCGGGTTCATACAAGATGCAGTTCACAGATTTCTCTTGCTCCGACGCCCATTTCTTACTCTACCGGAGACACCCTTCCCGCGCCATGTTACGTGACCCATCTTTTTTTTTTTTTTTTTTTTGGCGGCCCTGTACCAGGACGCGAGCTCCCCACCAAAACAATGAGCGCGCCGAAAGAAAGAAAAGAAGAACATGGCGGGGCGGACGTCGCGACGCCCGGCGCCGAATTGGGGGCTCCGCCTGCCCGCTCCCCCACCCCACCCGCACTCTTTCGCGGCGTCCCACTCGCCGATGAATTAAACATCGAGTAACAAGTGCTTCCATTTATATGTAAACTTGCTTTATTTCTCGCCCGTCTCATTAGAATACAATGCGTTTTCCACTCGATTCCGAGATGGCATTGAACCTGCTACGATACAAACAGAAAACGGTTCCCTTTTTTTTTGTTTCTTGATTTTTTTTCTTTTTGGTTCGTTTTTGGAACGCTTAGTCGGGAACTATGAAAGTTTTCCCTTTTGGGGACGCAGTCTTGTGTTCCAACAAGTTCATAGATTTATATTACAGTGTACCTTGCTGCTATTGAAATGTTCCAGAGATTATTATTTAAGACATTCCGGTTATTAAAGTTTGAGATTTTAGGCAATAATAAGCTAGGGGATGGGGTATGAGGGAGGCAGATTTTATAGAGACATCGGCACCACAAAAGACGTTGGCGATAACAAACCTACTTCATTACTAGAAGGATGGATGTTTTCAATTTTGCAAATAACTAATTCTGAAACGACGTTTGACACAATGAACAGGAATAAATGCTTAAATATAATTATCAGATAAATATATTTTAGTCATTAACGTTATTAAGCCACTTTAGAGCTAACGTCCACGATTAAGTTTGTAAACCAATGCGAAAACCGATCGACCGCATGTCGTTCAATACTTTGGTAATATCCCCTTCTTATAGGAGAAATACATATACAGAAAATAAGAAGTGCCTTCGCTTTGATTCATCGTATCTTTTGTCGTAAGAAATGTTTTGAAACTTTGTAACTGACAGCGGCAGTTAAGAATGGCTTTTCATGGATATATTCCTTGAGTTATTGCAATCTAATATCACGTGTTAAGAAAAATTGGTATTTTTGTACAATATAAAACATACTCACGCACATAGAATCCATCATATTACTGATTTTCTGGTAAGTGTTCAACATGATATTTTTAACGCTATAACTTGTGCGCACAGTAATGGCTCAAAATGTATCCTGATAAGTATTTTCAGATTCTCTCGAGTAAAGAGGGTCTGAAAGAAACAGTTGTGATACACATAACATCGACTTATAAATCTCAAAAGCGTTAGAAAAATCCACATATTATTATAATTCAAGGTATGAGGTGGTAGAAGACCTGAACATTTCAAATGATGTGGGCGGAATATCCATAGCTTTATACCTGCTATTGCCATACTTCAGTTGGCGAATATTCCAATCATTTATGTTCCTGTACATGCAGTCCATGTCTGAGAAATGAATCAATGAATGCTATGAATGATTAAACGCTAAAACCGATGTTTAGGCACAACCTGTCGCAACAAAAGAACTCTACAATAACACCTGCGGACCCAAAGCGGAGCAGTTCGTTTCACGCTCCAATTCTACGCTGCTTGCAACCCGCATTTCTCTATTAGTCATCGGAAAAAGAAAAGAGGAACACGAGGAAAAGGAGCGACAGACGAATAAAGACAACAAAGACTCGCAAGACACGGAAGATTATCGATTCCTCTATGCCTTCACAGACATCGAACAACTCCATTGCGTCACATTCCGCATTCACAGCGGAAGTCGGCGACGACCGTGTCAGTCCGAGTCGCTGGCGCGTTCAACTCGTTCGTTAAATATTCCGGAACGCAACGCGCCTCACACGACAGGTGTAGTCCCGCCGCCATTTTGCTCTCCACGACGTCTCGCGTGACACACCAAAGTCTCCGACACGGCGTCCACAGTCTGAACGGATAATTGAACTTTCATTTCGCGTCCTAATCGAAGCGGCCGGGAATTTTTTATCGCCTTCCCAGAAGGGGTGGCCGCCCTCAATCTGGACGTAAATATTTTGTCTTCAGAATCGATCTGCTGTCGCGGTTGGTTATGATGTGACGGGCAGGAAATGTGGTCGGAGAGCTGGAAACCGATGGGAGAAAACAAAGAACTTTGACTGATAGGAGTTGGGCAGGAAACGTTTGTATTATTAGATGATGTAACATTGAGTTGTACTAAAGAGAATATTCTTTGACATTTGGCAAACCTCTGCTAAATTTGAAGTAAATCTCAAACATGGTCGCAGAAGTATTATGAATTTTTGCTAATTTGTGGTACTACATTACGAAGAAACGCCGGGAATATCCAAAGCGATATATTCATTAATACTTCAAGTTGTACACGAATGTGGCGTTTACCAACTATTCCGATAGATATTTTACCGAAAAACAGTGTCAAGCAATGTGACACTACAAAAATTCCCATTAAATGAAAATTGTCAATCGTTAAATCAATAGAATATAATAGAATATTCCGATTCCTTTATTTCGTATATTTAACACATCATTTATTCCCCTTGGGTTTGTCCTCATTTTCCATCACAATTACTTCACTGAAATTCTCATGCAAAGGAGCACTAATCTCGTACCCACATTGGACAAATACCATGCTCATCACATGCGTGCGTCTCATTACAAGTAACGAAGCCCCGCCCACGAGCGCGGCTGCCTCCCGCGCCCTCTCAGGGCCGCTCGGGCGCGGCGCGGGGCGGGGCGGGGCGGGGCGTGGAAGGGCGGGGAGGGGCGGGGTGGGGCGGGGCGGGGCGGGGTGGGGCGGGGCGGGGCGGGGCGGGGCGGGGCGGGGCGGGGCGGCAGTCTCCCAGGGGGCCGGCCCCGGTCGCGAGATTTAAGGGCGACCTCCGCGACTGCGAGGTGTCCACCCACGACAGCGTGATGGAAAGAGGCGAAACGCGATCCGGGCCTCGACGCCCCGCCCCACTCACTCCGCTCCGCTCCGCACCACTCCACCCCACCCCGCTCCACTCCGCCCCGCACCACTCCACCCCACCCCGCTCCACTCCGCCCCGCTTTCCTCGCTCCGCTCCACTCCGCCCCGCTCCGCAACAAATGCCCCATCCTACCTCATCCCACCCCCTCCGCCGCGGGCGCCGTGTTAGGCAAGAAGGGGCAGAGTCCCACTCGCCCTCGCCCCCAAAATCTGCGGCTCGAGTTTCCATCACGAGGCGTCGCGGCGCGGGAGTCCCTGACGCCGCCGCCGAAGACGGAGGCTCCCACCACGCGGCCAGAAGGAATGGCGACCCTCACACAGGCGTAGTGTCAAGGGTTGTCTTGATTAATGGTTGCGTTTGAGGATGAACAGAAGGTCGGAATGTGGAAGATATGGGGATTTGTGAAGTCCGGTTCCTTGTTCAAAAGCACACGTGCCGATGCATAGTACAGAGCAGGAAAGTCACACGCTATTGCGATAAAATAGTGTAAATGAAGGGCAAAGATGATGTTGGAAGAATATATTGGAAGAGAAGTAAAGTGACCGGTCCCATGTCGTACAACCACAAAGGCAACTTTAGTAATACCAGCATCCATTCCTCTGTTTGGATGTTTCAAAGAACCATTTAAAAACTGTCTTGCAGATTGTTAAATTTATTACAAATTGAAGGTAGAGCAAGAAGCTTTTTAGTAAGAATAAAAATATAAAAAAGTACAAAATGAAATAAAAAGAGCAGAATTCTTTATGCTACTACTACTGAGCACGCCAAACTATGCCACATAATAACAGACAACAAACATATTTTAACTGCAATTCAAATTCGCAGTAGTGATTATTCCTCATCACGTCATAACCAGCCTTTTCCCGCGCAGCAGACAAGACGTGCAAACGCAAACAACACAGGACAGCCAAGAGCAATACAGTAGGCAGAAGTACGTGACAACAGTCGACGTCGAGGCAGACAGGCGCAACGTGAGTAGGGCGCGGGCGAGGTGGACGGGGTCGCAGCGAGCCACGCCCCATGACCTCGCGGAGGAACGCGCGCAAGCACGCGCGCGCTCGCACGCACCGGACAAGGTGGGACAAGGCGGGACAGGGCGGGACAGGGGGCAGGGCGGTGCACGGCAGGACGGGGCAGGGCGGGACAGGGCGGGACCGGGCGGGGCAGGGCGGGACCGGGCGGGGCAGGACAGGGGAGGGCGAGACAGGGCGGGACAGGGTGGGACCGGGTGGGACCGGGCGGGGCAGGGCGGGATAGCGCGGGACAAGGCGGCACAGGACGGGATAGGGCGGGATAGCGTGGGACAAGGCGGCACAGGGCGGGATAGGGCGGGATAGCGCGGGACAAGGCGGCACAGGGCGGGATAGGGCGGGACACGCGCGGAGCGCAGAAAGCGACGCCGCGACGGCCTGAGGGGGATGCAGGCGTTCCAGAGAACGCGATCCTTCGGAGAATGAGGCAGACGAAGGGAAACAGACCAGCAGTACTTGTGTAGAGTACCGGAAACTGAAATTGAATTTATTAAATTAATTACATTAATATAAAAGACTTGCTGAGGTGGAAAGATGCTTCACATTAAGGCTTTGACCGAGAAAAGTGAAGATACGGTACACAATTTGTCATCAAGATGAATAGTAACGAACGTCGATAATAGAGGGTAAAATGGAGGCACAATTCTTACAGCAACAAAGACACTTAGCCGTATGACATGTTTCGGGCATCCACATTAACTCCAATTTTTAGATTATTCTGAAGATGGTAGAAATCAAGGGAAGTTGACGTAAACAATACGCTCATTAGACAAGTAGCGGTTAACATAAAAAAAAGAAAAATAGTTGTGAAACTCGAATAACAAAGGGAGTTGTAGTGGTTGCTCTGGAGGTCAGACACGATTGCGTCCACAACTCTTACTAACGAGTTTGACATTTAGAGAGCGATAATGTGAGATCAGACACGCAGTCCGCCGCTACGTCAATCGGATACAATAAAATTGGAACTAAAGTTCGGTGTAAGGTGTTTAAGAGCAGCGAAATGTATATTTCGATAATATCGCGTTAAAAGAGCTTTGTAGATTAGCTAATGGTTATAGCCAGAGTAAGTAGAGTACTTGTTTAATCTCTCCCAAAACGGTAATTCGAAATTGTTTTAGCATTCTGAAACCGCAACTACCTATCTCCCTACCTATCCCTCAATCTCTATCTAATCCTCTGAACCCCTCAACCAATCCCCATTTCTTATGATCCTTCTGAGACCCAAAAGCACCCAATTCTTGCTCAAAAAATACGATTGCGGATGGGCGGAGCGTAGGAATAATCAAATGCATCTACTGATGCTAGTAGCACCAACATGTCAGTGTAAATACAGGAGTGTACATATGTTTCGAGAACCTTAAAGGGGGAGGTAGGATAATTCTGCACAAAACATAAAAGAATCCACGTATCTCGAACAGAGCTGGAGTAACACCCAAATTCCCCGATGAAACAAGAGACAAAGAGATTCATATAGGTCGCAGTTGGTTGCAGGTTGGGCCATAAGGTACGTCTCTTTGATCTTTGCATTTCGCAAACCTCTGCAGCGATCGACATTGACATTCCGTATAGCCTGTACCGCCGCGTACTCCTGAGAGCCAAGAGCACTCGATCTGCTCTTCAGGGAACGAAAACGTGGTGGGATCTTCAGCGCTCGGGGTAACTAGAGCGGATATAACCTGTCACTCAAAAGGTCTCCGAAAAACTGCTTCGGCTTTACAAAAAAATCGAACAAACTAGACTCAACAATAGACGCTTTAGAAACGTCAGAGGGACTTTAAAGATCATCTGTAGTAGAACACAATGGCTAGTATGGGCAAGGGAGAGTTTCTCCTACCAAATCATCCCTCCGAGCACAACAGAGTGATTTCTATTCACATTATCATAATTTTTCAGAGATGCCACTCTATTATGCTTCTCCACCGGTTTTAGCAAATTTGAAATTCACTGGCGATAACCAGATGAAATCCGACCTGGGAAGTTTCATTGCTTAACACCCAAAATGAAGGAGAGGCCGTCGAAAATTCAAAGTGGAAAACACTTTCGCCCCTCCCCCCTCTCTTTAACCGGCTCATCATATTTTGAAGCGGCCCTGTAAGACAAGGGTAACCTGACCGAAGCGCGACGACACGCCGCCGCCGCCGCCGCCTCTCAAGCCAAGAAGACTCGGGGGACCGCGACGAGGAGGGCGACAGCTTCCGTCCCAAAGGGGTGGCCCAGGCGCCACGCCGGGGGCCTGTTACCAAGTAAGTAATTGATTCACGGGGGGCGCACGAGGCGGAGTTCCACCGCCCCCCGCCCCGCCCCCTCCGCTCTCCGCCGCACCGAGCAGGTCTCTCTTAACGAGCCAAGGTGGGAGCGCCTCCAACAGCCCGACCTTCTTCCGTCAGATAATGCGCCCCGTATTAACATAATTACCATTAACATCGCCGACGCTCTAATAAGCCGCCGAGTCGTTAGGCCTCGGGGGCCGGGGGAGTGACCGGGGCGGGGCGGGGGGAGGAGGGGAGGGGAGGGGAGGGGAGGAGTTCGACACGTGGGCACGGGGGCAGGCCGCTCGGGCGAGGGCGGGGCGGCGCGGGCACGTGGCGGGGCGTGGTTGGCAGCGGAGGGCTGGCGCGGGTCCAGACGCGGCGGAGGCAGGGACAGACGGCCTGCCGCCCCGCAGCGGGCTCGAGGGCGCCCCCACAGCCTCTCGAAGCGAGGGAAGTGTGCACTTCACGTGCGAGAGAAGTCGCGGTGGGCGTTCGCGGCCCTTCCGGTTCCGGCCGGCCCCGCCCCTCCCCCGTGAGGCGCGGGGGCGGAGGTAGTGCCTGCTGCCCCGCCCTCCCACGTGTGTCCGCTCGATTTAGCGATCTGCGACCCCAGGCTGACGCGTGTGGCAGGAGGTGGGGATCGCGTTAGGTCGGGTCATAAGGCAGCATGGGGGACGCGGGGTTCTCAACGACCAGGTTTGTGTATTGTGTGGCTGCTGTGAGCGACTGCGGCTGGGAATCCAGTTTAATACTGCATTTCCTTTCTTAGTATTTTCAACGTCCTATTGAAGAAAGTGTAGTAGATATTAAAACTTGGAGAAGATCCCATGAAATAAATATGACCCATCTTTCATGTAGAGTGCAGAACGAACTTCCTTCAATTCTAATATGTATTTGAAAGTTCAGACACCCCAAATAATGCTAGCTGATATAATAATTAAATGTATATTTCTTCTAAGGTACTGACTCTATTCTTCAGACATGTATTATTAAGCGTTACCCACGAATGCACATCTTTTATTCTCCCAAGAATAACGGACATGGTAGCAGAGTTCAACGAATCGGATTAGGATTCTTGGACTTCGCTCAAAATATTAATTAGATAAATATAGTATTATGAACATTTTTTTAATAATACGTCATCATCTTAGAATATATTTCGGGAACGCTCTTCTCAAAAGATTAAGAGAACCTGCCTTCTTTGTCTTTAATCGTATTATTCTTTCTTTTAAATAATGACATATTCTTTCGATACCTTCTTCCACTCTCTCACTACAAAAGGCTTAGATGAGGGGTAAAATCCTTCATTACAAAGAAATGAAATGCCTTCTGGAAGTTTCAGAAGTACTTATCTAGAATATTGATTACACGCAAAGAATGCAACCCCTTGTCTGGGCTGTTGGAGTTCATGAATATTTCCGTTTGCGTTTGACAGTTGTTTCGACGTATTCCCCTCCTCAGACGTCCAAACTTTCTTCCTTGTCTTCAAATATTTCACGACACAATGGGCAGATTGGTTTCGGATTTGCAGCAAGTAGAATGTTTAATTTTTGCTTTATGTGTCTTAAATCTGTGTCATTTGGCTTTCATCACATCGTCTCTTGTTGTCATTATTTCGTACACAAAAATGCAATGAAACTGACCTCCAGAATTTTCTCAGAGGCTCTGCTTACAACAATTTCATATCTACAAATCCTTCAGAATGTACTGTTCAACTTACACTAATATTTCCATTTCTCGACATCAATGAAGGCAAATGACCTTTTGGCTAGTCTTCACCTATATGCGTGCTTAGCGGTCATGCACACCTCGAATTTCCGCATGCTCATTTTGAGATATAACACGTCGTTTGAAAACACATTGCAACGTATCCTAATCATTACTCAGGTAGCGTGTTCTGCCTATAGACTCTTTCGGATGCCATAAAACCCATATCGCGATAACAACTTCATTTCGCACGTAAGAGCAAAGTTCAATGGCAATCCCAACTTACATTTCAATTGCAATTCAAAGTTCTTTTAGGCGGAATTTTTTTTTGAAGGTGGCAGTCTCAAGTTGTTACTCCTCGAAGTACTGACTTCAAGAAACGATAACACGTTCTTCGACTTCTGATCAAATCGTTGCACGAGCATCGTGTGAATAACGCCTTCTACACGTACTTATTTTCTCTGGCGTACAAGCGTTACCGACTGCCAATCCACACAGCATGCAATCCAATCATTCGTCAGCACTCACCGCATCGCAACGACCGTCCGACACCCGGTGGAACTCGGGAGGAACTCACCTGCGAAAAAAAGAAAAAGAGAACACAGCGTTAAAAGGATGCTGGATTTTTCATTTCAATTTGCACGCCGCCCACGTTGAAACATTGAGGGCGACACCTCAAAGTTAAGGCCCCGTCGTCAACGCGAAGTTGCACTGCATGCAAGATTCACGCGGGCGAGCGCTTCGCGAGAAGAAGGAAACCCTTGGCCATGGACGTCGCCGTGACGCAACGACGGCCATGAAGTAACGTTAGCGTTAGCGTAGCGGACCAGGGGGGGGGAGGAGTTCAGACCAAGAGACAGGCTTCGTATTCCACGGCAACCGGAACGTCCTCATACAAAAGTGATATTTCAATTCTCACGAGCGAACTCAATTATAATACGGCCCTCTTGGTCTAATGACGCGAGAAGCCGTAGAAATATAAATGAAATAACTCCGCGACTCGCCCGGACGTCCAACGTTTTCGCGGGTGAATGGCAGTGAATAAACTTGTGAATGTCAGGGACACGTTATTTCGAGATACCCCATCTATGTTTTGTGGGCTCTCGAATGGATGAAATTCACATTTCGGCTGTTTTTCCTTTTACTTTTTTATAATTCGCATTTTAAATAAAGACAAAACATATCTTTCACGTTTTAAACGCTTAAATACAGAATTTAAAATAACGTTTTTATAAAAAGATTTTTTTGTGCGAAATCCAATATTACGAACTCCAACCCACTCATTTGGGTAAAAGACGAAGCGAACTTGAATTAAACTTGCATTATCAAGCAGCTTGAAGCCCGGCGCTCGTGAAATTCAAGGCGAAATTTCTGCTCCAAAGGAGTGACGTGTCATTTGGAGAACGTATGCTGCTGCGCGCGAGGGCTTGCTATCTCGGGCACGTCCCGTCACAGAGGTACGAACGAGGCGAGGCGGGGGCGGGGCGGGGCGGACCGCGTGCGCGACCTTTGCGAACGCAGCGCGGCGCCAGAGACAGGCAGGCAAGACGTGCAGGCGCGGCTCGCAGCGCGCCACGGGCCGAGGGCGGGGGCGGGGCGGGGCAGACGGGAGGGGCGGGGAACGGCGTCGAGGGTAGGGCGGGGTAGGGGGGTGAGAGCGGGGGCAAGGGTGATGGCGCGGGCGGGGCCGGCGGCGAGGGCGAGGGGGGGACGGGAAGGGCGGGATCGGCGTCGAGGGTGGGGGCGGGATAGGGGGCGAGGGCGGGGGCGGTGTAGGGGGTGAGGGCAGGGGCAAGGGTGAGGGCGAGGGAGGGGGCGGGGCGGAGGAGGGAGGGGAGGGGGAGGGCGGGGGCGGGGGGCAAGGGTGAAGGCGGTGACGATGGTAGGGGCGGGGGGCAGTGGCGAGTTAAGGGGTAGTGGCGCCGGGCAGCAGGGGGAGTTAGGAACAGGATTGGAGGTAGTGGGCAAAGGTGATAGGAGAAGTGCAGGTGGAGGAGGCGGGTGGGGCGGTGATAGAACAGGGAGCGGGGAAGACGGCGGGGGCAGGGGGCGGGCAAAGGGGAAGGTCAATAAGGGAAGCGGTGGGGCGTGGGGTGAGTGTTGCGCGGTGGCGGGCAGGGCGACGGGATCGAGATGAAGCGGCGCGGGAGATGTGGTGCGCGGGCCGGCGCGGAGGCGCGGGGCGTGGGGGTGGGGCGGAGCTCGAGCGGAGTTTCTGGGGACGGGGCGGGAGGCAGAGTGCGCAAGGACGGCGACGGCGACGGAGAGAGCGCAAGCGACGGGGGGGGGGGTGTCATCCGTCTACCACATGAAATTAGGGCACCTCGGAGCGCTTGCAGTGAAGTGAACGGGGCGGAGGAAAGGGCGACGGGGGAGGGGCGGGGGCTGGGAGGGCGTAGGCGGAGTCGAGAATTCAGAGAAGAAGCGACCCGCATCTCCTTGGATGACAGATGAACACGTCCGTCGGTGGATTCAAAATCTTGCCTCCGCTACTGTGTCTCCAGGGCTCGTCATGAGAGAGGGAGATCCACGCGCATGAAACTGGGCCGGAGCAACGCGGATAGTTTCTTTGTTGTTCGTGAAAGGAGGAAAGAACGAGATGGTTAAAAGGATGCGTGGGAGGAGCGGAGCGGGGACAAAGGAAATGGGGGTGACAACCGGACTACGGAAAAAAGAAAGAACATTGTGACAGGGACAGGAGTGTTTATGAAAACGGGTTAACGTATCTGCAGGTCAAATAAAAAGTCCTGAAGAGGGCTGAAAAATTTCCATTTCACAAAAAAAAACAACAAACATTATGTCTTATATTGTATGTTTTGCAATCCTTCCAGGACTATTTTCAGAGTGAAGTCAATGTGAAGTTATGTTTGAAACACACTTTATTTGGGACACATTCTGAAGCTGCATTTTATTCGTGAGTAAATCGCTCGAAACTATTCATTTAATTGTATATATTGGTTGAGTTCTACGAATTCCACGCATGAAATAGGACAACACTTCTCGAGCTACCAAACTTCAAATGTTCCGGATGCGATCCACTTCACAGGCAAACGCAACTTCCACATGAAACCCCGGTCCCATACCGTTCCGGTTGCCTCTTCACACACTCGCTGCCACGCAACGATGAATGCATGCCACATGGTCACATCTCCACCTCCACACACCGGGCATTACCACCAGACGTCGCCTTCTTGGTGCCGTTCGCAGATTTTACCTCCATTTGCTGTTTGGCACAAAACTACACTCCTCGCACCCCGCATTGGACAAATCTTTTATCACCTACCAAGTGCAATGCTTATACGTGTGAGTCTACAATTTTGTGTATTTTACTATATCCCAGCCACTTTCATATTTAGTCGTTTTTTGTGAAATCCTAGCTGATTTCAAAATCTATCCCACGCCACTATATCGAACAGTTCTTATCAACATGTGTCGACACGACATATACACACTCCTCGTGATCAACCCACCGTCATCTTCACTCCGTCCCTAAATCCAAACCATTCTCACTTTCACCCCGCCTGAACCCCTTTGCAATCACAAACACAGACAGTCTTTTTCCACAAACTACGCTGTTAAAGGCCACCCCAACCCCCTTTGCCTCCAATTCGACCTCAGCGCTTCGCCCCGACACATCCCATCGCCGCCGCCCCCGCCGCGCCCCCGGGCACTGCTTTACGCACCGCCCTCGCGGAATTCTCATTTGCCTCCGCCTCCATTACCGCGGTCCATTCTTTGACGAGCAGGAGTAATGTTGCAGAATCGCGAGAGCGCGCTCGCGTTAATCGAACGATTATCGATACTATGCCCGCGAGCCGCGCCACCGTGTTGTGCCCCCCCCATCCCCCCCACTCTCGCCCGTCCGCGGCCGGCGTGCGCGCGCGCGGGACAAACGCGTGCGGCACGGGGAGGAGGCGCGTGCGCGAGTGTGCGATCGCCCGCGCGTCCTGGCGCAGAGGTTTCAATCGCAGCTGTTATCCGCTCGGCCGAGTGCGGGACGGGCCCTCGCGTGCGTGCGTGCGTGCGTACGCGTGTTCACGCAGCGGTTGAGGCGACGCGCGACGACGGGGAAGGGAAAACCTGGCTGATGGTGCGTAAGCGCGAATTCGTAGGGAAGGACCTGAGGTCAAAGGGAAAGGAAATTCTGTCGATGTTCTTGCGATAGAACTTAAGGTTGTTTCGACAAGCACCTGTGATCGCGCGATTTGGGCATCTGAGCAAATGGCCTGTGGGTTGAGAGAAGGGGAGAGTGAGAATGAGTGAGAGTGAGTGAATGAGAGACGAGAGGAGAGAAGAGAGGAGAGAAGGGAGAGGAGAGAGGAAAGAGAAGAGAGAGAAGAGTGAGAGAAGAGAGATAAGAGAAATAGAAGAGAGAGGAGAGACGAGAGAAAGAGAGAGACGAGAGAGAGAGAGAGCACGTAGCACGTAGGTATGGAATATGAGACCTTCCCAAACGATGCAATAACACTTACGAGCTCACTCGCTCATGAGAGACAGGATTTCTTTAGTTGTAATTAAAATTTCAATAAAAGTTACCTTGGCTTACATTGTATATAAAACAAATATCAGTGTTTTATTTTTTTATAAATTTTACACATACTCTTTCAAAAATAACGCAATCATTTTTGTAGAGCGCATCTGTCTACGACGATTCCCCTAACTGAGCAGAGAGAAATCAATCCATCACGCGCATACGGACGCATGCACGAACTAGCGATCGATCTTGGTCGTCATTTACTCCTGCACCACTTTAATTTCTTAACCTACCCGCATCTATTACAAATAATCTACCAGACAAGATGCAATTATTTTCGCGTACTACCCACGCCGACTTCCAGCAAAGCGCGGAGGACAAATTTACCTGACGCGCAACGTACACACACACACACGACACGCATTTCGGACCCAGCCACGTCTTCGGGCGACGAATTAACGACGCAGTGACATTTAAACAACTCAG
The DNA here is from genome assembly GCA_031308135.1 of Acheta domesticus. NCBI lineage: Eukaryota > Metazoa > Arthropoda > Insecta > Orthoptera > Gryllidae > Acheta > Acheta domesticus. Next base: position 202,585,434 of record JAHLJT010004567.1, on the reverse strand, counting down.
GAGGGCGTCAGCGGTTGACAGGAGGACGAGAGGTGGGGGCTGCGAAGCGCGTGGGAGGACTGGGCGCGACATTCGTAACGTGATTAATGGAAGCACGCGGGCGCACAATGGAATTAGGCGAAGTGGAAGTGGAAGCGGCTGCGACGGGTGGGTGGGGGGGGCGTGGGCGGTCGCGGGTTTCTTGACCTTTGCGTGCCTTTGAGAACCTCCCGCCGGCTCTTCGCGCTTGTAGCAGCTGCTGCGGAAGCCACAGGAACACGTTTCGATGGCGCGCGGACGTTAATCAGATTGTCGGATGACACACGAATCGATTGTGAGGCGCAGTTTACGGTTGGGTTTCGACGTAAACTTCTGCCTAAAAGATTCTACGCTAGTATTCTATTCCTTTCGCAAAACACAGGAGGGACATTCGATATCTTCGACTTCGATCGTTTGAATACTTTAGTATCTCAAATTTGCTTCGATTCTTCTCAGTTTTCTATTCGTTTTGCGACTCAAATCTTGATGTTTGAAAAATTGGACAACTCTTTTTTCCGTACCTCAAATATTTTACATAATGGTATTCTACATTAACTTCTTGAAAAAATTATATTATTAACGCAAAATTCTGTTCTTCAAAACTACACAGCAATTTGAATCTGGATTCATGAGTATATTTATTTCATCCTTTATACGGCACTCACAATCAATGACACGTAATATACAACAGTGATCTGAAATTATATAAACAAATCTCTAAGCAGGTTATTTTCTTAAAAGTCGAAATGAATGCTTGAAATGCACAGGATTACGCGTTCTTTTCAGAACATATTGTCTGCACAGCTCCGAACATTGATATATTTTCTTCCTGAAATAATCAACGACCTATGAACTATTTACTTATGCATCTCGGAAACTCCATTTCTGATCAGATTTGCAAAACCAACGTGTAGTTTTCCGACGTTTCATCCCTCTGCTTCCCCAGAGTCCGTGCAGCGTACTGTTACATTTTGTCCCTCTGCTTCAGCCGCAAGGGGGAAAGCAAGGAGTAAAAAACTAAACGCTAATCCAAAGCCACATCGGGCGTTATGACCGACTTGCACTGCTTCCGAACACAACCTGCGCGTGAACACAAAAAGCGAAACAATATTTTCGGGCTCATGAGCTTTTAGTTGGATGCTAACCCGCAAAACTTCGGGGTAACACAAAAAACGCACAAAGCCGATCGCAAAGCACAGGTCCGTCCGCCAGGCAACGTGGCTGCGAACAAGTGCCCAACACGATGTAAGTCTGCACGCACGGCGCCACGCTGCACGTTGTGTTGGCGCGGTCGGTGGCCGACGCGATGGCAAGTGGATTCGGTGATGGCTGAAATAGGAGCTAATGGTAGCTGGAGTGGCAATGGTGGATTGTTTTTGTTGCTGCTGCTGCTGCTGCTCTTGGTAGAGTTCACAGTGGTGGTGACGCTTGTTGCGGTGGTGGTGGTGGTGGTGGTGATGGTGGTGGTAGTAGTGATGGTGGTAGAGGTGATGCCGGTGGTGGTGTTAGTGGTGATGCCGGTGGTGGTGATGGTGTTAGTGGTGATACCGGTGGTGGTGGTGATAGTGGCGAAGCCGATGGCGGTGGTGGTGGTGGTGGTGGTGGTGGTGATGCCGGTGGTGGTGGTGGCAGTGGCGAAGTCGGTGGTGGTGGTGGTAGCGGTGAAGCCGGTGGTGGTGGTGGTGATGGTAGTGGTGAAGCCGGTGGTGGTGGTAGTGATGAAATCGGTGATGGTGGTGTTGGTGGTGGTGGTGGTGGTAGTGGCGAAGCCGGTGGTGGTGGTGGTGGTGGTGGTGGTGAAGACGGTGGTGGAGATGATGATGATGATGGTATGGCAGTGATATTAATGATTTTGGAGATCTGAAGGTGGAAGAGTTAAGTTAATGCTGCATCTGCCAAATATTATGATGTTCTAGGAGAAATTTGTTCGCTTTTCACTGTAATGGGCGACTCAAACGGTACAACGATTACTCATCGTGTGCAATTAGAACCTTTGAAGAGTACGCAACAGGTTTGCATGGCTAAGTGAACGTTATAACAGCACGCTTTCTCAAATGTTACTAGAAAATGTGGACTATGTGAATGGAGTAAATACATTTTTTGATTACTTAAAAAAGAAATGATTGGACATGAGGTTATGGTTGAGAAACACAATCGATAAACAAAAAATTGTATGGTATCGATGTTGTAAACGTTCACTGCAAAAATTGCATCATTCAAGAATACAACGTCTTTAATAAGGCAAAATGAAACTTTCGACAACGGAAAATTTCACGACCAAGAGCTATACCAACAGCATTCTCATACGCACATTTAACGTCATCACAGATTGCTTCCAGCATAAGAAGTCTGAAATAATATTCTATTCATCCAGCGGCCATTATTCCTTAATAATGTACACAGCAGAATGTCAGTACTGCCAACACATGCTATGTTTCGAGATGAAATTACAGAACACAACAAAGGCCCCATCCAGTCATACGTCCTTCTTCCTCCTGTAAGGCGGGCCCCGTGAAATATACATTCGCGCCACGAACCCGCTCTCCGCGCTATTGTCGCTCCAGAGCTTCTCATGGTCAATACGACCAGTTCCCATTACGATCGGGCAACTCGTTTCAACTCGAGCACATTGAGGGTAATTTAGGCGAACGAATTGTGTTCTACTTGCTCGCCGGTGTTGACTCGGGAGGCGATATCACTCGATCACGTTCCCAGTACTACTCTTGATGGAAAGTTTCAGAATGAACGTACGTATGTTGCAGCAATATCTATCTCCAGAAATCTGATATTTTTTGAATGGAAATTAATGGATTGTTATTGCTCCCACTTCAGACTTCTTTGGGTAAGTGCACACAACAAAAGTTATATCTGGTTTTGAAAAATGTGTTGCACTAGTACGTACAATATCAAAATATAAAATGTTATGTAAATACGATCATGAAACGGTGTAACAATCTCCCCCACACGCTTTGATCCAACAAACCATCAATCGTGAAATTTCTGACATTTATTCTAAACATGAATCAATGTCAAATTAAACATTTTTTCTTATAGTAAAATTGTCTTTTCTATGAAGTATTATTATTATTATTATTATTATTATTATTATAACTATTACTTATGTGCAGTGTAGTGTTGTGAAGTGCAGTGAAACGAAACTGTAAGAGAAGACATTACAGTTCAGTGTAGTGAGGTGAGGTGAAATGCTGAGACTTCCTGTTCATTTCCACGAACTTCATTTTTTAACAAACCGCGCCGAACGTAACAATCTTCCTCATAGGTTGAATCGAACTCGAATAGACCACTCTGAAAACCTTCGCAAGTGTTATTCATTCTTCTGTGAAAGGGCGGAACGTCATTTACGCAACTTAACAATGGATTATTTACGAGTAGTTTACTGAAGAAAACGTCGTTATATACGCTCCGCCGGCAATAAAAAAACGATATTCTAAAAACTGACTCTTCAAAGTCGAGACTCATTAAGGGGATCTTAGAAACCTTTAGCCGACTACGTCGTCGTGTCAATTAGAGAACGTGAAGAAAGGGAGGTGGTTTGGTCGGACCATGGTGAAACGAGGTTCCACCCAAATCGTTCATTAACCAGTCACAAGATCGGCAGCTGGAGCTGCCGGGAGGGGGAGGTGGTGCTCGAAATGCCAAAAAACAGATAATTTGGGGCAGGAAGAATGACGATACAGATACGACAATTGGCCGAAATAATTTTATGAACATGGATTCATTTCAATATTGGAACACTTCCTAAGGGATTTCGCATATATTTCATAAACTTAATGATTTTAATATTTAGATGAGCACTAGCCGCCGAAATGCGATCGGATCGCCGTGGGCCGCGTGAAATAACCTGATGCTTTACACGAGTAATATTATCAACAATTATTATTGGAAATACTACGATCACGAAATTAAAGAAATTCTTTCCAAAATTAACATTTAAAATAATAATTTTAATCCAATTTAATTGTTAAATTAATAAAAATGCAAAGTTTTAATGACATACTTCCTCTTTCAATTTAGTGTAAGTCATTTTTATTATGACTTATCCAGACCTGCGCCGAATTAAGGAAATTTCACAGAGTCGCCTTGCCAAGCACTCTGAATTTTGAATATACGTTTGGTATCAAATATTTATTATAACTGATGTGGTGTATGGCTGAAAGGACCCTCCGATTTGTATACACGTTCTCATGTTATTCTCACAAAGTGAGATAGCAGTTTCTACAAAGCTATCCCATAAAATCTAATTCCAATCACACACGAAATTATTTAGTAATTAATGTCAGATTTCGTAAATTTTATCACCTGCCAGGCCGCTTTTATTTTTTTTAATTCCACAAATCAAAATTAAAAATAAGCATCAATTTTGCTATGGAAATTTCTATAAGCATTACATTTTATGTCATTTAAACTATAGATGGAATAATCGAGTTTGTTTCATTTTGAAATCAGAAACGAAAATATTGTTTTTTGATGTTGGACGGTTTGGACGAGGCATTTTGGGAAGCAGATAAAAACCGCGAAAAAATTGCATTACATTATCATCAGTACGATACATTAAACAAAACGATGTCCCCATTAAAAATGCGAGGGATGCAGATCACCGATTAAGACCACTCTTTTATTTCCCAGTCCCGAAAAACGATTTTCTTGTTTATAGTTTTATTTCGATGAATTCGAACACTACGACTCGCAGAATCGAAATAATAAACACAAGTTGGTCTAAAACTAGAAATAATTTGGCGTTCCTTAATGGGGAGAATCCAGAACAGATTGAGAAAAACATCGCGAAATTGATTGAAAGCCTTAACGAGCTGTTCAAGTTGCTTGTTTATGAGATGGCGTGTTTCATCCCCCTCAAAATAAAATCGTGCTCCAACTGATCATTAGAAACCAAACGTATTCATTTTCTGCATAATTATGCGACAGCAATTACTCTAAAGAATATGATTCGGAGCGAAAAGAAAATTAATTGCCACTAGTTATACAGACTAAAAATTGTTAATATACATAATTCATTCCATCATCAAAGCTATTGAACCGTTCCAAAATCTCCGTTATTCCCTTTCGAACACAAACAGCTCCGAGAGCGAATACAAAATATGCGAACGTGATTTACAGGGAACGAAGGGGGAATCGGGACGAATCAAATCACACATACGAGACAGGGAATCGACAAATCCAATCTCTGAACGCAAAGAGCGGATCGGCTGGATAAAATAGGTGATATCGGTTTAACACGTAATCCTCGTGCGAAGCAATTCCATACGTTCGTGGAAGATGGAGTTTCTCTACAAAGTAGCTTTAATTTCCTGCATAAAAATGTAAAAGATATCCATCAGAACACATACCTCCATACCCACAGCATTCAGAAATGTAGCTACCGCTCCACTTAATGAAATAGCTTCTGCAGCATGCCACGTGCATCACGCTGCATTCATCTCTTTATAAAAACACCGCATGCCAGGTCCTCTCCAGCGCCCAATGATCATCAATTTAACGGAAAACGTGCTGGAAGCAAGATGGCATCACCCGATAAACCATTTTATCAAAAATCGCGTTTAGATTGCACAATATCGTGGGTATCTGCCACATTATCGCGTGAGCCTACAGGAATCGATGCCCACACAGCAAGCACCGTTAATGATGGAGGGCTTTGACATAAATAATACGCGTTGGTGGCTACGGCAGCATGAACTATCGATTGCGCCTCGCCTGTCTGGCGGCAGCGCTGCGGTGGCGGTGATAGCAACGAGGTCCGGGGGTGGGGTATGGGAGTGGGGGGTGGGAAATGGGAGGCGAGGGAAATCGGGCGGAGCGTTGGCAGAGATACGGCTTAAAGAGGGACAGTCAACTCTATCGTACCCTTAACCGCAGAAGAAAAAGTGTTTCGACTCAAAGTCAAAAAAGGCAAATTTTCCAAATAACTGGGAAGCAAATACTTTTTAATAATTAACAATCTCCCTCAAACCAATGATACATTTACCTCATGAATTCCGTTCTTGAACACGTCGAAGTGAGTGGATGAAGATGCAATTACAAGAGTAGCCCTAATGTGCAGTGAACGCATTAATAAATTGTTTCTAGAATACTACGTCAACTTTGAACTTATCGTACATAATGAATGGGGTATGTTTCTAAAACTTTTTTAATAATGACGAATTTTCTCTTAGAATATGTGATAAAAGTTTGTGAAATATAAGCAATTAGTTCCGAAAGAGAGGAGACAAACAAATGTAATGGAAATGAATCAAGAAGAAAGAAAGAGATTGTATATGAGGAAAGATGGAGTATTCTAAATATAGTAGTGAATAATCACAATATTCTAATACAATGAAAGTTAAAAGATTTTTTTTTTTTAAATTTGGGACATGTTGTAACACATTTCCCGGCGAGTCGCTTACTGCAAAGCTTATCACCGACTGCGAAAGTCCACCTGCAATGAGGGGCCGGCCCCCGCCAGCCCAGAGAGGTGGAGAATGAGGATGAGGGAATAACGGCGAGGACGCCGCCCCGCCCTCGCCAGGGGACCGCGCGCTGAGCTACGGCTTAAAGGCGATGGCGCGGGTGGCGGAACCGTGAACTTCTGGGAGGCTGAGGCGGCGGCGGCGGGGGCCTCTCTCCGCAGGCCGCTGCATAATTGATGGGGCCTCGGATTGGCCCCCGGCGCCCGTGGGTCGCGCCGGGACAACGACTGCCCGCGTCGCCCGCCCCGCCCCCCGCCTACTTCCCTCGCCCACTCGCCGCCCCGTCAAATCCTCCGCTCGCGCCACCCGTTCGCCCGCCCACCTGCCAACTCACAATCGCCACCCCCGCCGCCCTGCCAACTCGCTTGTCCTCCCGCCCGCTCGCGGACGCGCCGCCCCACCCACTCGCTCGCCCATCGCCCATTCGTCGCGCCGCTCGCCCAACCCGGCCGAAGGGCGGGGGCGACCGGACCTGGGAGAAGACGGGGTGGGGGGGGGCGGGAGAGGGGCCAAAGCGGGATGAATGGGAGGGAAGCAGGGCGGGCAGCCAGGGAAAGAGCGGATGAATCGAGGCGGATCGCCGAGAGACGGGCGAGGGTGGCGGGGCTGGCAAGAACAGGACAGGGCGGGGAAGCGCGGGGCTACTACCCCGGGGGCGAGGAGGGGTTGCAGCGGATTAACGCCCGAGGGTCGTCGCTCGAAGCCCGCCGGCGACGCGTAATCCGGCGGGGGGCCCGCGGGGGGCCCCGCGCAGGGAGAGGGGTGGGGCGGGGGCGGGGGGGGAGAGGAACTTTGACTCTGAGAGCGAGTTACGCTCACAAAGGCCCCCGTGATGACGGCACCGGCGCTGGGAATTGCTCCGCGCTGAAAGGTAGCTTTCCGAGGCGCCTGTCACCAGCGGCAACTTGCAAGCACCGGCGCCGGCCCGGTGGCGTCCTGGATCGTTAGGCAGCTCCGCACTTGGCGCACGAATTTGTTGGCGCTGGAGCCGTTGAATTGGCTTTGTGGGCTGCTGGACACCCTTTGTTCTCCGCGCCGGACGCCGTCTTATACGAGATGAAGTGAGCAATTGTGAGCTTATCAAGAATGCTTTGACACGATCACGGTCCAAAGATGCCCGAGGCTTTTCGGGGGAAATGACTAATCATAATGTTAAGAGAATTGGCCTTTCTATAGAAAGAACACTGTTATTGGTGACTATTGTATACGGCCTACTTCAATGGATAATCATTTTCTAATGTCGTTTGGACATTATCCTGACTGCGTGAGGGGAGAATTCCCTACCTCCGGTGCCCAATTACGAGTACAGTTTCGTTCATAGTACATAAAATAATTGTGAGTGATATGTGAAGACGTTCTTAAGAATTAACATAAACGCAGAACGCAGGGTATCGAATTTGAATACAGCACTTGCAATAGTGTTTCGTAGTGTTATTGCCAGAGCGTGAGGGCTATCAGCTTCAGAGTAATCCAATTCTCCAATCAAGTGCACAAGTTGACTAAGGATTTACAAAACCAAAATGATTTAGTAGGTGGTATGGGTATTGCTTGCTTTTTGATGGTTGTATTTAACAGGCAGCAGCCGTAATGTGGAAACCAACGAAGCCTTACGAATTATTCGGATCCACAAACCCAGCGCACAGACGTGCCGCGGTAGCCGCACCTCTACCTCAACAATCATGTGAAGTACACCAATACGAATCACCCCCCACCTCCACCGCTAGAAAACGAGGCGTTGCAATATTCCAACCGTCCAGACAGACAGGGGCGGATCCAGCCGATCATATTGGGGAGATCGTAAATCGTAGATTTTGTTAAATAATAAACATATTTCTTACTATATTGCATATTATTTATGTATTGTAAAGATGATATTATACAATATTATTGTTTAAATAATTACATAAATCGAACATAAATAAATATTTAAATGAATTTTGACAAACAAAGGAAGGTAAACGAAACCTCTAGGCCTTTTAAGAGGGGGGGGCTGGCCACAATGACCCCCCTGGATCCGCCAGTGCAGACAGAAAGTTTGCGGCCAGATCCTGTTCCTGGGAGGTGATCCCGCCGGCGGAGTACAACGGCCGTAAAAACACGCTTCGCGACTGTTCGTCGAGCGCCGGCAGCACGCTCTAGCGGCGCGGGAGGGGGAGCCCAAATTAAATTATTCTCGATCCGTCACTTAACTCTGTCAGCGCTCGGAGGGGGGACGCCGTGCACAGGCAGGCAGGCAGCCACCGCGACGTCCCCCAACCCCTCTCCCCCCTTCCCTCCGGCGAAGGCTGCTGCCACTTTTCGCCTGGGGGAGAATCCGCACGCGACTTTTCGACAGGGCGGTGCGGTGTCTGTTGCGACGTGGCCCTGGGCCACAGGCTCCTATACCACGTTCGCCGTAACTCGCTCGTTCCCGGAGCTGAGAATCAAAGGGAAAGGATTCAAGCAACGGCTTGCTGGTGTGTCCAAAATAATATTAATATTGTGACAGTTGAATGATGAAGTTTTCGAACGTGTACAATCACGAATGTTTGGACGCATTCGTTTTTACGATAATCAACAGTACACAAGGATCGAATTTTAAGGAGCTTCCAGTAGGCACATCGTCCTGTACTTGATTTGGGCATTCAAATTTCTTTGCATCTTTGCTTTGCAGTTCCCTGATCTCTCGTGGTTAGATTTCAGCAATACATTATTACATCGTAGTACTAGCAATCTCGAATATTTCATCTTCCGTTAGATTCGACATTTTGACATTCCCACTGAATATTCATTGCCTTACAGGAATTCCGCAAGTATAGAATGCACTAGTTTCTTTAGCTCCATTGCACCAAAGAAAGAAATGAAGCATTTGAACAGACAAAATTAAAGTTTTACGTTAATATCCTGGTTTGGACATGATTGTCACGAATCCTATTGTTAAAACCTTCTCCCTCAAATTTGGGCATGCGTTCCTTATGAAACCATCTTGGAGGAATTTGATTTACTTGTCCGAAATTAAACTATTAATTTCGGTTCATATTTCACAATCGCAGGCGCAGAATACTTGAATGCAGTGAAGACATGCTTAATCCTTGACAATTGCGTAGAGTTCAGAGGCGCTTCAATCGTCAACAACGCCCCAAGGGTCCGATTTAATTCAAACAACTCTTTAAACACTCCCATTACTAATCAGAACAAAGTGTGAAAATTTCAGCGAAATCGGTCGCGTAGTTTTTGCGTCTATGTGCGACACACATACGCACACTCCCTTTTCAGGGCCCTGCAACTCTTCATCAAAACCGTGGACAAAGCTCTAGGGTCCTACTGTAGGAATCCCTAATGTCGCCGGGTACGAGCTTGCGAATATCGGCACCTAAAAATTGTGGGATTTACGAAAAGTTTCTTCTAAATGTTCAATTATTCAAAATATATACATATAAGAAAACCGCTGAAGAAAGCGCGAACATCGACGCTAACTTTTGTAGCATGACGCGCCTGCTTGAACGTAACGCGAACCTACATAGTAGCCACACACGTTTGAAATATCTTTAGCAGTAGTTTATTTATTTATTTATTTATTTATTTAGTCAAAAAAACAGTAAAAACTGTATATGACGTGTGGGGAAAGAAATTTATCTGCGCACATTTTCTTGAGGGCCAGAATTTTATTAAAAAAAAAAAAAAAACGAAAATGAAAAAATTAATTTAGAAAATAATTATTTTAGAAAAATAAAGATATTTGAAAAATGTTTTTCCCGAGTTATAGAAAATCAATTTCAACTGTAAATGAACAACAAGTAAAAAGAGTGGCCAACAAAACGTGCGCACAGTGAAGCTACATTTACGTCCAGAAGCAAAACAAGGGGGCCATCTCAGCATTTGCTCTATGGATCAGGGAACTGGACAAAAACCTGATCGAGATGGGGGTCATTGACCCGGAAGCTGAAGTACATTACTTGTTACAGGCGTATTAATATTTTTTTAAATGTATACAATGCAAACATAAACTAATTCATTATACATCTTTGTTTTGTTACATTAAACATTATTTTTCTTTTTCACGATCAGTATAGTCTCTAATTGTATAGAAACAGTTTTGCAGCAGAAAAGATTTTAGTTCGTTTTTTAGTTTCGGTAAGAAGGTGCTGCTGGACAGGGCGCCACTGTAATGGTCTCCAACACGTTATATGGGAGTTGAAGGGCCCTGCTCCCTTTTATTTAAATAAATAGATTCCCTTGTTTCTATTTCCAACAACGTCGGAGGGAGCGGAGAGTAGCAGGCGCCTCGCGTGAGCATTTCTGCCATCCGCGGCGGACACATCGCAGGCCCCTCTCCCTCCACGCCAAGTGCGCCTGGAAGCGCCGCGGGGGCCCGCGCTGAGGGGCACGCCCCCTCAGCCCCCCCGGAACACGTGGTCGCTCCTTATGGCCCGCGGCGACAGAGCAGCGGGACAGCGGCGGCGGCGATGATTGGAGAGGGGCTGCGATGCAGGCGGTGGCGGTGGCGGTGGTGGTGAATGTGATAGAGGGAATGGTGACACGGGAGGGAGCTTAATGAAGGCGCCACTAGTAGAAATGAAAGTGGAAGAAACGCAGACGGAGGAAATTCACGTGGTAGTGGAAGAGAAGGCCAAATGGTGTTTGGAGATGGGTTGGTGGTGTTTGTAGAAATAGTTGTATTTCATGGCAGGGACGATGAAAACAACGGCGATTTGCAGACCAGTGATGAAAAAAATGAATGTGCTAACAAAAATAATTCTGGTAGTGGTATCAAGCCAAGCAATCGAGATGCTAATTGAAAAAGGGACGATAACAATTACAGCGCCGCGGAGACGGCAACGTCCGGAACAGACAACGTCGGAATGCGCCGACGGAGCGAGCGCGCCTGCTGAAGAAACAGCGGTCCCGGGGCCGCCCGCTCGTCTCGCCTCCCCTTCCAAACGACGCGACGTTTCCATAGGGGCGGGGGTGGCGGAATGCGCGTCTGGTTCTCGCGGGGAAGGCAGGAAACGACCGGCCCCTCCCTCCACGCGAGCAGCAGCGGCGGCGGCGGCAACGACGCACAAATTACGCGGATGGATTCAGTTAATGCGATGATTGCGTCTCTACACCACCTCCCCGGGACCCACCCGAGCATATGGCACCGTAAACTACACGATCTAATTCGTTACATCATTCAAAACAGTCACAGAAACTTCACGCAAATCAAATGCCTACACGCGTAAAACAGAGAATAACACAATTTCGTCTATTGGGGGGAGGAGGGGGTTGAAATTGCAGTCGTGAAAATTTCCATCAAGCGAAACGACGTGCGAATTGTTGCAAATCGAAATTTTATCGGCGACAACCGTATATTTAACTAAGCAGAGAAAGCATTTAAGGAACTTTACGACGGTCGTCTCCGGAAGAAAGCCTTACGCCTCCGCGACTAAAAACCACTATGCAAATACCCATCGTATACTAGCGGGACTTTTACTAGGCAAACACGACGAAAACGACCGCGGCCGCGGCAGGTAGTGTGAAGAGGACAGCGACCCGCCGCTGCTTCGAGATGCGCCGCGCGCGCTTCCAGAAAAAAGCGCGTTTGATTTACACCTTCACGTCCGCCTGCGCTGCGACCACGTGACGCTTCGTGTGAGTAACGCGCGCCGCAGGGCTGCTTGAGCGGCAGCTTCCCGCCCACGCCCCGTGCGTGAGATGTGTGTGTGTGTGTGTGTGTCGGAGGGGGCGGGGCTTCGTTTACTGCCTGTTGCGAGCGCTGCGGAGGTGGTAGCGGAACGGTGGCAGTGGTGACAGCGCCAGTGGCGTTCGCTTTGGTGACACAGAAAGCAGACTGCGAGGATGTGCAAGCGGTGGAGGCGTGATGTATGTCATGTTTCACGCGCCCTGGAGACAGGGACCATCCGCTGTGTTTGGCGACAATTTCGTACCATAATCTCTCTTCACACTACTTTCTTATAATTAATACTCTTCATTACATCCTCGTTTCATAATATATTATTTTTAATGCTTTTTAAATGTATTTTCAATTCTTATCTGGCAAAATAAACATATTGGCAATTACTGTATATATTGTCACAGCTTCAAGTGGTTGCAAGGTTGTATATTGATTTTAGTTACTCCACAAACATACTCAAACATGCGGTGGTGGAAAATGTCAGGCAACAAGTGTAGACAATGGCTCTTGTGAAACTCAGATCCCTTTAACTGTGTCTCCACCAACCACAATAACGTGATTTTGACATCAAATTCAACCAAACTTGATGCAAGGCGCCTGCACATTCACTGCCGGTAATGACGGTTTCTCGGCAGGTCAACAGTCGCAGTACACACGCAACGCGGTGGAAGGAACTGCGGGAACTGTGGAGCGTGGCGGACGCGCCGCCAATTTAACAAGCTCCGCGAACACAGACGCAGCGCGGAGCGCGGAGGGCGGAGGGGAGGGGCGGGGCGCACCGGAGAGACTCCAAGCCGAGTTTTGAACTCAGACACCGCAAACGGAGCCGCGTCCTCGCTGCGCTGCCACCGCCACCGCCGCCACCACCACAGCTGTCTCCTCAACGGTTGCTGACGCCGCTACGTGGGCCGTTTCTTCTATTTTCCAAAGGACAGCCGTTGCCATCAATCAGTCGCATCTCTACACTACACACTCGTTAAGATGAATTACGAGGAAACGAAACAATCGTTGTTTGTGTTACAAAAATGCATATTATCTGCTTATTAAACGCATACATATTTTACCACATATTCACGTTTCTTTGCCGAGGATTTACTACGAGGATTTCTAACGAGGATTTACTGTATTTCTTAGATACTCACCACCCAGCCACATCTGGTACGAGTTGGGTGATAATATTATTTGAATGTTGATTGAGCCATGTTGGAAAGAGAGGTAGAGGTGAAGGAAGAACCCCATAATTCTTGGCGCTTTGCCCTCCATTAATTCCATGTCGATCGACCTGGATTTGAAACCTGGTACCCAGAGGTGGAAGGGCAGCGGTCAGATCACATCATGGTTCGCCCAAACGTTTCAATCGGTGGGGTCGCCATCTCTTTTAACTCCCATCGAAATCAGCCACACCCTTTTTTTCTGCATTACCTGCAGCCGCCTTCATCCCTTTTACACATGTGTCATTGCTTGGGCCGTCACAATCACCACTCTACGCGTACGAAACTGGGAAGTACATCAATTGTAAAATATCGAAAATTATCCTAGAGGATTTACCGATAGTAATGAACAAAGTGACAGAAATAAAATAAGCAGATAAATATGTGTAATCAAACTATAGCTGTTCCTCCATGACCTCGCACGTTTTTAAATTCACTAATATTTTCAGCACCTTCATGCCTCTCTGATTGCCACGGCTATTTCCGACACTTCACCGTTGGATATGCCCACCATTCAGTATCACAAGCCCCACCTCCTCCTCCGCCTCCGTCTCCGGGACCCGCCCTTCGCCATTGCCGCCTTATACGTACGAGCCCGCAACCCATAGTTAGAGCATAGTTCCGTGCACCGGGGCAGTCGTGTGCAAATGAGAAGGAATAATTCGTATTATCCTCGCGCCCTTTGTCCTTAGAATCGCTCGCGAGGGCAGGAACGAGGGACAAACAGTCGAGGTCACGTGTCCAACCCTGCATTCCGTGTATTTGGCGATGCATCCCGGAGTCACAATGAGACAACGCAGCCGCGCCCGGCGAGGACTGTTGCTCAATTTGTGGGGCTGGACCAGCGCAGGCACAGCCCCGGGAATTCTCACCACCGCTGGGTGTTAGCTTGACCTTTCGCCTCAGAGAACAGAGGACGCCATTCATCATCTCACGCCGCTAAGTTCATAGACGTTTGTGAGTCAAATTTGCGAATCATTATAATTTCATATTTGCTAGCACCTGCATTCAATACAAGATTACTGAAGACGCAAATTTCAAAGTAAGTGCCACAAAATTCACAAACACGTTACAAGTTAAGTAAGTCTAAGTACGTTAAATTTCAACTTGCAAATGTAATGGGACCACACGTTTTCAGAATGAAAATTTTTGTTCACCAATTCAAAGCTGCCGCAGAGAATCCCGCTGCTAGATGGCGATATCCGGCGCCGACCTACAGTCACTAGCGGGGTTTTCCCAACCAGGTATTAGCGAGGCACCGCCCCCACTTGGTCAAGCTCTAGGCCCCCGACCGGTCACCCGGCAGGTGTGGCACGTGTGAATGTTAGTGTGTCACTGCAGAGGCACTACTGAATGACATCAGTTTGATGCACTGAGCCACCTTTCCCGGTAGAATGCAAAATTGATCGTGTAGTCACCAAAAAAGTATAATTACTGAAGAATATTGAATCTTTGCTAGCCTCGAATATCTTCGCATCGTCCGCGTTAGAACATTACTACCTAACACAAAAACCGCAGCTTTCACTATCCGGAACAAAGGAAAACCAGCAAAACCAAATAAGTGCATTCAATCCAGGCACTAGCGAACAGCAGTCTCTAGTATCCCCGAAATAAACTCGAGAAACAATTTCCACGCACAAAGCCAACCGGAAGTGGAACGAGAGCGGTCCGTTCCGAGCTTTGCACTTCGCCCGCGCCAATTTGGCCTCTTTGGTGGGCGCGCGATCGCCCCCCCCCCCCGGCTTCTGCGCCGACGGGAGACGCCCGAGGGCGGGGGTCGAACCCGGCGCTTTCTTTTGTGCTCGTGAATAATTCCGGGCGCGCGCTGGGCGAACGGGAGTGCCCGGGACGGGTCGTTAGTTCGAGTCCGCCAGCCTCGCAGCTTCACCTGGGTTCTTGCGGGTGCTTCGGCAAAGTGAATGCGGTATGCCGGTGTTAAAGTATTCACAGAGGGTTTGAGATGCGCGGGGGATCATACGCTCTTGGTCGCCTTCCGCTCGGTGTCTTTGCAAGATTTTTGTGGTTCTTGGAGGCGAACGTTTCACGGTGTGCTTGCCTAAACAAACTTTTCAGCAACGGCACGGCACCAAAGAGATTGCTGATTGGAATGCACGTTTGGTCGTTTGTGTACTAGCAAATTAAGAAAACCAACTCACAACCGTACAACTTTCCACTTTGCAACGATTCTTTTGAGGGCATCTTAATAAATTTAGACATGTGATAATAAAAAGTGGATCAGTATTGAAATTTTCAACATAAAATATGTTAACTAATACTTATAACATCTGATTGGTTGGTTGGTTGTTAGTGATTCCGGGCGCGTCTACTAATGAAATCATTAGCCCCGTACGTGTAGTGCGTGATTTATCCTCGGGAGGTGGCTGTGATGCGAAATCCGGTGCCGACCTACCGTCGGCGTCCCCTAACCAGGTATCTCCCACCAGCGAGGCACCGCCCCAGCCGGGACAGGCTCTAAGCTCCCAACTGGTCTCCCGGCATGTGTGGTAGTGTAGTGCATGTTAGTGTGGGTGTGTGTAAGGGATGAGGATAGGACAAGAAAGAGGAAGGAAAGAATGTGCGCGGTCCGTGGCCCGTTTGTTAGGGTACTTCTCCGTGTTGATAGGAGAAACCACGGAAAACTACCGATCAGAACAGCCGGCCGCCAGAATTCTCCTCCAGACAGCGACTGAATTCAACATAGCAGACAAGCTAGTATCGAAAATCCTGCTGCCGTTGGGACTCGAACCTACGACCTCCCAGTCAGAGGCACTGCAGTGACTTCAGTTGATGCAGTGAGCCACCTCTCGGGGTAATACATCTGATGAACACACTATCCTTAATTATTAGTATTACTTCCACTACACAAATAAACCGCTACAAACCTTAGACTTTAAGGCGCGAAATCAGAATGAAACGCCAGCAACTTCAATCACTTCTTCCACGGAGGACAGCCTGTGGTCGCAATCGAGCTGTCCGCCGGCAATAAAACAACCCGCAACCGCCTCCTATTAACAGAGCGCGATCGCTCCACAGCACAGCTCCCCGTCAGCGCCGCGACAAGGCCGCTGCGCCCCGCCTTATCTCCGCTTTAATACGTCCCGCTGCGCGCGCCGGGCGTCGCATGAAAACCGGGCGCCGCGGCGGCGATATGAAAATTAAATGAATCGATGAATTCCGAGCCCTACACAGCGCCATAAATCAAGGGCGCCGCCCCGCGCCCCGCCCAACTGCCTTCGCGCGCCCGTCTGCGTGCTGACGCAGCCGCGACGCCCCACAGGCTCCGGCGCCCGAACTCCAGAACGCGCACGCAGTGCTTTCAGATTCACCCTTCGACTCGGTTTCTCCAATACTTGCGTGCACTCTGTTTGGGGTCAGATTTTGGCTCCGTACATTTTACCCAATAGTGTACCTGTATTTCAAGCACGGATGCTGTTCGCAATTATTAATTAAGAATATGATGCTTCATTTACTATATTGTTCTTAAAAAAAAAAAGACTAATATTTCCAGAAAAAACATTCTAGCATTTCATGAAAACTACACGTAGGTGTCTAACATTCCAGCATGACAATGTCTGATTCAAAGCTACTCACTCGTAATAGATAAATACGCCAGATTTTCATTCAGAAACAATAACATAATATTATAAAACGACACGTTTTTAGATTTTTTAAATAAATTATAATTGTATCGTGGAATCTACTTGGGAGCATTTCTCACCTTGGAATCTACTTGGGAGCATTTCTCACCTCAGTCGCATAGAAATTAAATTACCAAGAAAATTTAAAAAAAAAAACTGAAAAGTTTACAACACAAGTAAAACGTGACCTGAAAATCATATTTAAAAGGACAGGTTCATGCAAGTAATTTTTAGAGTGTTGCAAAACATTATTTGCGCCTGGGGTCAGAGAAGACCCCAAACAGGATCTAAGGTATAAATGCAGTAAAGGGTCTTCGCTCTTAAAAATAGTTTAAAAAATGTTGCAGGTGAAGACGTCATCCGCAGAAATCAATTTATACTAACTGGAGTTTTACTATTATTCATTAGAGGAAAATTACATATTTTTTTCCTCGGAATTCATTGAGTCAACAGTGTATAAAACCAATGTAAAAGAATAAGGTGAGGATACAGAATGACACAGACTTTCTCGTACTAATGACGTTCGCTTATTCTTGGGCTAGCTTTCCGGTTTTGTCTCACCGTCTTCCCAGCTGTCATCTGTGGGCGTCTAAAACACATTGTATTTCATATTTTCTAAATTTTTCGGTCTCCTAATGGTACACCAGAAATATGACTTTTCAGAAAATTATACTAGGATAAAATAATCATCCTACATGCATATTTTCATCGAAAAATTCGGAAACGTTTTAAAAAAAATTATTAGAGCAACGTAATACTCTACACATTGCTGCTTCTCTTTCGGTTTTATGTAGTTCATTTACAACACAAATGCAGGATTTCCATTTTAAAAAAACGGCGCACCCGGGACATATTTGGAAGTTTGCACGAGGCCTACCTTCGCCGCCACGGGTCCGCCTAGCACGTGCGGGCGCCTCTCGCAAACACGATTTTTAATTCTAAATGCGCGCTTCCCCAGAGCGCACCGGAGCCGCCGAGTCCCACGTTCCCAACCTGGAGGCCGTCCGGGTGAAAGACTCTCGCCGGGCCCTAATTATTTCGTGCGCTCCTATTTAAAGTGCGGCCAAAACAACTCCGCCAGAGTGGCACACGCGCGCGCGCGCTCGGCCGGGCGGGGGCGCAAGGGGCGGGGCGGCAGCGGAGAGGGTACGACGGGCCAGAATGGGACGGAGACGGTGCAGCGGGGCAGGACGGGACGGAACAAGACGGGTCGAGCCGGGAGTCAGGGCAAGGGGTGTGGGCGGAGAGGGTACGGCGGGACAGGATGGGACAGAGAGGGTGCGGCGGGGCAGGACGGGACGGAACAAGGCGGGTCGAGCGAGGGCGAGGGCGGGATAGGCGGTTAGGGGGTGGTGGGGTTGGGGGCAAGGAAAGGGGTTGGGGGCAAGGGTGGGAAGTGGAGACGAGGAAGGGGAGACGTGGGTGGTCAGGAGAGTAGGAAAAGGACGAAAGCGAAAACATGGCGAAGCGAGGGTAGGTTGGGACGGAGAGGGTGTGGCGGGACAGGACGGGACGGAGCAGAGCGGGTCGAGCGGGGGGAATCAGGGCGAGCATGAGGGCGGGACAGGGTGGCTCGGGTGGTGGGGTTGGACGCAAGAAAAAAGGCGGGAAGTGACGGCAAGGAGAGGGAAGAAGTGGAGACGTGGTTGGTCAGGACGGTGGGAGAGGGATGGGAGCGAAAGCACGGCGGGTGGGAGGGATGGTGATGAGGGCGAGGGAAATGGCGGGACAGAACAGGACGGATCAGAGTCAGTAGTTCGCGGAGGGGCGGGGGTGGCTCGGGGCTGGACGACGAAAGGAAGGGGCGGACGGGATGGGGCGGGGCGAGTGGGGTGGGGTGGGGTGGGCCAGAAGGGGGCGGGCGGAGGAGCGGGCGGTCAGGATAGCCACAGCTCCCAGAGCGCCAGGTTTTTTAAACTGTTCCGGCCGCGAGAATTTAATTTTCCCTCTGACCGAGCACCGCGCGCTGACCTCTGGGGGAGGTGAGAGGGGGAGGATCCCGTGGGACGAGTGCGTTCTAGAGGGACAGGGAGGTTGAGGGATCTACGCGCTGTGTGCAACCCGCAATCCGCCCTTCAGTGCTGATGCAGATCCTTTGTTCGGGTTGAGGGCACCGATGTTTAGTGGAGCGCTATTGAAAAGCACCTGGAGACCCAGAACTCTAACTTGGGTCTTGTGGAAATTTTAAAAGGTTTCATTTAGGAGACTTCAGAGTGCGTTCAATACCGAACACATTCGTCGCAGATCTAATCAAGGATTAGATACAAGTATCTAATTGTTCTTGTTATGTCTTCAATTGTGTTATGTTGCAGTACATGGCTGGTTCTTATTACGCCAACAACTTCACTGCGTAGTGAAGCTGCACGATTGTTCTGATTTACAGAAACACTATCAATAATTACTTGAAAAATGGCATATTTTTAAAATAATGTTCATGAGTGGATAAAAGGAGATAAGACGCATCTAAATCATTACTTACATTCTCATATTACAATTGCAGTTCTTATGAACAAATACTAGGGTTTATACAATTTAAGCAGGAAAACATTTTTCACATTGTTTTCATAGCGTATAAGAAACAAAATGTTCTTAGTACTCCTTCAAAACACACTGTGATGTACACAATTACAAACATTGACGTAAGACGTTCATATTCTCAAATCGTGTTGAATTTCGTACGCACATATACGACAACGACCAGCAGGTACCTACAATCATTACACAAAACACGCTACTACTGCGACTGGACCGTAAATGGACGCATTCATACGGATCCTTTTATTTTTCGCCCACGAAAGCAGCCCACGCCAGGGCTCCAATTGGGAACATTGAGCGCGTCCATAAGAGCGAGAGCACTCGCAGCGGCGACAGAAAAAAAAAATGTTCACGTATACACGGATGTCTCCAGCGGGAACGCCAGACAGAGAGAGAAAGAGGATGGGTGAGAGGGGGAGAGAGGATGAGGAGGGGAGGGAGAGAGGAAAAGAGGGGAAGGGATAGAGAGAGGAAGGAGGGGAAGAAGTAGAGGAGGGAGGTAGAGAGAAGACGAAGCCGGTGAGAGGAACGAGGGAAAGGAGGAGGGGTGGGAGGGTAGGAGAAAGGGTGGGAGGGTGGGAGGGTAGGAGGAGGGGTGGGAGGGTAGGAGGAGGGGTGGGAGGGTAGGAGGAGGGGTGGGAGGGAAGGAGGAAGGGTGGGAAGGTAGAAGGAGGGGTGGGAGGGTAAGTGGAGGAGTAGGAGGGTAGGAGGAGGGGTAGGAGGGTAGGGGGAGGGGTGGGAGGGTAGGAGGAGGGGTAGGAGGGTAGGAGGAGAGGTGGGAGGGAGGGAGAAAAAGGGGAGAGACGAAGAGGAAACGGAGAGAGGGTGGTCGGAGAAGGAGGAGGAGGGGCGGGAGGGAGAGAGGGAGCAAGAGTGCGCGTTACATTTCTTTACTCGCCATTCCCGCCTAATTTTTGTTTCTTGTTTCCCAGGAGGCAAAAATCCCCCGACAAAATTTTAATTAACATGAATGTCTTTCGCGAGGCGGGTCCATACACCTGCCGAGGGCGTCCGCGCCTCGGCGCCGCGAGCAGACGGTTGGGAGAGAGCCCGAAGAAGAGAGAGAGAGAGGGGGGACGGAGGGAGAGGGAGGCGGAGCGGGATAGAGAGAGGGAATTTAATTTAAAGATAACGCTCGGCCTCCGAGGCGCGAGAAGGCTGGTGGGCGGGGCCACGAGTGACTCCGTCGAGGCGCGAGTGGCGGAGACGGCGGCGAAAGCCACGATGGCGATGGGGACGGTGAGGAGTTGTGTGGTAGCAGTTCGAGATTCTTCTGGGAAAATGCTGGCTACATGTTGAACGAGAGGCGTTGCCCCGACACGGTTGAGAAAGGAAGTGAAATTTAATCGAGAAATAGTAGACTCGAGAACCAAACGAGACATGGACCCGGTTAGATTGTGGTGAATCCAATTTTGATACTTTAATTGTTCGAGATGGATGGATGTGTGGAACTAGCAACGGCATCGACTCCTGTGATTGCGGCGGTGGAATCAATGGAAATACGCAATATTTAAACAATGAAGCAAGATTTATAGAAATGTAATTGGATAGCGACATACGAAATTGGGCATAGTGAGCTCTAATTCTTGGGACGATTCACAACACTAGTGCGTGTGGTCTCTGTAGGAGTCTAGGAGCCACTGTACTGGACCCCCGAGCCCGACAGTATAATCTTCGAGTGCCATCCACTCTAGCAACTTTCAAGCATCATACGTACCAGCTGTAGCAACGCAACAGCAAGGGCGGATACTTCCGATCATTTGAGGTCGGAAGCATCGTAAAGTTTTGTTAAATAATAAGCATATTTATTATAGTGTAATTATGTATGTACTGTAGATATGATACTACACAGTATTATTGTTTAAACAATTACATAATTGGAGAGTCAATGAATACGCAAATCAATTTTGGCAAATAAGGGAAGGTAAATGAAAACTCCAGGCCTTTGCGAGGGGGCATGGCCCTGATTCCCTCACCCCCTTCGGGTCTCCCAGTGCGCAACAGAAGATGCGAGGCCCAGGTGGATGGTGACGGCAGTGAAAACGAGCGCCGAGCGGGTCCCGGCGACGGCGCCCACAGCACGGACCGCGCGCTGACTACGCTCCCGACGCGTCGACGTCGTTTCTGGCGACGCTCGTCGGGCTACACCAGCCCTGCGACGCGGCTTTCGCGCGATCATCCCGCGATACCTGCTTCACCCAAAAATTGGCTTCGTGCTCGGCGCTGCTTCGACAACAGGCTACCGCAGGCGAGAAGAGCGCGAACGGATTCCACGCACTGCGAACTTCGCGGAAGGAAAACGGCGGAAAGGACATCCTCATCGAATCCCGCCCAAAACTTTGCTCTCCATTTTCCCGGAACCAAAATTAGATGCGGGAAGGTTTACCTACGAAGGGATTTAATCTATATGTTGACTTAATAGGAAAAGAAACGTTTTCAAAGGACGTAATAAAGCCTACAAATTATTCACGTAAAGAACAAGACTAGTAATTTCGGTTCAATTACACTGCAAGTTCTTAAAGTTCTGCGTTTTAGGTTTCTTCGTGCAGGCGATCTTCACGCACATTCTCAAAAAAATCGCCTTGCACAGCACGGACTTACCGTCATCTTCTCCTCTGTTCCGCTGCGTGACACTCGAGGCCTCTCCTACTCCGTCTACGCCCCACCCCATCGCGCCGAGCGCTTTCGAAAAATACGACGGTTATAAACGCAGTGCTGCGGGCGATAAGTTTGTGTTTGGCGGCGACCTTCGCCGTGCGGCTGTTCGGGCACCCGTGAACGCCCCCTCCACCGCCCCCGCCCCCCACCACGCCCCCGCACCAGCCCGCGGGCGCCCGCAAATTGGACGTGTGAAGGCAACGGCGGCGGCGGAGTTGGGAGGCGGCGGTTGAGGTGGAGGGAAGAGAGAAAATACGGGGACGCGAGTGTGAGGAGAACGGAAGTGAAAGAGACGGTGATACCTGAGAAATACTAAAAAAAACACACGCATTCATTGAGAATGGTAAGCCAGACGTTCGAAATGGTTGGAGGAGTTAGTGATTTTTACATGTACGGCAAAAGAAGAGGATCTGCAATATTTGGGAAGATAGGGAGGACAAAGGAGAGGAGATCACGTTGGAAATAATAAAGTAAAACGCCGCTTACAAAAAATTATGTTTAGACGAAAGCATTTTTGAAATTATAGGAACGAACAGCTTGTGAATGGTTCGAAAAGAATTCAGCGATATGCCCGAATCGCGTCTCTCTCTCAGCCATTAATTTACATTAACGAAATTTTCCCCAAATGGCCAATCGGGGCACAACACACCAACACATACATTTTGTTATTAGTCAGCAATTTGCCTTCCTAATCCCTGACGATTTCCTCGTCCTCGCCCGCAGGAGAATTTTTTCATCTCCACCCTACCAACGGCGCGCGTAATGAGCAGCAGGTAGGCTGTTCGAAAGACCGAGGCAAAGCAAAGGCAGACGGTTGGCGGGGGCGGGGGCGGGGGCCGAGGCGTTGGCGAAGGCGGCTGCTCCTTCGCCTCCGACGGGCCCCGCCCCCGCTGCCCGCGGCGCCATGGTGCTCGAAATCAAAACTCCGCCCGCCTAATTACTGGTTCCCGATTTTTCTTTTTTTCGCCCGGTTGGTGCCGAGCGTGTGAGCAAGCGAACGCGGGCGCGCGCGGGTGAGGCAGAAGACATACCTGAAGGACGCGTGGGGACTGGGAAGACAAAAAGGTGGCGTTGCGTAATGTCACAGAGTTGACTGACGCTTGGCCGACCTCGGGTCTTCTTACGGCGTCACCCGAATCATTCATCTCAGTATCATCCACCATTGACAACCTACAATGTTTCATACAGCGGGAAGCAAACGAAAACACCCCGGTGGTCACTGCTAGAAGATAAAGAAGGCGCTTGTATGACGCTCGTAATGTAGGGCTCATCTTACCGAATACTTTTACAGCCGAATAAAAAACTTGACATTAATTGTGTAAAGGCACTGTGGAATCGTGGCCGGGTGACGGGAAAATACTGTGACCATGGGCTGAAAATGGACACAGAAACAGTTAGAGGAGGATATTTTGCGCTAAATCAAGAGCTGAAAAATGTTTAGTTCTAGACACTACGGTGATTCTTCCTAGTTTAATGACGTTCAAAAAAATGTAATGGATTTTCGAATCGTGGTCTTTCCATTCCAGTGGGATGTGGTGCAAACATACGCCGTGCATAGTTTCTTCAAATGCGCGTATTTCACCAGTTTGTAGTGCTGCTTGAATATTACGTCAAACACGATAGTTGCAAGCTGTCGATCGCTGCACGAAAGTCGACTTGCCACTCGCTGTCCCAACGAATAAACAAGCATGCCGTGGGCGTCCACGAAAAGTTGGAGCAACGATCGGGTAAATACCAGGGCTACAATAATCAATTAACTCGCTGATCTGTGGGTTATGCATACGACACCTAATTGCAAAAATACTATTACTCAGTTTTTAATTGGAAGCTCAAATGGACTAAACCACCAGACTAAATCGATTTATTTTCATGCGAGGATAAAATCAAATAATTCATATTGGTCATATCAAACATTACAGCTAATTTTACATGATGCATTCTAAAATCAAATCACACTCGTTTGAGAGTTATGATGTGGAAATTTCAAATGTTCACGAAGAGGGCGATAAAAATGGAACGAAAACAAAAACGTTCCGCACTTTTACTCACGAATGAAAACGTTTTTATAAACTATTGCTTGAATGGTGAGATTTACTCCCTTTTCAACCACTTACACTATTAAGTCATTTGCTTTACTACAAGATTTGAAGGGAACATAGTTTCATCTTTTCGTCGTCAATATATTTCAGCATTTCCCCGACACTTCACACACGCACATATGTTGCGGATTAGGTGCGGAGAAAATGGAAAACTTCTGCTGAAATCGATAGCCGAGGTATTATGACGAGATCTCGTCTTGTTCAGCTAACAAAAACAACAAATACCTCACCAATTCTGTGGTCACGGGCTAAAAGTTCGTGAGTCAAAAATCTTAGTTTGAAGAAAACAAGAGTTCGATTATTGAGCCAACTCTTTTTCCTACGCTAAATGCTATTTCCCAAATCTGTTTTGCCGTGAAGGAGGCACCATTTGAATTCGATCTTTTTACTAAAATAAAATATAGATACTTAACTTGCATTTTCAGTACTTTACCCTATTTCGCCAAAAAATGACTTTGGAGCTTTAACCCCGTGACCACAGAACTCCTATCACCATTTTCTTTCTTGTCGTGAACGTATTGTTAGTCCTTTCCCTCGAACACTCTTCTCGCTCCCAACGTCCCAATCACTGCCTTCCTGAGCGGCCGTCTGCTATCGGAACCAGGCGGGCGGGCTCGTTTGTGTCACACTAACCTCCGCCCTCCCCCGCCCCGCCCCGCCCCGCTGGCAGCGGCCGCGCCCCTGCCGGCGGCGAGGCGCGATCTCCGTCCTCGAACCCGACCCCGCGCACGCGACGCCGCGACCTCGCGTGGGCGGCTGCGTGACCTCCACGCCACGCGCGCGCACGCCCGCCGGCGGCGGCGGCGGCGGCGGCGGCGGCGGCGGCGGCGGCGAGGAGCGGCCGCTGACTCTAGGCCGGAGCGCCCCGCCCCGTCGCTGCGGTTGCCCTCGAGGCAATCGCCAAGGCCCGCTTTAATTGCTGGCTGCGAACCCCCTGTCGAATACGCAAGGAAATCACTTCAGGGAGGGGCGGATCCAGAGAGAAATTTTGGGAGGGGAAATTAAACATTTTTTGGTCGGATGTGTCGTAAGAGATTTTGTAAAATGTCACTCAGATCTTGCTGCGATACGATTTTATTCATTTGAATGATAAGCCAAAAATATGTTTGAAATATTCGAGACAAGTTAAATTTTATAGTTACTGGAAAATTATAGGGGGGAGCAATTTTCATTTCCCTCCCCGTGGATCCGCACTTGCTTCAGGTAAATACTGGCTTCAGGTAAATA
Organism: Acheta domesticus; assembly: GCA_031308135.1. Classification (NCBI taxonomy): domain Eukaryota; kingdom Metazoa; phylum Arthropoda; class Insecta; order Orthoptera; family Gryllidae; genus Acheta; species Acheta domesticus. Next base: position 202,559,910 of record JAHLJT010004567.1, on the reverse strand, counting down.
CTGGAACTATAATCTCCGTGATGTGCGAGTTATGAATATGTCTAAATGCAAACATGAATGTGTCATAGAGCAATACACATACATACAATAGACTTGTTGATTGAGCATTGGGTAGTGTTTTCGAATTATTTGATCATTAAAATAAATGTGTGGTGCACTATAAATTCGTTACTAAGTCAACAATACTGGAATAATTCGAAAAACTGGTAAAATGTGTTGTGCCTGAAATATTCAATATTGAGTAACGTGTAGTCAGTTTAATTTTACTTCAAAATTATTTACTTTTCTTTTTTTAAACTAACGTTAAACTAACTTACTACCATTTACATATCTATATTATCTATATCTTTGTGTCTGAATAACAATTATTCATGTATATTTACACTAAATACAATTCTTTTTGCTCTCCTTTAAAATATGAAAACAACACTTTTCCCTTTTGCCCAAACCCGAGCGAATTATTTTTATCAAAATACTGCCATAATGAGAGAGACATCTTGGCACACTTTAAAAGTTTTGCTGATAAAATTTTCACCGAACCACGACGAGTCGCTTAGCATGGCAACCTGGAACGAATTCTCATTTCCTCCCAGATCGATAATTGCAGCCGATGTCGCCGCAGTCGAGTGCCTTTCCTTCAAAGCAGGCGACCCATCGGACCACCGGCATCGCACTCTCGCCGCCCACAGCCCCCGCTTCACGACGCCCCCGCCAGCCCCGCCGCCCCGCCAGCCCCGCCGCCCCGCCAGCCCCCCTAGCCCCGCCAGCCCCGCCAGCCCCGCCAGCATCGTCGGCATCGTCGGCAGCGACGTGCCCCGCCAAGTGCGCACGCCGTCCACGCACGTGATTGGCGAACGTGCTTCCGGCGATGCACCTGACGTTACGGCTGATGTCGCGCCTTTGTAACAGCGGCGTGATTTACGAGCTTACATGCGGGTTTATGCCCGGTCGCCGCGGATTACGAGTGTGTTCCACGTACGTCCGCAGCGGAGTCTCCGCAATACGCTTCTTATGGCGCTATTGGGAAATCTCGTTAGTATCAAGAATGTCAACAGTCATCGACAAGGCTCCAGAGGGCTTGCTTACTTTAACAAGAGGGGGAAAATGGTTCTTGGTGATACGAGGGGATGGCCCTACGGTGAAGATATACAAGTGCAGAAGGACACCGGGAACCGTAGAAAATTACGAGAAGTCATTAACTCGCCTAACGAATAACCGATTAACGTATGTTTCAAAAATATACGAAACCAAAGAAAAAACATTACGAAAGCTTCGTGGACGGACTGACGTCTGTACGACTGGCTGATATACAGGCGCTAAGATCAGTGGTTTGGAGATGGGTGGTGTAAAGAAATCAACCGAAGAATCTCGAGTAAACGTCGCAGATCGACGAAATGAAATGATTGACGAAACCACACCATATGTATGGAAAAGAGACGGATACTAGATGCCAAACCCAACATTAAAACACACATCTGACGAAACGAGAAATCCTACGTGCCCAAGTAGAGCATAAACTGAAGCAAAACGTAAAAGGAGAACGAGACGCGAAAGAAGTAGAAGGAGATAAAAAGAAGGGGAAAAAATAAGAAAGGAGTGCAAGCCTCCAACATCGGAACGCGTCGCGAGTCCAACTCAACTCTTCCAGTCCCTCCCAAACATTGCGTCCGTGGCAGCTGCCGTGTTCCCTCCCGGCCCGCACGGAAGCCCGCATAGGGCGGCGGATCGACGACCCAGCGGATTATTTCCTGCACAAATCAAATAGAACTAATGGAGCCCATCCCCCTCCCCTCCCCGCCCCTCTCCGCCCCGCCCTTTCACTCCCTCGAGGTCGTAATTGCGCCGCAGGTGCGGCTGAGGGATGAGGTGGCAAACTCCGCGCGACAAGGCGAGGCCTTAATTTGATCTTCGGGCGAGCGGGTCGCGCAGCGCGGAAGGCCTTCTCCGCCTGCCTCCGTGAGCATACAGCAGGGGTTCGAATAGACCTCCCCCTCCCGGGGGGTCTATGACATTTTAAAGGGAGTCAGCTATGATCAAGGAGGGTCGATATCCGAATACTTGTACGTACCGACGTACTGTACTGTCGGTGTAAGAAAAGATTAAGATCCCATTGATAACGAAAAAACATGGATTTTATTACTATTTCTACTTATGAAACTACCAAACACGTATTAATAAATTATAAATTTTGTAATTTTTAGGAATTTCACGTCATTCAAATTAAAAACTAAATCTTTGGTGCGATTATAATTTATGATTTTGTGTTTGAAAACATTCGAAAATAGTATTAATATAAAAAAAATTAATCTTACGAATTCTTTCAAACCTTGTTCATTTCATTCGTCTAATTCATATCTTTAAGCAGTGATTGTGCAATTATTTCTATTATGATATTTTTGTATGCTGTAATTACAGAAACGGACTGCAAGGGTCAATGAAACAACTATTCTTTTAACAGGCGTCAATGAAAGAAAAGAAGTTGAGAACCTCTGACTGAGAGCGACGCTCTCCGTCGACGTCTCTAGCGGCGTTCTTTTGTCTTCAACACCGGTTGAGTCACGTGAAATATTCTTTAAGCACTCATTCCTGTCAAACAATTTGAGAGGAGGTGATCAGTGAGTAACTTGAAAAAATGACAAACGCCATAATTATGATACTCATTTTCATCACAGCATCCTCTACGTAAGATTTTTTTTTACTCTCTAATCCCCGTGAAATACCATTTTATACATTTCCTCTACATCTCGTTTACTTTTCTGTACATATTACGGTTAACAGCTTCTCCTGGGGCCCTAAGCTCTTCTATCTTTCAATGTAGTTTTCCTTCTCATCCTTTCACCATTATCCAAATTCCTTCCCCACAATCTTTACCCGCCCTGTCCTTCCAATTTCCATTTGCTCTGGATCCAAAACTTTCCATCATCTTCCGTCCGTTGTCGTCGTCCTTTGTGGTCTTCTAAATTTCTGCTCTTCCCGCTACCTAGCGTCGAAGCCATCCAGGACGCGGTAAGAGACAATGAAGAATATGGCGCAGAGTTTAGAGACCAAGTTGCCCCGCCGAAGTGGCACTTCTTGGCATCTGATGGAGCGCTACTTGCGTTCCAAGAGCTCCATCGTAGTTTGCGACGTAAGCACGTCAAGGTACTCCCACGCGCGCGTAATGAGTAATTCAGTTCTTAGAATAATGCGTTCATTCACCTGTAAGCTCGGGTCTCAGGAACCCAGTACTTACAACTTATAAGAAGGTTGGTTAGTAAAGTCTTCGTAAGAAAAGGGGGAAATTGAGAGGAAACGACGAAAGCAGGTAAACGAGAAAGAAATTTCTAAAGCGAAACACCTCCTCTCTCAACCTCCTGTCACTGAATTTTGAGAGATGTCATGGGAACTGCCAGACTGAATTCTCGAAGAGCAAACAGAGAGAAAGTGAAAATTCCGAAGATGCCTACCAGACACGAAACTCACAGCATATGGGAATGTGTACAAACTCAACGAGACGCACACACCGAAACGATTTCTTCAATAACAACTCATTCTTAGCACGAAATGTTGCAACCAGTTACTCTCCTCCACACCGCTAGCTTCATCCCCGAAGCACATTCGCAGATGCAACACATACGCCTGCGCGAGCCTCCAATCGGACAGCGAACAGCTACGCCGCGTTATAACATATCCGGCACCGATATCGAAGCGCGATAATAATAATTCATGACGACAACCATAAATTAAGCTCCGGTCGGCATCACTGCCTACAAACACGCGCGAAAAAATCCGATCCCCCTTCCCACCCCAAAAAATAGCGTGAAAAAAAAGGTCAACCACGGTAAGCGGTGGCAGTTCGCATCCGAATGATATTTTCACACACACACGAGAGTTCCACGCGGATAAACCAGAGAGCGAGCGTGCGTATGGAATAGATCAACCGCACACGGCGTGAACTAGAAAAGCTTTTTACGGTCCGCCAGTTTATTATTATTTTTTTTGTTTTTTTGTTTTTGTTTTACGGCGCGCACAAGGACCTCGCGAATTTATGACGAGTCGTCGCGTATACAGCGTAGCGCTCTTTTGTAACACGCGCGTGGCCAAACGACGCGTTGTGAGGGATGAGAGGGAAAGTGGCGTGAACGAGGTGCGACTCTCGCAGGGCATTTGTGTCTGGGTTGCACTGGATGTTGGGAGAGGAGACCTGGTACTCGACTGCCAGGCTGGATGTGTTGCACAACGTGGTGGCTGTATTGTTCAAACTATTTTCAGTTATTGCAAAAAAGGAAAAATAGAAGGAAATGAGAAATTAATGGACGAGGCAATATATTTTCTAAAATCCTCGTAACACAGAACGGGAAAGCGTCAACACTTGGAATAGACGATTACGGAATTGAGTACAAGTTAGCGCATCCAAACATTTGAAATACTGAATATTAGAAAAATTCTCCTTAAACTATAAAAGGCTGCGCTCAGTGAATGTGCTATCATAAAATTGTATATTTAAAATGAATTATATGTTTTATCAGTTCTCACTTTCACCACTATTAAAATGACAAGTTGGAGTACAAAATAAAGATTGGTCATTTTTTTTTAAATAGACGACAATCTTTAAACAGTTTCATATATTTTTAATTTATTTCATATATTTTTAATTAATATTTTGCCTATTTTCCATTACGAGAAAACGACGCCATAAAAAATTTCCTAATGGAGACTCCTCCAATTCTGCGAAAACCACGCTTCGAATATTCAAAATCTGCTAAGTCGGCATCTTAGCATGAAGATTCCTTCCATTAAATTCATTCCCGAGTGCGAAAGATCGATGTTAATTAGGAGATAAAAAATATCCAAGGCGCCCAAAACGAGGGCACGGCGGTGGGGGCCACCGGCACAAAACGCGTTGAAGTAACTGGGACGTTCCCCCAGATAGCGCTCCCAAATTCCTTGGTAATCTCCAGAGCGCAAAATATGAATGGAACGCACTTAAAAATTACTTATCGCATCGTAAAAAAGCGTGTTCTGTAATCCACCGCAAAAGTTTTAAAAGGCAATTAAGAATATATTAATTAAAACTTTAATTTTCTACATCTTCATTAACACTATAAGCCGTGTTGGCGCGTTCTTCCAAAAACGTCCTCGCGCGCGAATTTTCGGTGGAGTTTATGCGCGGAAAGGAAATTATACAGAAAAAAAATTCAATGTATATTTTTTTCCGCCTCGCGGAAAAGAAAATGCCCAGCATGTAAAAATGGAAACGCAATATTGTTTCAAGTGGAGCGCGGAGCTGGAGACAAGTCGTCCCCTTCCCTTAAAGGAAATTAACAGTGTCTGCACCATTAAATTTTAATGCGAGGGATGCGTGCAGGACGACGGTGGAGGCGGCGGCGGCGAGGGATGGGGGAGCTGAGAGGACGCGGCGTGGAAGGGGAGGACGGGGACGAGGACAGAGGGTGAGGACTGAGGAGAGAGGGACGCGCGACCGCAGTGCAGAATTCCCTCCCTCCCTTCCCGCCACTCACCACCTCTCACCCCCTCCCGCGTCCCCCCCCTCAACCACCCTCGCAAGTGCAGGTCCAGGGCGTGGGGCGCGACTTCGCAAGCGCCACGCGCCAACGCCAACGCGCGTTCCGCCTAAAAGCCTCGTGATAGCTCCTACGCGAGAGCTTCTTTGACGCTATTAGTCGGACAAGATCTACATAAAGCAGCTCTGAACTCGCTGATCAAAGTAGGTACACGCCCAGTAACGAATGCGTGTTTATTTCATGAAACAACGTCGCGGCAATGCAATCCACTTACGATTACTTGTTTATTTCATGCCAGGAAATGGCATTACAATGTAATCACATCCCCTCTGTACCCTCCTCGCTGAGATCCGATGCAGCTCCTACTTACTGCATCCGCCGGTAGTGCGAGAGATCGCGATTTCACGTTCCTAAGCGACTCGATAAAGGACAAAAGAAGGCGAAAGAACACGAAACGGCCCTTTAGGGAAAGAAAAGGCTGATCAATAGCGTATCGGATGCCGAACAAATATTACGAGAAGCAATGAGCTAACGTATTGATGTCTGTAAGCGAAGCATTGTTCGCGTTTCCAACTCATCCCTCTTAAACCTTTTAAACCACCACCTCTCCACACTCCGCGCCGCCCCTTGAATCCTTCTTTTCGCAACGTCCCGTTCCGGCATAAAAGAAAATAAATTGGCATTTACGAGACTATCAATTCCGCCAACTAGGGGGCTCCGTCCGCACGTGATAGGCGGCGACGTGGGCAAGGACGGGCGGGGCGGAGGCGGAGATAAAAATGAGGCGGAGGAAATTACGTCCAATCACAATCGGAAATCTACTTAGAGTCGGCTCGCCTGGTTCCGGGAAATGGGCCTGGCTCTGACTGCAAAGAGATGACACTCCGCAGAGCCGGGACACGATTGTGGAAAGAAGCTACCGGTGGGATGTATGGGTGAGAAAATGGGAAAATGTGAACGAAATATTAGATTCGAATGCGATGGTAGAGATGTACGAAATGGTATTTTCAATCCAGAAGTGAAAGTAAAGAGCACGTCATACGAATCGCATGAAGAGAACGAAACACAAGAAACTGAAAGCAAGGCTGGGTTAAACAAAACGAGAATAAGACGTCATGAGAAGGCATTCGTCAAGTATTCGGAATTATTGTTACGAGAAAAAGGATTGTGAAGGTGATGACGCCATCGTAACGAAGTTGAATACCCAATGATGAAGATTTAGGAGATAGTAAAGAAATGGAAGTGTGGCTGGAATGATGGTCGTTGCTGCTGTAGGATGTAATTGATCAAATGATATACGAACTAATCAGTGCAAGGCTGCTTGAATATAAAGCGCCATGTAGAACTAACTAGCTAGAAATTAAAAAGAAAGAATTAAGCATCAAAAAATAAAACTTACGCATTAAAAATAGTACTGAATACAAAATAAATGTTACAGTTCAGACAAGAAGGCCAGAAATTATAATAAAAATATTCATAACGCAGGGTCTCAGAATAAATGTTAAAAACTTAAAGGCACGAAAATTATCTCTTAAACAAAGAAAAATGTAGTAGAAAATTTCGTATAATGGAGATACATATGTATAATTTGCCCCTAACTTCTAAGCAACTTCACGCACATTGTCCAAAAAGTCTCGTTTTGACGCAATCACGATTATTTTGTGTACTTGCTGTACACCAGGGCATACAAAGTTGCCGAACACTCAGGGGTAAATAACTTGTGTTACGTCATTATATGAAATGTCCCATTACGTGAACATTGGCAAAAAGTTATCATTTTCGACTCTACTACATTCCCTACAAATTTGCAACATTTACCTTGAGACACACTGTATGCATTATATATTAACTCGCGTTCTTCGGAAATGTGGAAAACTGCTATACCGCCAAGTACTACGAAACTGTAGCGAAATCGTAGCGAAAACGCAGTCCGAACAGGAAAACACAAGCCAGCAAACGAACAACACACACCGGCAATAGAAGAGACGGGGCGGAAACGCCAAGCACTGTCCCTCGCAGCCGCGAACGGCGAAAACGCTGGCGGTGACGGCAGTGACCCAACCGCCACGTGGACACCGGGAAGTCAACCCGTCCCTCACCCCCACCCCAGCGCCCGACCGCATTCTCCTTCAATCGATGCCCGGGCGGGGTACAGCGCTTGACACTTACTGCTCGGCGGTTGTCACGCGGTCAATTCAATTACTGGAAGGCCCCAAGCGCTGGCCGCAGCCGCCCACCCGGCCTGTTCCTCTCGATCGACGGTATCGACTTTACGGTTCGACCCCTCCACGCCCCGCCCCGCCCCTTCCCTGGTCGCCATCGCTCGCTGAAATGCTGCTCCTGCTGCTGCTGTCGCTTCGAGAGCGACAAGTTCGAACCTGAGTGACGCGAGCCTGGCGCCAGCGTTGAGTTTCGTTCCCAATGTATTTTTGTTTCGCTTTGCATTGGCTAATAGGTGACAACGTTCGCGTTTTAGTTCTGCTTTTTTAGCGTTCGATTTTCGTCTTTTTATTTGTCTTAGCACTCAACGTCTCTCATGAATAATATTTCGGTCAATTTCGTTTCTGTCTCTGCAATCTTTTATTCAGAAATCATTTTCGAACTGTAATTACTGGAAATTCTTTATGATTTACAAAAGAAAAGGATGACACTAGAAATTTATAATATCACGATGAGCCGATTTTATTACAGAATTACTTCTAAATTATCAATTCGATAAATCGAAAATAACTGCGCATAATACGTTCGATATGAATAGTGTTTTTATTAGTTTATTTAAAACCAGTTGTTTGGCAACATCAAGATTGAAATAGTTTTCTCTCACCTTATTTCTCAACGAACTGGACAACTCGGATTTACTTCAAAAATTTAAATCATTCATTTTAGCTACCTCGGATTAAATGGAAACGTATGTCAAACTTGTCTGCGACCGTACTTGCATGTTTTAAATTCTTCAAAGAATGTCAAAAAATCACTTTTCTGTGACATTAATTTTAAAAAATCATAAAAGTATAGCTTAAACTATTTTCTTATAACTTAATTAACTATAATCTATAACTTAAACTATTGTCTTCTCGTTCAACTATTCTAAGATTTAAAAAGGTGCCATCACCACATTTTCTGACTCCACTCCCTAACACTGATTTACTCTTCCCAATTTCGCTTCTTCACCGCGCGATTCTCAACAGTTTCTCCCGCCACACCCGCAGCCCAGCAGAACATCACCGTCAGCGCTTCCCTCCCGACCAGCGGTCACCCGCGCGACCTCGCGGCGCCGTCCTCGTCGGGAGACGGCGTCGGCGCGACAACCCAACAAGCGCCCCCCCCCCGCGTCCTTCGCGCCCCGCCCTCCCCGCCACCTCCCTCGCCAGGACGCCCGCTTGAATACGCGGGCGCGTTTAACCTCATTCTGTCCCCCGGCGCGCATCCACCCACCCGGCCACCCGCCCCGCTGCTAACTGACAGCACGCAGACGGGTTTAAGGGTAACAAGATTCCGACAGCGCCACCGTCACCCGCGACGCCACGCCCTCGCCCCCGCCCCCGCCCCAGCCCACGCCGTCACCGCGGACGCCCGCAGCGTCGCCCTCGCGCGTCATGTAAGGATTCGCCCGACTGCGCGACGCGACGGGACGCAGAGGAGTGGGGAGGGGCGGGGTGGAGCAGTGTGCTGCTTGGCGCGGTGGGGCAGGGCGGGGCGAAGTGGAGCTGGGTCGGGAGACAGAGGCGGGGCGGGACAGGACATGCGAGACGGGAAGGGGTGGGAGAGGACATGCGAGACGGGGGAGGCGCGGGACAGGACTGCCGGGAAGGGTGGAAAAGGAGAATGGTAGTGACAAGCGGACTAGAGCGTGGTCGAGGGGTTGAGAAGGGCACATGAAATTGTGAGATGAGGCATCGAGAACAGCAAAGATTGCAAAGGCGACGGAGGCAGAGGAGAATCGTGTGGGTGGGGGAGAGAGTTATAGATTGGGACGTGCTGAGAGCAGAGGACGGGCTACAAATACAGAAGAGAATAGGTGACTGAAAGTGAAGGCGACAGCTGGGCGAGTAGGAAATTCGAGGAGGGCGGAATTCACGGTCCAGGAAGAAGTGAGCGAGGCAAATGATGCAGGCGAGTCTGGCAGGGACTGGGAGGGGGGGCAATCGAATGGGGTGAACAGGGAAGGCTGGGCAGAGCGGATGAAAAGCGAGGCGAAGGGGAAGAAATCAACAGAGAGATGAAACAGGGTTAGGGACGAGTTTGCAGGGCTATGAGAGGACATGGAAAGCTATGGGCGGAGTAAGCGTTGCAGGTCGGAGCGGAACAGGGCAGAGCGGCACAGAATGGAGTAGAGCGGAGCGGGATGGGGCGGGGTGGGGCAGCCAGCGGCAGCGCGAGGCAGGACGGAGCGAGGCGAGGTGGATGCGTGAGAGGAGATGAAAACTGGTCGGGGCGGGGCGGGGTACGTGGGGATGGGGCATATCGGTTGGGGCGACGCAGTGCGAGTGGGTGAGAATGGGTCTTACTAGTTGGGACGGAGCAGGACAGGGTGAGTGGGGATGGGGCATATCGGTTGGAGTGGAGAGGGGCGGGTCGAGTGGGTGGGAAATGGGTCTTGTCAATTGGGACGGAGTGGAACAGGGTGGGGGATGGCATCATATCAGTCGGGGCGGAGTGCTGTAGGTGGGGAAGAGCGCGTGGGTGTTGGGGCTGTGTGGCGGGGAGCGAGGCGGGGGGTGGGGTGAGGTGGGGGAGACCAGCCGAGCGCCCTCCGTCCCCGAGGGAGTCGCGAGCCCTAATGTCGCGGCGCTGCAAAAGGCTTGGATCCGCATCCGCGCGGCGGAGCGCGGCGCTGGCGACGCGAACGGCGCCCGAGGACTCGTCGACGGCGGCGCGCGACTGCACGCGCGCGACATGCGACAACACGTGCCCGAGTGTGCGCACGACGTCCGGCGCACTCGCGACGAGAGGACACGAGAGTGCCGCCGTAGATGGGAGGGATGGCAGACAAGCGCGAGATGACGAGAAAGAATGTTTGGTATTCTGCGATTTTCTAACTTTGCCCCTCAAGCCCCGTCTTCGCGATGGAATATGTCAAGGTATTTCGCATCTTTCTCGGTCGCGCCGCTGGATTTTGCATGATCGCGACCGTATCAAGCAGTGCGTGCGACCATGCGACTTGTAGTGGCACGAGTGAGAAAGACACGAAATGCCGTGTGATATTCCATCGTGGCCATAGGGTCTTGAGGGGCAGAGTTAGAAAAATCGCACTATAGTGTACATGTTAGCACTGTTTAGTCGAATAGGAGCGTATTATTTCTGAGGTCACGGGGTAAAAGTCAATTTTTGGCGAAATTGGGTTAAGTATTGAAACTACAAGTTAGTAAAACGAAAGAATTCAAACGTTGCCTCCTTTAAAAAAGCGTTGGGAAATTTAGCTTGGCGTTGGGGAACATAGGCGACTCAATAGTCTAACCCTTGTTTTCTCTAAAGTAAGACTTTTGACTAACGAACTATTACCTCGCAACCACAGACTAACAGTTTGATACCCGATTTGGTATTATATGTGCGGATTACCTTAAGCTCTGCATGCCAAACAAAGCATGTATTCCCCCAAAAAATAAAATTCCTGAAAGAAAAATACGTTCTCTACCACGAAAGAGGAAGTTTACTTGAAATATTTTGGTGGATTGAATTTGTTAAAATCACATCTGCTTCGTCAGAAGTGGATATCACAAATAGAGATGACTAAAAAAAAAAAGTGCCCTATTCACACAGACGGAAACTGGACAGCCCGGAGCGAGGGAACTGAGAGCTCCATCCGTACGCGATGGGTTCCTGGAGGCTGCTCCTCCCCCCCTTTTCCGGCGCAGCCCACTCGCCGACGCTCGCATTGTGCGGAAACAATAAAGGGAATGGAACATCCCGCGGTCAAAATGGCACGCTCCGGCCATGCGTCATGCAGCCAGACTTACCGCGGTAAAAGGATCATAAATATCATATGAAGGTTCCCTTTGTGCTCCTCCGTTACATTTTTGCGTTCGTTGCCCTAAAAGCCTAGGCAACAGTCACCAGATTGTAACAGACGGAGGAAATCCCCCCCCCCATTCCTCCACTTTGCTTTGATGACAAATTACCCCCAATGTATCTTGCGAGCAATTCCAAAATCTCGGATTACGAAGTACGAGTGCTCCCTTTTCACCGAAATGGCAAATAAATATCAGAACGTGCGGATCGTATATTACTTTAAACAATGGGCATTGCTAACAATGTAACGATCTTGAATTATCAGGAAGAAGAAACCGCGATCTTTACAAATGTTCACGGACACTCACCAGTACAGCTAAGACCCAACGAACCATCTGCATTCTGAATCGAGAACTCACCTATAAAAAGAGAAACAAAAATTAGTTAAAATATTTTTCATTTTTTTAATTAATCAGCAATTTTAATTTGAATAATGTGCATCAATTTCACTAACGAATAACATTTGCTTTAAATCATATTCTTAAACGATATGTCCAATACAAACATTAAATCCACTTAATCCTTTGACATGAATAATTCATCATATTATTTAACAATTTTGAAGTAACAAATCTGAACAATAGGAAGGGTATATTACGCACACAACAGAACCACATCTGCCCCGCAATTAAGAACAACGTCGGATAGGTTGTATGCTCCATTTATAACATCCTCAGAATGTAACTTGGGCGGATAATCCCGCCGCTTGGGACGGGCGCTGGTGGACCAACAGACCGCACCGCCATGGGAGGGGGGTGCGGGGGGGGGGGGCTCCTCGGGGAACGGCCCCCGAGGGACAACGCCCCCAGAGGCAGCCGGGGGCAGCTGCGGCCGCCGCGAAGGGGGCAGAGTGCATTGTCTGCGACTATTGATGAAACGGCCGCCGCCGACGCCGATTCGCCTGGTGCTAATGGAGAACGTCGGGTGATCACACCAACTTCAATGCCGCAAAGGGCGCTGCACTCCTCCTCGCCGCCGGGTGGGTGAAGACCATTTGGTCAGTGATTCGTAAGTACCACTGGCAGTAATCGATTTTCTCCAAAATACTGATATCTCGATTTTGCAAAATACTGAAATTCTGAAACCGGTGCGCGGTTGATATGAATATAATACTTCGGTTTTGTATTTGTGGTTCAGGCACAAATTCTGAAATGTTACGTAAAGGGTAAGGTCTTCAGCTAGATTTTCAGTTCTGAAAATACATAACAAAGACAGATATGAGTTTTTCTAACATCTTTAGACCAAAAACCTGCGCGGGTGGAGAAACCGTACGTATTCATTAAAATTAATCAGTATGTCAAATGTATTTTATTAGTATTTAAACTTGCAACAGATTTAACTGACTAAAACGTGTGACTTTTTTCGTATATTGCAATACGTTTAAACATTTTTGGGGGGAAGAATATACCGAAGTATTGAAAGGCAATTACGAGTATTTAGAAGAAATCTATGTCGTTTCCAAACCTATAAACAGATTCAAATCACCATGATGGTTGTTCTCAAGTTAGTACGGTCTCGATAATGTTTCATCTGGCTTGTTTGTAATCACTCTCATCTTCCTATTGCCGTATATTCTTTTCAAAGAAATGTGCAAGTAACGTACGGGTTGCGCCAATAGGATTCTGTGCAGTCGTTTGTGAGATGAAGTACAGTCTGCATCGAGAAATCTTTTTTCTTATTTCTATTTTCTTTGTAAACGTATACTTTCCGTTATTGTCATCTCTTCTTTAACGACTCCGCTCTGAGGTTTACGACTAAGCGAGATGAAGAAAAAGTGGACCGACACAGCGCAACGACACGGTCAACGCCCTATTAGCAGTGGCCCGTAGGCGTTAATCATGCAACGGACTCCGTTTCAACAGTGCCACTCGGGTTGCGTGAAAGCTGAGCTCTTTAATGATCGCCCATGTTACGCGGATACACAGGAATAATCTGAAGTTCCCCTCTACCATCGTTTAAAATGAACATCAATATAGCATTCATTTGCTAATATTAAAACAAAAATTTACTTCCGTCAGGATTAATGTGAAATCACGTTACGCATGACGACTTTACTATTAATTAATGCTAATTGAAAGCAAAAGATTCAGAAAAATCTTACGAAACTTCAGATCCTATGTTCATAATTATATTGGGCATATCAGCTCAAGAAAATCGAGCTCGGATTATACCGACAATTTGTTTTACGTACATATTGTAGAAAAATACAAATATTAATAAACATACACCAGATTATCATATGATAAGAAACGTATTATCTGAATCACATTTAGCTCATATGGAAAAAAATATTAATACAATATCTCTTTAAGCTTCTAACTTACAAACAAAATGTTCGAAAATCCTACATTTCTGAATACTGACGTAGGTTGCACAAACCAGAAGAAAGTCCATCATTCTGTTTGAAATATAATTAAATTCCAGTGGATAAATGAAATACGACTTCCAGAAGTTTTTACGCAACACGAAATTAATTCAATTATTGTTCTCTAATTTGAAGAAGTTCGAAACAGATCGATGGGAGCGATACCGATAAACCGCGCAAAAAAAAAAGAGCTGAGCATCGCTTTGCGTGCAGGCTCCCGGGACCGGTTGGAAGCCGGGGAGTTTCTCTTTCGATCTCGCTTTTGTTGGCGTCTTCGCTCTCGCTCCCTCCGGAGGTACGCCTCGGCGGAGGAAATCGTTCGCAACGTGCTCGCCCGTCGCCGGTTCCATCTCTTCTTCCTCTCCTCCTTTCATTCCGGCGTCTTCTCTGGGATGCCGCTGCAGCAGACGGATTATTCCTCGGCGCCAGGCATGGGTCCCCACGGGTCATGCCGCGTAGATAAACGCCGAGAAGGAAAGACAGCCAAGGAGAAGAGGAAGGGATGGAAATAATAATAATAATAATAATAATAATAATAATAATAATAATAATAATAATAATGCCTTTATTAATGGCGAGGCGCAGGCCATAGGGCCTGCTCTTCCGCCTAACCACGAATATACCACGGAAATAAGTAGTTAATGAAGGAAGGATCGGTGGGAGGAAGGAATGTAATAAACGAAAGGCTTGAGACAGTTTGGACAAAGAAACACACGAGTTTTCTGCGGAGTTCAAAAGATTAAAAAAAAATAGATTGGAAGTATTACTTCTTGGTTGAAGAACCACGAGATGTGCTAACGGAAGTAGCTGCGAGAAAAAACAAACGCAACAGAAGAGTTTATCAGCCAGAAGAATGCAAGTGTGCAAACAAACGGTAAAGCCAAAAGCTGCAGGCGGCGGGCGAGGTACAGAGGAGCGGAACCCCGGGAGCGCGGAATCACAGAGGCTCCCGTTGGGCAGCACGAAGAAGGGAATTCGTCGCGCTGTGCACATCGTAAGTTTGTATCAAATTAGGAGGATAAACGCATTTAAAAGCGGGGCCTATTACACTGCGCGGAAACACCGGTCCCCAAGGCGTGCTGGGGCGGGGCCCGCCGCATCGCTCGAAGACCGTGCGAGGGGGAACGGGGGGCGGGGCGGGGGGCGGGGCGGGGCGCCCAAGGTAGCGCAGCGCCGCGCCAGCACAGAACCTGCGGGCGTAGCGGAACGCCCACGCCCACCCGCCCTCACGGGACCTTCGCGCGCACAATGTTACGAGGGGCGGCCGGGAACCCGTAAATGATGTCACCCATAGGAAGGGCGCGCGAACGCGACCGTGAAGGGCGGGAAGGCAGGGAAGGCTGCGAAGGGCACGGCTCGCCCGCGGGGCGACGGGCATGGCGCGGGCGTGGAGGAGGAGTGGCGTCTCAACCGGGGCGGAACTGCGGTGGACGGACGTCGGAAATGGCGGGGGCGGCGACGGGAGAGGAAGGACGAAGGCGAACGCGGATGGCGGAAGGGGCGGGTAAAGTGGGGGCGGCACGACGACGGAAAAAGGCGGAGGCGGTGGGGAAGGCAGAAGAGGAAGGGAGGCTGGCGGAAGTGGAGGTCAAAGTGGGGGCGGCACGGCGACGGGCAAAGCGGAGGAGGTAAGGAAGAAAGAAGGCAGTGGCAGCGGGAAAGGCAGAAGAGGAAGTGAGGTTGGTGGCAAGGCAGAACGGGGACGGGCACGGCGGTGGCGGTGGGTAAGGTGGTGGCGGCGGCAGAGAAGGCGGGACGGAGGTGGCGGGTATGTGGGAGGCAGCAGGTACAACAGGAAGACAATGGAAACACGGCTGAGGCATCAGGGGTTGAAGGGTGGCTGGCGAAGGGGGAACTGCTGAGGGGCGGAGGATGAGGTGGACGGCGGCGGGGGCGATGACCAGCGGGCGGTGGGCGGCGGCCGTACGACTTTGTGCAGCCGAGCGAACGCCTCCGGCCGGCCTGCCCTCCCTCGGGCGGGTGGGCGGGCGGGCGGGCGGGCGCCAGTATTAGGGCGCGGGCGAGTGGCCCCGAGCCGGGGCGGCGCGGGGCGGCGGGCACTCAAAGCGAGGCCCGGCCCTTGTAGTGACCCGGGCGCTAGAGATTAGGCCCGAATTAAAATATTAGCGAGCGTCCGGCCCCGTTGGGCTCTGCGGGCGGCGGCGGCGGCGTTCGCTCGGCTTACTGCTGCCGGGCGGCCGGCGCCGCGCGGCGCGGGGCGGGGCGGCGCGGAGCGGAGCGGGAAGCCCGGAGGATACGCCGAAGACGGCGCGGAGGGCTATTGGGCGAGAGGTTGCGGCGATACGCCGTTACGAGATGGTTCGCAGGGGCTGGCCGGCGACGGCGATGGGAGGAAATAGGGCAATGTCTGGCGTAAGGGACGGCGGGGCTAAGAGGAGAGGATCAAGCAACGTGGAGATGGGAGGGAGAGACGCGGAACACTAGAATAGCAAGAGCAAGGTTGATGTCTGTTATGTTCTCCATTAGGAGAAAGGATCGGAGAGATGAGAGGGAGAATAACAATCGAAAAGAGGGAGAATGTTGCGAATTGGAAAGATAGGATGTGTATGGCAACGAGGACGAGGCAAGTAAGTCGTAAGTGCTCGGTATGTGTGGGTGTGTCGTATGTGTACGTCTATCGGTACGTATACGTATTTAGGAGTGTCACTATTCCTCCACGTATCCCACCACCAGAATAAAAATTTTTAATACATATTTTATTTTTCAATTTGTTTGTACACAAACATTTGGCAAAATTGCATAAATGTTCTGTAAATTAGTAGTTGAGAGGAGTTAAGTTCATTCACCCTACACCACTAATGTTACATTATTAATAATTAACAAGCAGCATTAAACATATTTGATAAATATACAATAATGGATATTTACAATGATGAATACATGGAACCAAACTTCTGACATGAACGATTTACAGTCGATATGCGAGGTCTAGAGGATGTCGTTGAAATCGTCTGGTAGTGTCACTATTGTCTAGTAGATTGATGGCTAGAATATTTGAATACCACCAGAATAGACATGCAGAAGACAATATCTAGATATGTAGTCGGCGCCGGAAGTGCCATCTTCGGCTGGGTCTTCTAACACAATACCACAGCCCGCCCACAGAAATGGAACGTCGCGCGATTTTGGGCAGAGGCCGAGCAGGCGGAGAGTTTCTTTCGTTGAAATCAATCGTCACGACTTGGTTACGTCCTGTTTCACTCTGCTGGGCGGCGACAAAACCTCGCATCTAGAGAAACGAAGCAGTAAATGTCGATTCATTCTTCCGCTGGACCGATTCAATTGCATTTCGAAACGCAAAGCCACAAGGAAGGTTTACAGCACTGTACACAACTTTTATCCACATATTTCATTGAGCAAAACAACAAAAAATACAAACACAAACACACACACACACGCGTGAATGAAAATTCACAGAATATTTCTAGCTCAACATCACATTAACCCTAAAATATATTAATAATAGAAATATTAATAATAATAATAATAATAATAATAATAATTAATCACACCTTGTGTTACAGAGATCGTAAACATTCTAGTTGCTTGGAATTACCAAGCATCGATAATTAGTAGTGATGGCAAGCAAAACTGGTGTTATCATTTATTATGTCTTCTGCATATTACTTTTTAAGTCTGGTGTGTTTATTTTCTTAAACGTTTCCAAGCGAATATTAACTTCACACTCACGCTACCCAGAGGAGGACACACTTCTTGGATGCCAGAGCTTCGTCATTCAGAATAACAAAACGGAACTTTCACTTCTTCGTCCCCTCGGCAAGAAGCCCTGGCGCCGTCAATGGGAAGGTCCGCGCAGTTCCCATCCCGAAGCTGCGCCAATGGGGCGTTTCCCTGTCCCTCCCACCCGGAAGACTCCTCGACCGACGAGCGTCGCGTCCCGCGATTCAAAGCCGCCACCCACCGCCGCGCTGGTAACGGGTCCGCGGGCCATGGGATTCGTTCCGGCCGCCACACGTCCCGCGCGAGAAAGTCCACGCTCCGCGGCCTTCAATTCTGCTCGGTCGCGAGATCTACCTTTGCATACGCCACGTCACAAAACAGGTGAAGGCGGCGGCGGCGAAGCGAGGATAAGACGGCACGCCGCGATCCTGATACTCGATATCTCGTCGACCTGCCCACGTCGGAAAAGGTCAGGGCCGAAAATTATTCCGAAACGGGCGTGAACGGACGTGAGCACGTATCAAATGTGAAAAGGACGGCAGCGAGGATTTCAAGAGACAGATATCATCCACTCGTTTAATCTACGAGACAGAACCATCATCGGAATATTGGATCCGCGGGTTTTCTTTCCACTGATACGGCGTTTTAAATAAAAGGAAATTCAAGAAAGCGACTCGAATAAAGGTCGAATTTATGCAAGAGGTCTATGCGAATCGACTCCAAAGAAGCGGTTGGCATTGAGTTTTTGAAATAGATCCACCAACGGAGTCTCGTTTCTGGCCAGACGTGAAGCTGTGACTCATCGCTATGATAGGCTACCTCCGCCCAGTTGCTCTCGTAACTTCTGTAGCTCAGCAGGGAGCCTCCAACGCACACCGAAACCTCTTGGCCTCGAGGTTGCTTTTCCCAGAACCGACCCAATGAATGTCGCTACCTGCTATTCACAACGGACGTAGAGGAGATCGCATTCAAGGATTATCTTTCAAGATCTCTGCATATTCGTTGACGTGGAATATGCGAGAAATAAAGGTTATAATTGAAGAAAATTTAGGGAATAAATTATGAAAGGAAACTGAAACAGGATTAATCAGTATAACATAGAAACCCTATATTGCCACGCTCTTTGACAGCAAATTGCTACCAATATTCTTCAAAACCTTCCACTACATAAACCTCAATTACTATTGCTTTTTCATGACGACTTACCGGGATTATTATTTATTTGGTTTTGAGGAACAGAAATAAGAGTTTGAAAGGAAGAACAACGTATATTGAAGCGAAAATGTTTAAAAAATCCAACAAACTGAGCCAATATTGAAAAAATGAACCCGGCCAGTGAGAAACCGTCCACGAAAGCCCAAGCAACGAACGAAATAGCCTCTGCCAGACAGACAGTCAACACAGAAAATTTAAATGCAAGATTCTATCGATGGCAAGAAAGAACTACAAACAGTAAAATTAGATTTTTCACAAATTTTACAATTTCCTAATGATATACAATAATAAATATAAATGATGATGGGAGGCGAATATAGGGTGGAATGACACAAACGAAACCACAGAGAGAACTAGCGGTCGCATTAGCGAGTTTTTGCCTCCTCGAACGTGAGGCACTATCGATCTTCTGCGCATGTACAGATGCACTAAAGTGATACGAAACTTGAAGTGTGCAAGATCGACAGTGTTTAACGTTCGAGGTCGCAAAAACTCTATTTTCCAACCCAATATTGCTCGTGGCACCGAGCCCTTACCACCGCCCGTACGCTCTCGAACCAACGATGAATGCACTCTAACCACCGTGCAAACGCTCTCTAATCACCGTGCAAACGTTCTCTAACCACCGCCCGAACGCTCTCTGACCACCGCCCGAACGCTCTCTAACCACCATGCAAATGCTCTCTAACCACTGCCCGAACGCTCTAACCACCGCCCGAACGCTCTCTGACCATCGCCTGAACGCTCTCTAACCACCGCTCGAACGCTGTCTAACCACCATGCAAATGCTCTCTAACCACTGCCCGAACGCTCTAACCATCGTTCAAACGCTCTCTAACCACCGTCCGAACGCGCTCTCACCACCGCCCGAACGCGCTCTCACCACCGTCCGAACGCTAACCACCGCCCGAACGCGCTCTAACCACCGTCTGAACGCTCTCTGACCACCGCCCGAACGCCCTCTCCTCGAGGAGCGCACACGCCCCGCGCCTCGCGAGGCAGCGCGCTGCCAAGCGATCCTCCGCGGCGACGGCCCGTGAAACCGAAACCCAGCCCCGCTTTTTATTACGCGAGGGGGCTAATGAGGCTGTAAATTCACACTGTCGCTCGGCGGGCGCGCCGCCACCGCCACCGCCACCGCCGCCCGCGTCGTACGCGCCGCGCGATTATTTGTTTTCCAAGTCGACAGCAAATCCGAGGCGCGCGGGCTCGCGGCCCTACCGGCAATTAATAACAAAAAGAAATCGATACATATATATCTCGTATCGCGTCGACGAATCGAACGGGCCCACCCAGCAGGCGGGGCGTCGGAGGTATAATTAAAAGTCCCAAGGACTGGTTGAAAATTTGCGATCGACCGGTGATCTCTTTCTAACGGCTGCGGAACGCGCGCTGCACGTGGGGGCCCATCTGGGTGGCCCTTCGGCCGACGCAGCCCGGACGGCTTCATTTTGCTCGACGGAGTTCGTGCGGCCAAGGGGATAAATCTTTACGATTTCTTTCAAGCCGATATTCCTTTAAACACGCTCCAACATTTATAAAACGTTAACGTTATAGAAAAAAGAACAGGCTTGGTACAAATATCTCAACATTATTTACTACTGCGTACATAGTACTAAAAAAAATCACATATCGAAATCAGATTTCATTGTCTTCAGCGAGACTTAAGCCAAAAAATAATACGAGCTGGAGCTAAATAGGAAACTTTTGAAAACAGCCATTTGTTTTAAACTATTAACAACGAATTTTTTTCGATATTACGTATTAATTACTAAGAAAAGGATAACGTATTTTTTTTGAAAATCTGCTACCAACAATCGCAAATCCCAGCAGCCAATCACTTCAGCAAACAGGATCTGTCTAGCACTAGAAGCTTGTCTGACCGACTGCACCTCCTCGCGTCAGCTGCACGTGGATCCGGGGAGTGGTGTGGTGTGGTGTGGGGGTGGGGGTGGGGGTGGGGGAGGGGGAGGGACGGCGCCTCTTCGCACGGCGGAGGAGGCCGTCATTAACGGCCCGCTTATTTTACGCCTGGGTCGTAACGCGCGCGCACCTTGCTCGGACGCAGAGCTAATCCCCCCCCCCTGCACGCACGGCCTCCCCCTCCACCTCCCCCCCTCTCCCCCTCGCTTCGCTCACGTGGTTCGGGCCGCCGTATCCGTCTCCTCCGTCGCGCTCGCCGGCGCTCGGGTCCCGGGCGTCGTTCTTTGCCGGCGAACCGCAGGGGCGTTCCGTAAGGCGAATAAATTAGAATTGTTTAGATGCTGGAGCGTAGACTGTGGTGATTCAAAGTGTGGTGTACATTAAAAACTACGTCTTATTCGAAATGATGTTTAAAGGAGATGTATTGTAGACACTTGCGATTCAAAATGTGAAACAAAACACACTGATGAGATCGTACATTGGACATTAACATATTCTTTTGCGTAAATTATTGAAATCATTGGTCACCTTGGCCAGAAATTGAACCCGGCTTTCGTGGTTAATGCCCATCTGCTGACAATGTCCAGATTGTTTTCTTTAAATTTCTTGCATGAAGTGAATTTTGAAACCTCGCGGTGCTTTCGATCCGAAAACACCATTTCCTCTCATGGAAATGAGAAACTAAGCATATCTCTATGGCATGTTGCGTTCTCCCTTCCGTCTTTCAGAGAATCACCCACGACTTCAAGTCACTTCGAAAAAATTTGGAACTGCTATTTTTTTTCTCTTGATCTCTCCCACTTCTTCCTCAAACGATTATTTGCCTACGAACTTCCCCTTGCGTAACTTGTCTTCATCCTCGTCCCCGTTTCCTGCAGAGTTTATCTATCTCACACTTTTTCATATAGTTGCTCCTCTTCATACGGCCACCAAATTCATTGCTTTCTCGTTCCATTAGCTCCCTCTACCCGTTACACCCTCATTCTATTATCCCTCCTCTTCAAACTCATCAACCTCGCTAGATCCACGACATCCAAGCAACGTACCTAAAATCCATCCTCCAGCGCAAGACCTTCATTCTCGTCACCGTCACCATCACGCAACACAACGCCCCTCTTCCTCCCCCCTTGGCCGACCCTGCTGCCCCGTCCCCCCCCGCGCTGCCCAGTCGCCGCCCGCGCCGGTCCGTTTATAGACCATAAAGGCCCTAAGCGGCGCGGCGTAAAAACGGCCCGAATGAAATTGTCCCCGGGGACAAACGAGCTGGAGGCGTCGGGGCGTCGCTCCCAGGAATCAAAGCGTCGTCCCGCCTCGCGCAGACACCTTCCTCTCCCACGCACCTTCCGCGCCGCCCCCGCCCTGCAGCTAATATAAAACGTGCATAAATCAGAAGACGTGCCCGGTGTGCCTAAGCAGCAGTCCAATTTCAGGCTCGAAGA
The DNA here is from genome assembly GCA_031308135.1 of Acheta domesticus. Classification (NCBI taxonomy): domain Eukaryota; kingdom Metazoa; phylum Arthropoda; class Insecta; order Orthoptera; family Gryllidae; genus Acheta; species Acheta domesticus. Next base: position 202,537,753 of record JAHLJT010004567.1, on the reverse strand, counting down.
CGGCGCATTTTACGGTGGCGCCCCCTGCCGTCGCGTCCCGCGCGCAATCTCCGCCCGCAGGGGCCGCACGGCGGCTGAGGGCGGACGGCTCCTGCAGCTGATAAGATATTGATAGAAGACAAGTGGCGGTCCTTCTGCGGGAAGAACGCCCACGTCAACGAGACTGCCCTGGTAGCTCCGCTAATTTACACACAAGTATTATATTGGTGTAGGTCTATGTGCAATATATATATATATATATATATATATATATATATATATATTACATGGAGAGTTGGACACAAAGTAGTTAGTACACAAATTTTTAATAAAATTTCCAACAAGATAATCTAAAAAAATAGCTTTTAAAAATGAAATGATTTCTCGAAAAAATCTTTGTGCGTGAAAAGATGTTCGGTCGCATTTTGATGTACTACCAAGATCACTTCAGCTGGTTAACGAACAACGACTGAGTTTCCAGCAAAGTTTCCAAGTCATACACGTCTCGCGAAAGTGACTACCATGCAATTGCATAACGCCTCCATTTTTATGGCAATATGTTGATCAGTTTTCCCATCGCTAAAAGAACATAGTGCGGAACGAATCATGGTGCACGAATATTATTTAACGCTCTTCAACACACATCAATTTGAAAAATGTTACGATGCCCGGTGCGTCAAAACACTTTTTTTCTCCTCCTCTTTCTTATCAAACGCTCCCTACCTCACAGCGAACTGAGAAGATTTTGATCGCCCAGGCAGATCTCCTCTTTCGGAAGGCCCCCGCGTCGGGAGAACTAGTTCCCAATGTCACGCGGGGCCTTCCCCCCGCGATGCACGCCGGGAGATTACGAACGCGCGGTAGAGCCGAATCTTCGCATCCTGTAATTATCACTTACGTAAGTTTCTCCTCTCTTATTAAAGGTGCTGGTACGAGTCGCCCGTCCCCTCGCCCCTTGGCCGAGCCGGGCTCGGCTCTCTACGGGCGGTCCGCACGCAGAGAAGCCGGCCGGCCGAAATCTCAAGAGAGGGGAGGGCGCTTGAAAAATTACGATCACCAGGAGTCACGTAAAAATTAAAAAGAAAGAAAGAAAATGTTTCTGCATTAAATCAGGAGTTGTAAAAACTCTCACGCCGTGGAAGCGGAATAAAGTATACGTGAAGAAACTACGATGAGTTAAAATCGTATTTTTTTTTATTTCACCACCTCGTTATTTTTTATGAAATTTATATCGCTCTGCGAGAACATTATGTTAAAATGAACGATTTCTATTGTCGTGTAGCTTTGGAGGATTTTTTTTATAACGCGGCTTTTCAGAAATCGTATGAAATTTACGGTGCAAAAAGAAAAAATAATAAAACGTTCCCGAAAACAGGATGATGTAAGACTGCGCACAACTGCGTATCAAAAAAAGAAGGCTATAAAGACAAGAACGCGTACTTGTTGCTTCGGAGCCAAATAACCGCGACCCCACACGCTGACGCGAGGTCTAAAAACGCTCGGCAGAAGTGAACAGAAGAATTAAAGACAATTCGTCCTGCTCCAGTGACCCTGCGGAACGCCCAATGAGCAACGAAATATCGGCCACTGCGGTCAGCCGGGCGTCGCGGCCGCCTATGTGTTTTTAGCGACGATGAATTACATGTATTCAGGTTGTAGCGAGCTCGCTTTAATGCATCTGTGGTTTTCGCCTCGCGTCCGGACGCATTCAGCAAACATACTAATACGCATTACGCGACCGTGTCGACACGCCCGGAGTGCATGTCTCGCCAGAGACTTGGCGCGGAGGTAAAGGGAGACCCCGCGACTTTTGTTGTATCGCAGTTAATCGATCTATCGATTTGCTCCGTAATGCGATGTTGCGCTTTAAACATTCATGTTCCTTTCTGGTCGAGACTATCCATTAAGTGGATACTGCCCTGGCGTAGGCGAACGAGCAAACCGCTAATGCACAATTTATGAACTGAACGATCAGATCCAGCAATACGAAGGTAAAACTTTAATGAGCTGTTTTGAGCAAAGATTTTGTAGTCTATCAAGAGTGGTCAATCCTCTGTGTATTGCGTATCTGTATGAAACCAAATCGAACCGTTCTTTTATGTGTTACGTGAACCATGTTACGCTTCAAAAGGACATTACGAGTTGAATATTGTAAAGCTATTACAGTCGTTAGATGACTAAACGACTACGTTTCACAGCGATAATTACTTTTCACTCTAATACAAATAACCCCCTGCGATTGTTAACAGAATATATTCCAAACGTATTTAAACATAATGTCGTTTTCACATATTCAAAATAATACAAATTCCAACTTTTCATTCGGATAGTTGTTTCATTGATTGCAACTTCTATTCAGGTTGTGATATAATATATCGGTACAATTTATGAACTGCATCACACATAATGAGCTTTGAGCCTCACTATATCATACGTACAGGGAAACCACGTTATTCGTTGCATTGTATTTATCCCCAACCCAAAAAAAGACATACCATTGGCATGTCATAAGAATTTGTTTTACAAGCTCAAGAGCAGGCAAGCGACCTGTTGATGATAATTATTCAAATAACTGTGAGGTCGTGGGGACACTAGAGCAATCACAGACATGAGCTCAGGTATTTACAGGCAGGTAGGTGCCTGCCCATCTCCCTGCCTGCCAAGAGGTTCTATTGCAGTACGTTACAATATATTGAAGAGTTTCATAAAAATAAAAACGAGCTGCTGAGAAAGTACGCCATGAGGGGCAACGAAGCTCAGAAATAGCACTGCGCACAGCCGTTCTTTACACTTGGGTCGGTCTCGTTATCGGCCATTACGTGCTGCTCGGGGGCACGCGTGTGGGTTTTTCGCCAGCCGCCCCAAGCGGCTAGCCCCGTGGGCGGCGGCGCGGCAAGGCGGGCGGGGCGGGGCGGGGCGGGGCGGCGCAAGGCGGGGGGTGGGGCGGAAAATGCGATGCGGGGCGGGGCGGGGAGGCGGGCGGACGGGCGGGGCGGGGAAGAGCGGAGGGGAGAAGGGCGGTGCGGAGAGGGACAAGGGGGGCGGGGCGGAGAGGGGCAGGGGAGGGGCGGGGTGGAGAGTGGCAGAGGAGGAGGGAGGGGCGGGGGACGGGGCGAGGCGCGGCGCGGCAAGGCGTGACAAGACGCGGGGGAGACGCCCCAGGGCGCACGACGTCGTTAAGGGCACGGCCCTGTGCAATTGCTCGAGTTGGAGAAGGCGGAGGGGCAAGCGAGGAAGTACCACAGAGGGGGGACGAATTTGGCAGCTGGAGCGTGTGGCCGGCGAATGAGGACGGAGGACGCGGAGCAGAAGGAAGAGGGTGGCCAGGTTCAAGACTGGTGTTGTGAGGACAGAAGAACCGCAAAAACGTTCGAGTCGATGTTAACAGAACATATCGTATGCTACAGCATTACCAGCGCCTGGTGTTTGGTGGGAGCAACGATCTCGCAACCCCCTGAGAGAACAAGAACTCGAAGACGCTAACTGATGTGTTTATAAGAATAAACATTTTGTTCACTTTCTCATTTCTTATTTTGGTACTTTCGCAGTTAAGACCTTCACTCTTTTTGAATATCAATATCAGTAAAGTGACACATCAACGGGACTGCTTCTCCGTTTGAATTGACTTTCAATATCGGCGAAGTAAAAATAACACATCCTCATTTCCCTTAATGACAAAGACTTTGCTTTGATGACACGGTATTTTAAGAAGTCAGTAGCAACCGACACAGCAGTAAAGAAAATAAATAATACAAAAGTAACAAAACGTAAAACTTAATTTCTGAAATTTTGCGTAGCAATATGAGTTCGTGTGGAGGGAGTGGGGCGAGCGCCATTTCATTTCGCCCCGCCCACGACTGTTTGCGCAGGGCCCGCGCCGCCAGCGAAGAAGCAGGGGAGTGGGGGGGGGAGCGGGGTTCGAGAGGGGGGGGGTGCTTCTGCGTGCGCGTCTAATAAGGGGCGACGCATTACTCACCCGCGCGTCGCAGCGAGACGAGCGACGCGCCCCGCGCTAACGAACACGCGCCGCTCACGCACGTGCGGGCGCGCGTGCGCTCGCCGCCCGCCGACGGCCTTTGCGGGGCGGGATAGAGCGGAGGGGCAGAACGGGACGGGGTGCGGTGGGTCATGCGCGGAGGAGCGGAGCTGTGCGAGATAACGCTGGGCGGGACGGGAGGCTGAGTAAGACGGAATGGTGCGGAGCGGGGTGGGGCGGGGCGGAGTGGGACGGAGTGGGGCGGAGAGGAACGGGTCGGAAGAGAAAGGGCGGGACCCAACGGGCAAGAGTGGGGTAGAATTGCGAAGGGCGGGGCCGAGCGGGCGAGGGCGAGGCGGGGAAGAACGGAGCGACGCGGGTAGAAAGTAGGTGGAGCAGGACGGGACGAGGCAGGGCGGGACGGGTGGGACAGGCGGACGGGGCGGCGCGGATTTGGCTGGGGGTGGAGCCGAGTAGTACGGCGGGGCGGGGCGTGGCAGGGCGGGACGGGGCAAGATGGCGAGACCTGGAGTTGTGCAAAGCCAAGGGGATCCCTCCTTAAGGATAATGCCCGAGGGTAATGTTCCCTGGGGTGGCTGTTGCCCGACTCGGGAGACGCAGAGGTACGGGCGCTGGATGCTGAGTTACAGTGAGGTTCCCGGTGTCATTTACTCTCAAATACGGTGAAGCAGGACATTTTTATCTTGGAGCTAGAAGTAAAGAAGTTATAAAATTTATATAAGAAATTTAGAATTGACCAAAATAACTAAAAAAGTTTCGATGACTTTCATTACCTAATATAATTATAATAGAAACGGATTTACAGATGCAGATGTTAAATACAATTCTAAGATTAGAAAAAAACATGTTTTCCAGATATTGACCGTATCCAAACCACCCTTGAATTTTGACGCTTTTGGACAAACAAGTACTGTTAATTAGAAAAATGTATATTTAGAAACATGTTCTTCCAGCTGCAATGTTACTTTACATGAGTGACTTCGCAGAAACAGCCAAATAAAGAATTTTTTTTGCAGCATTACATATGGCAATGGTCACATAAACTCCCTTCATTTTAAACTCCCTTTCCATGTCGTGATCGAGAAAGGAAAGATTGTACGACGCAATAACACGACCACCATCCCCACAACGCAGCCAGTGCATTGCAAATATCTCCTGCCAGTACTCATAGCGCACGAGCCCCCGCCGCGAGGAGGGAGCGAAGCACGCGCGCGTTCGTTGGAGAGCGCGCCGCCGGCCCCCCGCGGCCGTCGGCGTTACGGCAGCGTCCTTATTACAGGACGGCGGCCGCGGCGGCGGAGCTAGGGCAGCCCTCCAAGGTCTCGTCTGCTGGGGGGCCGCGGAGGTGGTGGGCGTGGCACCTCACGCGTCGGACGCCCCCCCCCCCCGCCAGCCCATCGCCCACGGCCCCGCCCGCGCGCTCGTGAGCGTGGAAGACCGCCCGCCGCCGCCGCCGCCGCCGCTTGCCACCCAGGCGACTGCTGGCGTGTGGTTCCAACACACGTACGCACAAAAATTCTTCTCAATTGCTTTTCTATTGCGTTTACAAACTCTTGAAAACTGCTGATTGATTTGGAAATGTAGCCATCACACTGACTCAGAGGCGTATATAGGTATTCAGGCGCCCATGGCAAGCATAGAATTTGCGCCCCTGTGGGGATGTTTGAAATTAAGGTGGTTGTTATTTGTTTTAGCGGGTATAATCTGAACAGCGCCCCTAGTGAGTGGCGCCCATGGCACGTGCCATGCCTGCCATACCGTAGATACGCCACTGCACTGACTTTAAATTCAAAATATACTTCTATTTGTTACTTATAAATTGAAATCAACATTTACCGAACAGAATCATTACAGCATTATTTACCGAACAACACATTATTCTGCTAATGACTTAGGAATCTTTGACAATAAAGAAAACTTTAAGTCCGTGCTATGACCATTCATTCAGTAATGTCGTCATTTTAAACAACGTTCTCTCATTCTACTTTGCATGAACGCTTTCCAGTGGGTCTGGTGGCATGGACCGCAACCTCCTTCCGAAGGCCCACCCACGCTTTAACGACCGTTCGCCGCCCGGCCTCGCTCCGCCCCTGTTCGGGCGCCTTCGGGCAACGCGCCTTCGGGGGACGCGGAGCGCGTGCGGCCACGGACGGAGACCTCGCCGGCGGAAGCGCCCACCCGCACCACAACCACTCGGCCACCGGCAGCCCCGTTGTCATCACGGTCGCCACCAACGGCGTCCAGCGTCATCGCCTTCGCCGCCTCCACCTTCATCGCTCCCGCCATTTCCTCCTCCTGCATCGGCGTCTCCGCGATCGCCACCCTCGCGTTCGTCACCAGTTGCTCGCTCTAAGGGCCCCTTCCGACGTTGACACTCAGCGGCGCTACCGAGTTACTACTAATACTTTCCTTTCCGATGCTAGTTGCACAGAGAAGCTCGTGGCGCGCTACGGTGCCACGAAGCGTGCCACTGCCACCAGTAGAACACCTTGACACCACTGCTCTATAGCACAGACTTCGTCACTGCCTCTGCCTTCTTACCCTATTCCAAGTTCGCCTCCTTGCCTTGTACCAAGTACACCTTTACTATTCCACATTCCGTTTCCGACTTATCTGCGACCGTGTCCTTCCCAACCACTCTATCGCTGCAACCGTCGCAATCCGTCCCTCGCTGTACCCGGCGTCTCCTTTGCCTCAATCTCACGCAGCACCACCATCCTTCCAGCTAAGTTGTCCATCCACCGCCTCGCGTTTAGCCACGTCCACTCCACTTCCTGCCTTCCCTCCCTCTCTCTGTGGCGTTTTTGTGTCCGCCCTCCGTCGCCCCCGGAGGCGCAGGGGACGCGTGCGCCCCTCGCCCCAGGGAGCGCTTACGGGCATGTCGAGGCCTCGATTCAACACGCCGCTCGGCCCTCTAATTTTCCGTGACATTTCAATCGTTTGCTTCACGGACGACATTACCTGCGGAAGCCCACCTCGCCCGCCCTCCAGCCAGCCGGCCGAGGGGGCGAGGGGCGAGCGCACGCAGGGAGATCGCGGCCGGAGGGGCGCCACCGCCACCGCACACCGCGCTCCTACACTTCCGGAGAAAGACGTAATGGCGGTGGGCGGGAGCTGCCCATGCATTTTCCCAAATTACCTGCAACGCTGCTGGATACTTTCCCTCGGAATGTCAAAAATTGTAAAAGTACACCAAATAAATTTTAAAAGTAGTAATTTATTTCAGAACAGTATCTTCTCATTAAAATTATTCTTCTACTTCACGGCTAAAGAATTATTATTATTATTATTATTATTATTATTATTATTATTATTATTATTATTTGATATTAGTAGATCAGCTTGAGCACAATATGGTTAGGAAATTGATTCTGCAGAATTTTATTATGTAGATAAGCAATTATTATAATGTTTGTTTTTTATTTTGTATATTTTTCGTAATTGCGTTTGGAAAAAGCTACCACCGGAAAAACTTATATGTACTCCTAAGTAGCATAATAAATAATCTATTCTATTCTGTTGCGCTTCCGAAGGAGACATCGAACGTTATAGCGAAGCATTGGCAAATGGACGTCGTGAGATGGGCGTTGGTAAGGTATCTGAAACTGTCTCTTCCTCTTCAAAAATGGAGACGAGAGCGAAAGAAATGAGATTGATCTCCATGAGCATAACACATTTACTCGAAAGATTTCTTGAAATAATAAACGTCGTTGATCGCAATAGAAAAATACAATATTTAGTTATAATTTTTGGAGATAGTAATGAATCAAGGATACACGGAATGAATCGGACCTACATATTTCAAGTCAGACCCAAAAGAAAAACTCAAAAATAAAACATTACGTAGCCCAACTATTCTACAATTGAAAGAAACGCTTAATTAACGAACAATTCAATTAGTCCAAGGTGCCTCTGTAATATTCGAAGAAAAATATGCAAAGCACTAAGAATAAAATTTTCGTTAAGTTGTTAATGGCACGCTTATACAATATGTAAATATTTGTTCAAACAATCATATTGTCCTAGATAAATGAATATCTACTGAAGCAGCTGATGAAGATATGTGATGTAGTTATTTTACATCTTTCGTATATTTCATAGAATCTCTGAACGAGAAATACCTCTGGTGGTACTTCCAGCCTAGAAACAAATCTGGCTCTCGGTATTTGGTTTCGTGAAATCGATGAGTCTTTCTTTGAAAAGCACGCGCTCGTGCGTGTCGATCCGCATTTTTGCGTTGAGAAACACGCACCAGCTTACATCCGGGGAAATGCTAACGGTCGCACGCACATGTGAGCTGTCGTCACAGAGGTACGGAAGAGAATACTTCAGCGGCTTCCCGAAACCTTCAAAACCTGCACAGATCTGCAGTTGAGCCAAGAAACCTACCGTGAAACAGAGATGAAAGGAGGTTTGGTGGAGAGTACTTGACGAAATATTAGTTTAATCGTACAAATTAATATGTGAAAGATAAATTGATAGAATAATAAGCCTATTTTCAAATTATACTTGTGTGAATTACATGTAGGTTATAAGAATTTGATTGTCGAAATGCATTTAATGTTCACTGCAGACTCTTTTATGAAGTTAAAAGCTAGTTACTTTATTCTTCGCTATTTGGAATATAGAGTTCTTGCCGCTCTTATTTAGATTAGACAACAGAGGTGAAATATTAAGCTAAAAATAATAAATACGTACCAAGAAATGTATGTTATCAATTCGTAGAGTACACAGTTATTTTAAGTACTGTGTGAAATTATATTTCGAAAGCTGCGTTGACCAACAAATAAACAGATTTTATACAGTAAAACTATGGAAAATTTCGCAGTGCCCTTTTCGACGATGAAAAAAGTATCAAAAGTAATTATTTTGTGTATTTGTATGGAACCGAAAACAGAGTCGTTTGCCAATAGTGCAGCACAAATATTACTAGCACTTGCGGGCAATTCGTGTTACAGCTCTGAAAACAGATGAATTACAAAGAAATTCGAGTCGCATTTTGGGAAAAACAACTCTGGGAAAGTAAATATAACAAAAATTCTGCTGCGGATGTGTTAAAACAAAGAGATCCTGATAGTTCCTGTGCACCAAAACAACATGGTTTTCATGGAAGTTGAAATTTTCACTGCCGTTGTTTGATCCCTGTAATTAAAAGTATTCCAGCAAAAATATAAAAGAAAGAAAAATAATAACTCACCAGTAGTTCAACTTGTTTGGTGCAGTCGGTAAAAGTTGATAAGTTTATTAAAACTATAATAGTATTACCGAGACAATTAATAAGAAATATTGAAGTATTAAATGAGAATGTGTACCTTCACTTTCCAAAAGATCCTTTCTATTGTTTTCCTCTTAAACTACATGAACGTATATGAATTAAACTGCTTCTCAATAATGGCAGTTAAAGGAAAAAATCGGACGACCTTCCTAACATTACATAAGTATACAGAGCATAAAAATTGGCATCACTCATCATTACATAAGCGTCATACTTCACACGAAAAAACATTCACTTTCTATCGCAATGAAACCCAACATTCAGCCACTAGGTTCCGGAATCATGGCTCTAGAGCGCCGCAAGCAACACAAGATGCACTCTCTCCCGCATGAGTAACTTGAGTGGCGTTTTGAATGCCTTTAAAAATACTGCATTTCTGCATAAAGGTGTCTGAACTGTGATTAGTAATTAATTCGCAGTCTCCGAATGACAAGGTTCTATCCTAATTTTGAGAACATTTTACAGAAAAGCATTTTGAAAATTGAGATGCGTTTATTAATGATATGCCGCAAAATTCAATGGTTCATCTATGTTCATACGAGGTTTTCAACTTCTTCAATGTTCGTAGGAGGGTTTCAACAAGGCTCTTTCAAAACTATTTGAACATGTTTTAAGGTCTGACAACCGATATTTCGAACGTGTCAAAACTTACTTTTCGTAATAAAAAATAAATTGTGCGGTAGAATCGAGCCCTGCGCGATGTTTTAACCTTGGGATGCATGGAGCCGGGAAACTACATGAATACATATGCAGGGTCTCTGAGGTCCTGAGTATATGCTCTCGAATAATGCACATAAAACTTGTTTTTCATTCTTAATAATTACAATAAAGGTCACTTTAAAGAAATGATTGTATGAATAACTACAAAGACAGTCCCATTCGCAGCCGAGGAACCCTTCGGTCATCCCCGCGCACGTGGCCCTGGACGAGTCGCGAACCAAGTGGCTCGAGCCCCGGGCGACGAAGGCGGAGGTCACGCGACCGCGCGCCGCCCCCACCGCCCCCGCCCCCGCCAGCCGCGCGTGCCGAGGTTTGCGCCGGCGGTGGCGCGCCGCCCCACGCACCGCTCCGTGCAAGACGCCCCCCCCCCGCAATTACCGGCATTCTTCGGAAACCGCCCCAAAGATGAGAGACAGCCACACGCACCACGAGCAGAAAGGAGCGTCCAGCAGTGAGGGGAGAAAGAGGGCGATAAAAAGTTATAATGCCTTCTCGGTTTTTGTTTCGTTGTTTATGTTAATACGTTAGCTGAAGAGAGCTTTCATTGCGTAACGTTCCAATGCCTGAATTTTAAAGAACGATAGAAATAATATATAACTGCTCACATTAGAAAAAAAAATAAATCCATGATGCTTTTAATATGTCAGCTCAGTTTGTGAGTTGCTCAGTTTGCGAGCCTGTCAGGCGATGTTTTAGCCACTGAATATTATTGAGCCTATTTTCTAGACAGTATTATGTTACTTCAATCTGAATTGTGTGTTTTTTTTTCTTCAATCTTTGCCCCCAAAATCCAAGACCCTATTTCTCTTTTATGTCTATACTACATTATATTTCTACATTTCATTCACTTCCATTCTAATTATATTCTCGTCAGAATATTTTCTTTCTTTCCATTTTTTTATTTCTATTTCTACCTACCAACATATTATTCAATCTTCTCTTCATTAATTATTCGAGTGCAACTTCATTACATATAATTACTCTAAAAGAGCTTTTTCGCAACAACAAGAAAAATGCACTTTTACATCCAAAAAATTATCACGTAGAGCATTAAACATCTTGACTCACTCACTTCAAAATGATGTGTTCCCTGTTTAGCATGTGCCTGCTGCGCCCTTGGCTTCGTAAAGCGAAAAACGGCAGCTGCATGCAGAATACAAATGGCGAGTAGACATAGTTTTCGTGACACACCTGTCGCCCCTCAGGTCTCTAATTTAGGTCTGGCAATCACGTTTTTAATTTTGCAATTTTCTCAAGGCTACAAGGATTTTCACGATACGCACTTTATCGCACGAATATTTCTGGTTCGCAATCATGGAAAGAAATATCACAATAACATCGTTTGTTATAAATTGTATTATAATGATATTGCAATTAATCCAACTAATCAAAATTAAAAATCACATTCCGATTAAAAAGGTCAAGTGCAATTATGAAGTCATAAAAAAAGGAATTCATTTCCTGGAAAGTGAATACATTCGTTTGTAATAATAATCAAAATATTTACTCGCAAAATATTACGAGATTCGCTTCCTTCAGTGTTATGAATGAACCGCCACTGTGGGAAAGTTTTATTGCAGCTCATTGTTATCATCCAGCATGAATGGAGAAAGCGAATAAAAGACTGCGTACTCGTATCCCGCAAACAGATTGCGAACTTGTATTTCGGGAGTGTAGGCGATATTGTTTTTCACAGTTTTATTTATTGCGCTGGGAAGAGCTTGTTCCTCAGGCGAATACCAAGTCGGCCGCCCCACCCCCACCCTCCACGAAAGAGAAAGGGAGGGGGTGGCGTGGAACTGAAAAGTTGAGCGAGCACGAGCTGGGAGGCGATGTACTCTGCCCGTCCCAAGCACCCCCACCCCCTCTTCATCCTAACCCCCTTCCCTGCTGGTCCCTGCACCGCCGACGCCGACTCCATCCCCCACCCTCCGCCTCCACCACTTCGCTGTTTTTACGGAACGCTACTCAATTTCGTCTCCTCGCCCCCATTTATATCCACGAGCCCCAACTTTCGCCCGGCAGGAAGCGGAAGTGTCGGCGAAAGAGGGCGGCGGGGAGGCGGGCGAGAGCACCTAAACGGGATCACGCATGGCTTAAAGACCACTTTGACATGAATCAAATTGTTCGATACGCGAAGCTCGCACGGGAGCGCGCCGGCAAAGGGGGCGGGGCTGCGGGGCCGGGCGCGCGGGAAGGTCGGCGACTGGCTCCGTGTCATCCAGCCCTTGCGAGGGGGCGGCGGGGGCGGAGGAATATCGAACAGCCGCCCCCACCCCTGCCCCCGGCCCCCAGACAGCTTTCGAGCCGACGAAACGCCACAGCCGCACCGCGGAAAAGTTCATAAGCTATCAAGGTCTCGGCCCCCAGAACTCCATTAAAACCATGTAGCGGTCTCGTATTTTCCCGCCACACCCAACCAAACAATGCGGGCGCTCTTTTTTTTTTTCTGGTCTTGTGGCCGTCCCCTCCTCTACCTTGTATGTCTTCCCCTCCCTCGTCGACTCTCCCTTCGCAGTTACGTCTCTATTTCCGAGCGACAGACGACGACGAGGCTGGGAGGACTCGCCAGAGATGGAGCGATACGGCGAGGTGGAGAGGGAATAAAACGGGAGAAACAACGCGGAGGGGAAGGGGGAGGGGGAGGGGAGGGGGAGAGAAGCGACCGCATACGCACAAGTCTCGTCCCACCCCCGCCGGCGGCGGTGGTGGCGGAGGTTGCGTGATTCGCGGGACTGCGAACACGTGCTCACGTTCCATAAACACGCGCGCGCGAGCGCTGCTCACGGTCGCAGACGCGACGCGCGCCCTAATGGGCCCCCGCCCCCGCTCAGAGGCCGACGAGCGCCGGCAGACGCACGGGGGACGCTGGAAGGAGACCTCGTTTCACCAGCCCATTGTCTCTCGGAGCGGTTTTGCTTTCGAGTTACGAAACAGCAGGACCGTCGAACTGCTTCTTCCTTGCATCAATTATATTCGCCACGAAGTCGGAGATTTAATTTTTTTTTCGCAGATATTCTTTTTAAGAAGTACGTAAACGACTTTTACATTCGTTAAAAGACAGTGGTCGTTGGGAGGAGGGCACAGTAGTTTCGAGAAAAAAATATTTAGGACTGTGTAACGTTTCGTTCATAGTGATGAAGTTATCTGGGACTTAGGAGAGATTCCCCAAAACACGTTTTTGGAGATAGAAACACATCTGAACGACGCGGCGGCAATAGCACTGCACTGAGCCACTCGCCTGTCCCATCTCTACCCTTTCGCTTCACCGACATCCGTCTCTATCACCATTGCCCTGTTCACCCCAATACACATACATCGTCCGTTTCCACAAACTCGTCCTCTTCCTCTCGCTGCTCACCATTCCCTCGTCCGCCACCGCCCCTACTCCACCACCACCCTCTTCCTCTCGCTGCCCACCATTTCTTCTTCGTCTACGCCCCACCCCACCCCATCACCGCCCCCTCCATCGTCCTCGCACGCGCGTCGCGTTCTTTGGGCGGAAATTGTCTCCAGTCGGTCGACTACGTCTCGATAGCAACGCGGGTCAAGTCAATTTCGCCGCGGGGCTGAATGATTCCGCTGCTCTCCCCGTTAAATTGAAGTGCGCAGATTTTTTTTTTTTCATTTTTGGGAGGGTCGCGGTGATTAGTTTTTTCCCCTTTGTGTGCGTGAATTTGGTTTACAAAGGAATCGCGAGATTGGGAGCGATGGGTAGGCCTTGTGAATTAGGAGGTAATGCTGATTTGTGCGGACTAAATGGAACGTAAATGTTTTATTCGTTTGTCTTCTGATCAAAAATTATCGATCAGAAAAGATAATAGAATCTCTTAAAATTAGATTTTGGATAATGCCGCTTCAACAATACACATACAAATTTTAAAAAGAAAACTGAAAAAGTATGTAATACAAGTCTGATTCTCGCAAATTATTGTTAAAAATGTTCAAACAGCAACGGAAAAGAATTCGGTAAATAACACCGAAAAGAAAGTAAGATGAATTGGCACGAAAATCGAATATCGATAATATTAAGAACTTTTATTTTAAGAAAATGTGTATTATCGTTTTTACGATGTAACACATGCAGCAATGCTTAATTTCAACAGTGATGCTCCGCAGAGAGTGCTGTGACAAATCACTGCGCGCCTTCGATCTCTGGCTTCTTCTCCCTCGTTCCTGCTAGCACATCACATCCCTTCCCGCGGGCACACATCGCTTCCACGCGTATCCGTCTTCGACGCTGCATCTGCCGATGGGCATCAAAGGCTTTGAATAATTCACCACGCGTCTGGCGATGGCGGCGGCGGCGGCGGCGGGGGCGGTGGCAGGGGCAGCCGTGGTGCGACAGCCACCGCCGCCCCCCGCCCCTCCCGCCGCCAGCTCCGCCGCCGCGGACCCCGACATCCGCGCCGGCAACGCCGCCGCCGCCGCTAACTCCGTGACAACAGGAAGCGCCGTGCGCGCATCCAAAACGTGGCAGCCTTCCGCACGAAGCGAGCGCCTTCGGTATCCGAACCGAGGACCGATTCGAGAGCACAGTACCAGCCGGCTTCACCTTGGGTCCTCGCTCGCAATTCCACCCCTGTCCGTTCCCGTCAGGAACAACATTACAACTGATTCACTCGTAACTATCTCAGACCAGTCCGAGGTGATTCAAACTAAGACTTCAATATTTAAATGCAATCTATTTATTTCATCTGTTCACTTTTTACTAGTCGTTATTATTTTTTTATTGTTTGTTGCTTTGTTTCCTTTGCATCCCCGTCTCACAAAAACTCATATTAATTGATTCATTCATTATAATGATTAATTATAAATTATATAAATTATTAAGTATAAATTATATAAATTATTAAGTATAAATTAATAATTATTTATTTATATTTTCTGATTGCTCTGGTATGTTTTTTACGGATGCCTTTTACTATATTTTTACTTCCAAAGGAATATTCAATTTTACTTTCTATTTTTAACTTAAAAGTCGTAACCATGCTTCCTGGGTGGTAATGTAAACAGTTTGTTGATGGTCAATATGATTGCTGCACTCAAGAGAATTGTATTCCGGAAATACAGGCGCCAAAAATAGTGACGCAGCAGTGGCTGCCATTCTAACAGTACGCAGGTTTATTTTTAACCTTCCACTTTCAAACACGTTGAGTCGAAGTACGTCAACTCGTTCGTCATCCCCCGCCATTAGGAGTCAATATTACCTTTTCCGCTACACGGTTCAACTGGATACAATTCGATTGTAGCTATTTTCTTCCAATAGGAAATGTCCGAAATTGACATTGTTAACAGACGGTGAGGTTCTGTTCTACAACTGCCTTTCTGATCATGTGCAAAGCACACGCAAAGGAATAGTTTTCAACAAGACAGTCGATTTATCAATACAATCATAGTACGACCAAAAAAGTTTTCTTAACCAGCATTTCATGTGCCGACCTTCAGAGACTTCAGTCCACTCCTGTCACAATTTGCTACGCACGGTTCCCGTACGCTGAGAGTTGAAGCTCTCGGCGACCCCGCTGCTACTAAAAACTATTCTGAAATCTTTAGTCTGACGGTGTATGATGTGTCGCGTGGTTGAGAATACGGCGTTTTTTTATTACTACTACTCTAAACACGACGCCGTCATTTGTCGTCCCGCCCAATCTAGAAATGGTACACGCAATAGTGTTCCTTTGACCTTCCAAAGCGTCCCGAATCCACGCTTCCTCGTCTGTCTCAGACCGACGGGCGCGCTGGTTGGAGGTGCCCCCGAAGGCGCTGCATCGTCCACGAGGGAGCGTTGCACTGCGTCCTCTGCATGTTAAGCGCCCTCCCCCGCAGCGGCGCAAACACGGGCGGGCGCCTTGTCCGCCTCGACGTGTGAAGCGCCGCCGCCGCCGCCCCGGCGCTCCCGGCGTCGCCCACGCGAGCTATTCCGGGCGTTTTTATGCGGCGGGCGATGGCCGGCGTCTGTGGACGGCGCCGCGTCGCCGCCGGCGTCGGCGTCGGCGTCGACACGCCACGCTATCACGAACGCTCCCCATCGCCGCCGCCGCGTCGTCGTTGTCCCTGCGCTGTCGGAAAGGGATGTTGCACAGGTTACACGATACCTTTCACGGGCACAGACATTTCCAAAGGACGCGCAAGGACTGGCTGCTTTATGATGTGTGGAATCACGTGCGTACCGGCATTTTCCTTCATTTCCCTTTCGTTGAGCAAACTTTAACATATCTTTTGTCGCTAAGCAGAAGCAAAGGAATAGTTTGTCGCTAGGGATAGTTTTCAACTAGACAGTCGATTTATCAATACAATCATCATACTAAGAACACGTGCTTGATTTCTTGACCTCTATTAATAATATTATGGAATGATTCTTGAGTGTAGGTCATTAAACAAAACCTGCCAACATTTTAACCTGCCTACGTTTCGGCTTTTATTCAGCCTTCATCAGGGCTACAAACTGACGGAATTTTTTTATATAAATACACTTTACCTTGTACGTGATGTGTATTTATACAAAAAAATCCGTCTGTTTGTAGCCCTGATGAAGGCTGAATAAAGCCGAAACGTTGGCAGGTTAAACTTGGTTTTGTTTAATGACCTACACTTCTTCATTCAAAGAACCATTCCATAATATACTAAGAACCTATTTCTCCTTCCAACCACAAGTTTATGAAAGTTCTGGAGGGGAGGGAGGTTGTGTAGAATAAATGAAATGCCCGTACATGAACCCTGTCATGCATGGGTGGAATGCGTTGGCAAGGAAAAGATAGGATGAGGATTACAAATATGAATAGAGGGATGGAATTCGATAAAGTGGGAGATAGATGCAAAAATTATTTTATTTTATTCTATTATTATGCCTTTTTAAACTTTAATTCTTCCTTTATCGGTACTTTATAAATACGCGTTGGTATTGGTGATATACATTTTGGGTACTTTATCTTCTAAAATGCAATAAAGTGCAAATAACGAATAGTGACGTTCTCTGGCGTGTATTTGTTTCGTATTTCAAATAATACGTTATCTCTGACATACTCTGTCATTAATCGAACGAATATCTGGCCACTGATTCTGCATCTGAACGTTCAGCACTACCTCTCTGCAGAATACGATGGATACGCGGCGCTAATCATGCGAATATATGGAAATGTTGCAGATCGAGTGCTGCAACGCGTGAATAGATTCGGTCAGTATAACACGAATGTGCTGGCGTGGGATATGTGTCGCGCAAGCACATGGGCGTTCGCATTTTCCCTGTTTGTTCTCTAAACAGTTCGTCACCACCAACGCCGCTGAGCAGAAGGGCATCATGCACACATGTTCCTCAATGACCCCTGCGACCTATTCGAATGTGCAAGGACGTCTCCGAGTGGATGTAACCATGAGATCGTCGCGAAACACGATACGTATTAAGCGAATCGTATTAAGATAACCAGAATACATGGACGACGAAAGTGAGAACTGAATCGAGTTTCAACGTACATGTCCAACCATTATTTCAAGAATACATGATGTAATGGACAGAATTAATGGATGAATGACAGATGGTTTGGGTAAGTTCAAGGAAATGCGTATGCGCAACCAGGCCGCGCTCTTTTGGAGCTTTATAATCTAAAGCGAGGCACGAGTGGCTACCGTGCGGACCTAGTAATTTAAGGTTGCTTTCGATCAATACCATCTCCCGAAATGGTATTTTGCTGTGAATGTTCTCTGGGATGATGAATGCCTGCGTCGACAGTCACATTACCTGTAGTAATGAGAACACGTTCGATGGCTATCACAAGGCGCGACCACGGTTAGAAATGTCTTTTCATCCATTTGCTCGGAGAAAGTGTGGCTTCGCATTAACCCGCACAAAAACTGAAAGTGCTCTTTAACCTACATCAATGGACGTGTACGAAACCACTTAAAATCACAATATGCCGATATATAAAATCATGTATATGTTCAATGACTCGGCTGTAATCGTACCAGCGACCGCTCACAAACAAAACTCATTAGTCCCACAAATGTTTAAAGAGAAAAAAAAAACTTTCGATAAAAAAAACTAATTTCAGGAGACCACAATTTCATATAAAAACGAACTTGCTATCACAAATTCTGAACATCCCGCAACTTATCACAACTAACAGTGAGAGTGAGTAGAAATAGAACAAAACGGGAGGTTATAATAAAACGTAATAGATGAGCCACTACCTCCGTAAGAGCACAACGATAAAATGTAGTGGCGCCCTTTAATAGCCTTGCGTCCAAACCACAATATTCGCGTCGCCGAGCGAAATAAATGGCGGGTTTGCTCGCCAGCCATTGCAATATCTCTCGCTGCTCCTTCTTGTAGCGTTCGGTTTAAACAACCAGCAGCATTCGCTTCGCGATGGCAATCCTGCCGCGGAACGCGTGAGGTTCTGCGTTTGCCACATTCGCTTTGAAGTACGTTCAGCAGCGCGCTTACAAATTCCATAGTTAGTATCACTCAGCGCCGATCAATCATCTGCTAGAGACACGTCCAGCACACCATTTCAAGCAGGAAATTGAGATAACCTAGCAGAAATATGTACGCTGTTTATGCTTTGTATCTTGCTTTAAAACACTCGGTGTTTGTTCAGAAATATTATTTAATGTGACCCCATCTGCATGAAAAAGTTTACATCCAAGGAAACCACGTGGTCTACCTCCTTACTTTCTCTCATCGTTTTTTTAGAATGAACTTCGAAACGTTCGATCGCTTAGCATTCACCCAACAGAAAAATTGTTTCAAAACCTCGCGAAGTGAAAATATATTAATAATTTTGCGCGTCTAGCCAATAATTTAATTTGGAAAGCCATCATCTCCTTCCTTTTCCTTGCCGAGACCTAGACCTTCGAAGAATCGCCCTTGCTAGCCTTTGTGCGTCGCCCGCCCCTCCGGATTCTGGCCGTGCCAGCGGCTTCCAGGAATCCCTTACGCGCCAACCTGCTCTCGCCGGCGCGCTGGTATGCGCTGCCAAAAAGCCGTCGTCTCGCCCGCCGCTACGGACGCCGCCGCCATCGCCCACGTTGGCGACATCGCTATCGCCATCGCCATCGCCATCTCAAGTGGTGATCGACGAGAAGGCGCGTGCCCTCGGATTAGAAACTCTGGACTCCAATGACTAGATTCGAACATCTAGATTCGAATACCTAGATTCGAACACCTGCATTCGCGCACCTGCATTCGCGCTCCTACATTCGCGCACCTACATTCGCGCACCTACATTCGCTCACCTACATTCGCGCACCTACATTCGCGCACCTACATTCGCGCACCTACATTCGCGCACCTACATTCGCGCACCTGCATTCGAACACCTGCATTCGAACACCTGCATTCGAACACCTGCATTCGAACACCTACATTCGAACAACTGCATTCGAACACCTGCATTCGAACAACTGCATTCGAACACCTACATTCGAACACCTACATTCGAACACCTACATTCGAACACCTGAAGTCGAATACGACACTGTATTCTTTGCTGTGTAAAACTGGAATAATCAAATTCTGTAATCTGACAAAGCGTGCCGTTTTCCCTTTTGAAACCCTTTGTCTACTTTCATCAGTGGTTTTCATTGACGCGTCATAATTCAACACGAAACCACATTTTAATATTTTACCAGATTCCGTATCTCGATCCATTACCTGTCAGTGACTTCGCATCGCTGTAAAGGAGGAGTGAGTATGAAAGCCATCAAACATGAATCAGTGTTTGAGCTGTCAGACATCGTTATGTATATTACTTGCTTACTATGTTGAATTATTGTGATGCAACGTAACGTTCTCTTTGAGCCATCTGAAGTCATAGGTGTACTGAATACCCACTTTCACACGCGCGTCATGTCGTCTCTGGAAAGCATAAATTGGCATCGCAGATGTCTGTCTTATCGCGCTTATTCTGCACCGACTATTGTAACAGCATTGCACGCGGCGAAATGTGATAATATACAGAGAGAGAATAGCGCAGGATGAATACATTTACAAACTGAATAGTTTATCATATTAGATATATTAAACATATAAATATTTCTTAAATATTGTTAAGCATTTTAACATTAAGATGCAGAATCCCTAAGATCATCCGCTTTTTTTTTCTCACATAAAAAGAAGACGGTATGAATTTCCTTTACATTTTCATAAATACGTATAATTTTTAGAAAAAACAAATAATGAAAAAAACGTGTTTCCTCATTCCAGCTAGCGAAAATCCCGAGATTGTAGCCGCTCCTCTTGGAAGGAGTAGATGACTAACAATCAGGCGCAGCGAACAATGCCCTTTTCTCGTCAGTGATGACAATGGCGTCCGTTATTACTGCGCCGCCGCGCCTCGAGCGTCGCCCGAGCAGGCGGGCAGGCGGCGTTCTTAGGAAGAGTGCCCGCCCGCCCGCCCGCCGTGCGACGTCGCTGCGCCTGGAGCTGCTTCGCTGTCTCCCGGCGTCGCATCGCGTCGCTAGGCCACCGGCACACTAGACTCCCTAGATACAGGGAGTAGCGCAACCACCGCCATTTACTATCCTCTCACCTTTAGCCCTGCCAAGGCAGCATTCAGAAGCTAAAGGAAAGGATAACAATTGGTGACGTTAGGGAGATGTTTAAGATTATAAATATTGATTTGGAATAGATTCATGGTTCTCAACTCACAGAATATTACGCAGTTCTAATTCTCCTGACAACTGGATATAAAATGGCGGGATCGGTGGAACAATGGAATGCGCTACTCTCTGTATCTAGGGACTCTACGGCACACTGGCGCGGGGCGCCCCGCACCCCGGCCACAACGAGCGAAACACTTTTTTAACTCAACGAAATACATGAGGAAATTGAATGTATTTATAGTAAAATGTTATTTTGTTGTGTAATATTTTGTAGTAAATGCATTACTGTATATTACTTTCATATTTGTATATTTTTATTTTAGAAACGTGAATAAACAAATTTATTATTTTAAACATACATTTCTTGAGCATTAAATATCAAAATGAAGTTTTAATACTTCCTTCTCTTTGTGATATATCTTGAACTTAATATCGGTGTAATGTTGAAAATATAATATTTTAAAAATATGCTAATACTTCAGAATAATACAATTAATTTGCTAATATCGTCCTTAGGTACGTTTTGTGTCATTCGGTGTATTTTTCAATAGGGGGTCCGTTTGCTATACCACCGTTCCCGACATGGACCCGTCCTTGATGACAAGAAAATTAATAATGGGTTTTCAGAATTGTGTTCATATAATCAAATATTGTACTTCATATCACAAGAAAGGTTTTTACCTTGAATTATCATTCAGCAGGAGAAACTCGGTTAAGTTCTACACCAGTCTTGCACAGTCTTGTTTACTTGTCGGGTTGTGGATGATGTCTGCTTTCAGTATAGGCTATCGTTTTCAGATATGGCCATTGTTTTAGCAGACTAATTAGGATATTACACCTCAAGACACTTACATCCATATTTACGATATTTACAAGCGATTAAATTTTGAATACATAGTTTGTAGTCGTCACTGGTCCACCGAATGTAAACGATTGGAATTAGCGTTGTTCTACTTCAAGCCCTCCAATTTTGCCCACAACTGCGGGCGTTCCGTCGCACGGGGCGGGGCCGTCGTGGCGCTGCAGGGGCCAGGGCTCGCCCGCCGGCGCCGCGACGCCGCCGTCGGCGTCCGCCTTCTCCGCGCTTCTGCGAACCGTGAATTTTTTAAGACGAGGTCTTGCGGCGGTGGCCGGGCAAAGGCGGGGGCGGGGGGCGGGGGGGCAGGGGCGGGGGTGGGACGGTCTCAGAGCAGAGCCTCGGGCTGCAACGACGCCGCACACTTGCGCCTGTGGACGAAATGGAGGCGCAAGTGGAGACGGAGGCAGCGAGGAGGCGAAGATGGTGGGATTGCGGGGGAAGATGATGTACAGAGTTGTAGTAGAGAACTGTAATAGAATATAAACGGCGGTTGTTATTCTGATGGCACCGTATGAGGTGTAGTAGGGGCAATAAATTTCCACGGGCCACGGTCCATTCCGAAATCTGCCTCCCGTTCACTCTCGCGTCACCCGTTTCATTTTTTTCTGCACACTTCCAGCAATCGTTCAACTTTCGCTTCTGAGTATTGGGGTTAAATATGCGTATGGGCCACGGAGTAGACTCTCGAGATAGGAACGGCCTTAATAAATGTCTTCCCGTCACTATAGTGGTGTAGCATAGAGACATGGTAGGCTCTACCGACCTCCATAGAAAGATAACACAAGGAAAAGATTTAATAGAATTTAATATCTCACCGACAGGATAACTACATGAGGAGATCACATCTTCAAAAATTTCCTGCCTTCTTGCAGATGTGTGGGTGGGAGTACTGTCAGGGTTCGGCACGGTGTATGAAATGACCTTTCAAGAAGTGTATTGGAGGCGTTGTCTTACTTTGCCACTTCTAGCCATGTCGCCTCGTAGACTGGACCGGACAGCGTTCATTTGAAATGATTCTTCCAATTCGGGAATCACGGTAGAATAAAAAGACCCGTTCGCGCAGTTGGCGTTACATCAGTCACGTCGTGTTTCGTGGGACATATCCTCGTGTCCCCTTTGTGAACCAAGTGTGCTTTTGTGACCGCCAGAGACTTCGTCCCTTCATGTCTGACGCATGCCGTGGTATTACACGCTCTCTTCTTGTCATTCTATAGGAAAAGACTTCGTTTAACCAAAAATTGTAGTACATTTATGTGAATAGCTAAATATAAACAGCTGATCCAATATTGACAGCAACAAAATAGATATGGTTTATGCGCTTTACAATATATTTAAAATTTAAATTTAATGGCAAATTTACAACAATTTTAAATCATATCAAATATTAATTTCAATAATAAATAATGTTAACACTGGAGACAGCTTAACTCAATAATTATATACCACGAAGCCTGAAGGCACTAAAACCCGAATTTTCTTTTACAATCTACGTAAATTAATTCTTGAAAATTCGACTTTATGTTTTGCATACCTGATCTACTCTTTTCTCCCCTGTGAATTTTCAACAAAAAGATTCAACAACAAGATTATGTTGGCTTATTTATTTACAGTATGACCTGTGTAAATCAATATTTGTAAATTCACTCAAAATTATTGTGTTGGTAGGTTTTTTTTTCTGATGCAGAGCACTTAAAGTGAACTGAGCTGAAATGATTCCACAAATTTAAGAACCGTTCAAGGTTTAAATTCGGGTGGGCGAAAATTCGGAATCCCACCCACCTCTAGTAATACCGTTTAAAAAAATGAAAGCAATCCCATAAACGGCAAAAGCTGAGGTTCTTTCCTTCTACCTCCCAGAAACAAAGAAGTAGAACGAGGAAACTCTGTACAGGAAACCGATCCGCAACGAATGAAAATTGGGCACCAGACTCGCACTCGCTGTTCCTAATCTTCCACGATTCCTTTCGCTTTCTCTCTTACGCGCGTTTCTTGGAAGCATTCGCCGCGCTCACGTATCTCACCCGGACTGAACGACACGCCGCTGGCGCGGATTCCTTCTCTCAGGCGAAACTAAAGGACTTTCCAGAAGTCTTTTGTAAAAGAGATGCATCTGTTTACTAATTCATCAGGCAGCAGAAACATTTTACATCAGCTCGCAGGAACGCGCTGGATACAAGCGGCCAAGGTAATTCAATAAACGAAAAACCAGATAAAATGGTACAAGCCAGACTAAATGCACAGAACCCAATTTAAGGTTACATACGCATTGCAATTAGGTAACAAAAATTGCAGTCAGAATTAAAAAAGCAATTATAATAAAAGTACTATTATGAGGTACGTGCTACGTCTCCTGGCCTGTACAAGAAGTGCACACGCGACAATCACTTTCTTGAGTCTCTCCCACGAACACAAGACTCGCTAAAAATGCAAGATTTTAATTTTGCATCCCTCCAAACACTTTTACCTACTGGTTATTTTCCCTCCCCAAAAAAAGTCCTAGTTTACTCTTCTTTTTGTCGCGGACACCAACAAACAATTCTAGACTAAAGGACACACTCGCCGCGCGCCTGTCAACACTTCCTCTTTTTTCCCTCTCTCCTTCTCGACCCCCTCGAAACTACGGGAACATTCATTTCAGCACGAAACCAAGGAACTTCCCGCGAGCGACACAAACAGGGAACAACAACAAGCGACCGTCGGGCTTTCAGGGGTCCAAGAGCAGCGGGTCTCCCTTCTCGGCGCGCGCCGGAGGTCCAAGTGTCGTCTCCAGGCTACGCCCCGCCGTCCGACGCGACGCGACGCGACGGCACGGCGAGGAGCCAGTTGCCGCGGGCCGCGCGTGCATATTTAAACGGTTACCGTCTTTTGTCTCGTCGCTCGCCGCCTTTTGTTCCTGGGGCGACGTCTTGTGTTTGTCCTCACTCCCCCACCCCACCCCAGCGCCGCCCTCACAGGTTCTCGCGACTCGTCTCTTCCTGGAGGCGGCCTGAATTATGAAGAGACACCCGTGTGTCTCCTTTTTCTGGAGCGCTATTATCCGTTCGTACAGAGACGTCGTTGAGACATTTGTCCCGGCAGGCGCCAGGACTTTCAGTTTGCTTTCTGCGCGGCGGACGCGGAGGTGAAAGAGAAAGAGGCAGACAGGGGTCAACGACGCAGCGACGAGGAGAGTCTGTGTGTCCTGTGCGTGTCTACTGAGAGGATGCACTCCTGCCTTTTTCTATGCCTGCGAATGAGATTTACACGTGAACAGTGCTTGTTCTTGATGGACACGTGTTATGAATGCACTTTATCAGTTATTCTCATACAAAAATATTCATTTCTTTTCTTCTACATCGTGTAAGGAGGGTGTCATACAACAAACATGGCCATGCACCTTTCGAGACTTCATAAAATATCTCCGCTATTGCGATTTCAAGAAAGAATGGTTATGTATTGTCGGACCATAACACAAACAAAATAAGACTTGCTTAATGAGCACACGACGTGAATTAAGCTCACAGAAATTATTTTTTTTAAATTCATTCATTCATGTCCAGATGGTCTTTTCGTCTCCGTCGCAAACTGAAGGCGAACTGCTAATAACACCAACCGACGACGTCTGCTGCTCACATTTTCTCCTCCATCATTCTCATCATCCTCCCCAACCACATTCTACGAGGCGGTGAAAGGAAAGTTGAAGCTGCCCGCCTGACAACTGGAGCAGACAACTGGAACGCAAATACCAACAACGTAGGGCCGCGCGCCAGAGTTTCAACGCATTTAGGAAAACTACGCGTGTTTCTCCGAGCGTGAAAACAGCTCCCGGCCAAGGTGTGACAATGCGCTTCCGCGGGGCGACTTAACGACCGCTCGGCGCGTGCGCACGCGCGGAGGCAACCACGTGCCGCCAGCAGCACCTTCGCTCCGCCCCACCTCACGCCACATTTATTTCCGCACGTGGAACGTAGATGCGCTGGCATGTGTCACCGATCACGTTCTTAAGGGATGCCTTTCTTTCTCGAACCAGCTCAGACTATATTTTTTATGTTCAATGTTTCAAATTTTTATTACGTATTTATTCAAAAAGTTTCTGATTTATTGGTACAAGCATTTATTGTACGTACCTTGGTATAACGTGTAAGATTTTTTACCTGTTGATACTTAAACGAGCACACTGACTTAAGCAAAGTCTAATTGTAAAAAAAAATCCTGAAAGACGCCTTTGGTACAATGAATTCTTGTATATAATTTTTTTTACCTCTACAAATAAACTTAATATATTTTTATCGCACAGGGAAAGTGAGTGGTGCCGAATATCTCGCTTTCAGCTAAGATATATTTTTTTCGTTCTCGCTCACTCGTTGTTCCTCCCCCTCATATTCGAGGTAGCATCGTGGTAGTACGCTAAATACATTTCGTCAAGGGATGGATTAACATTCCCTTCCTGGTGGAGCGAGCTTTTCCTGTCGTCCATTGATGGCTATGTACGGAACGAGCGAGATTTGGGCAGAAGACACCGATACCGAAGATCCAGGGTCAGTTTGTAATACTTCACCAACCGCTTCTATTATATTTTCGGTAGCATACCACCGCAAATACTATAAATATTTACTCAATGATGTATTGCATTTTCAACAATTTTGTATAATTTATTTTTTTTCAGCGTTATGAAACATCACTAAGCAATAAAATACAATTTTCTCGATTCGAGACGACGCACTTTTTCGATTCGATGACGTCTAATGCTTCCCGAACACTCCCAGAACTAGCAACTTCCATCAAACACACAGTAGTTACTCCGGAGGGGCGAGACGGAGCGCAGACTTCGCTTTGTGATCGCTAGATTGCTCTGTATTTGCACGATACGCGCGTCGGTGGAAGGGAACGTTGCAACGCACGCTGACTCGGCAAGAAACGTCTTTGCCTCCAGGTGTTTCGTCGGCGGGACAGCCGAGGTAGCGGGCGGCCGGCGAACGCAAGCGCTGTCTTTCGTGAAGGGATGGAAAGTGAAAACTTCCTATTCCATTTCCCCCACACAAACTAAAAAGCTAAAATCAAAAGCTAAGACCACAAGCTAAAAATCTGTTTCGAAAGACCTAGCTTATATGGAGGAAATTTTATCAATGTACGTTTTCCTCAATCGTCTGTTGAACTTCTAAGAACACGAATAGATCTCTGACTAGCAGAAAGGGCGCCGATTCCCAGAGTAATTTGACATTCCAGAAGTTGGTAGTAGTGTGTGTGGGCAGAGGCTGTTTTTCATGAGAGGTGAGTGACTCACGGAGATCGCGGCGTCATTAGCAAGGAATGCAGCGACCCTCCGGGACAGTGCCGCCACCGCATTCACGCGAGCGGGGCGGAGAGGGGGTGGGGGAGAACGACGGATTGCGAGGTCGCGCCAAGTGAAGTGGAGAGGTTGCACGGGAGCGGGCGTGGACAAGTGGGCGCAACCGAGATCGAAACCGGCGCGTGGAAGGGACGCTCGGGTGGGATGAGTGGAATAAGCGAGCGGGTGGCCCGAGTGGAGCGAGCAGGCGGGGTGCAACGGGTGAGGCGAGAGGGATGAGGGACGTGGTGGGACAAGTGTGAAGGGTGGGACAGGAGTGACGATTAGGACACGCGCGACTGTCAGCACAGGATTGATAGATGGAGCGATCGTGACGGACACGTACAAGTGTAATTAGTGAGAAAACTGTGATGGGTAATATAAGTGTACGAGGTGTTACAAGAGTGACGAGTTACAGCATCAACGCAAGAAGAGCAGAACAAGTAGAAGACGCACAGCAAGCGAGAAGAGCGAGGCGTCCATGACAGCCCAGCGCCAGTGGCGAATCCAGGACGAGGGGGCATGAAGTTATGCCCCCTCCACGAGGCCTAGAAATTTCGTTTGTTATCTTCTTTTGTTTGGTAAAATTGAATTAATAATATTTATGTTGGAATTATATAATTATTTAAACAACATTAGATAGTATCGTGTATAGTACTATAAAAATAATATAATGCAATATTCTAACAAATATGTTTTTTAACAAAAGTCTATGAAACCCCCTAAAAAACACGATCCCCCCCGGCGCGTGGGCGAAGCTCGCGTGCACGCGCGCGTGTGTCAGCGTCCTGCGTTGCTGCACCGCCCCTGGGCCCGCGCGGCGGCAGCGGCGTGGAAAGGGTTGAGTTGGCGCCCAACGTGGGGCGGGAGGGGAGGGGAGGGGATCGCCCGCGGTGGAATGCAGGGCACGTGGACGCGATAAGAGGGCGACGCGATAAGAGGGCGACGCGCTTGGATCTCCCGTATCCCAGACGAACTCTTGAGGGCGGCAGCGGAATGCTCGGCCTCAACACGCACACGCCACGCAAGCCTGCGTATTCATACGCGCGCCACGCACCTCCTCCACCCCTTCCCCCACCCCCCGCCCTCCCCACGCGCGGCGTCCTCCGTCTCCCGTCTTCCGACGAGGCGGCCGCCGCCGCCGCCGCCGCCGCTTCCATCAACATTCCGCGATCGACCGGTGCATGCTTCC
Source organism: Acheta domesticus (assembly GCA_031308135.1). Classification (NCBI taxonomy): domain Eukaryota; kingdom Metazoa; phylum Arthropoda; class Insecta; order Orthoptera; family Gryllidae; genus Acheta; species Acheta domesticus. The sequence continues at coordinate 202,509,821 of JAHLJT010004567.1, read as the reverse complement.
CATTCTCGGCGGGAATAGACGCCAGGGAACGTGGCGGCAAATCCCGGGCGAGCGCGTTCGCTATTAGTGATGGCAACGCCCAGGAGAATGCGCCGCGGGAAGGGGGAACTCGGCTGCACGCGATTTATCGTTTCGGTTGGGAGAAGACGCAAGAATCCAATATTCGCACTGTGATATTCGTAAGCTGCCCCGATGTATTTCGTGTTAAGCTATTTGCACGCATATTATTGCAGTTATTTTTGCATAACAATTGATTGCATCGACATACTATGTACTTTCAAATTTTGCAATAAAAACGAAAGAAAACCATCCACAAAAAATGAAATGTGTAAATAACCGTACACGTGGCCGACAGTGTAACTACACTACACTATAAGCAAAACACTTCTACAATTATTTCGAAAAATTCCAATACATTTCGATGCAATGGATACCAGTAAAACAAGAAAAAGCCTGCGGGGCCAAATGTTCACCGAATTTGAATTCCTCTTGTCTGAGAAATGCCTTAGTCCACGCCAAAAATGAATAAACACACAAAAAAACCACAAACGCAAGGGACACTTATTTAGAATTTCAAATTATGCGATCTATAAATATGAACCAAATTCAATATTCGTGAGTATTTTGTGATAACAAATACACTTAAATGAGAGACAAAACGTAAAGAAAACAGATTTGCACGCAACGTTCGTGGCTATTAACCCAGACGAACAGAAAATAACGCGATCATATTTCCAGCACGAAGCTCGCGGAACGTTTGCGTTCCCATCAATGGAAGTAAAACCGCAACAGACACCAGTCCGCGACCGTGGAAGCGGAGATGAACGGATCCGACATACGAGCAGTGCCGCCAACCGCGAACACGAAATTCTCCGACCCCAACGAGTGACGCCGCGCGGGGCAGCGCGAAAACCACAACATTCACAGCACCGAGGGCCGAGAGCAGCCGGACACGCATTTAAGTTTGAAATCCCACCCATCGCCATTATCGTTCCCTCTTTAAACCGCTCGCAAACTCACCGACTCGACGCCACCGCAAGCGCAGAAACGGGTCCGACGAGAGCCGGAGACACTCACCTGGAAAACAAGAAAGAAAACAAAAATGAGCGTATGTCATTTGCAATCACAGAATGCCCTTTCCCATAACAATTATTCCAATTTGCGGATGGGTTGAGGGGTCCGGCCGGGGCAATAAAGGAAGGAAAAAGGAATAAACGACGCCCATTAGACCAAGCAGACGGAACCTGGGGCACTCTACAGCACTCACGCAACTTACAAGAGAAGTAACGAAGCAGACGGAAGCATGTGAATCCGCAATCCTCGGGATTCGTTCACCTACTTGGTGAAGGTTTAACTCGCGACAGGAATTTAAAGGCTCGAGCGCTACCACTTGAAATCTCTCCGCGAAAAGAGCTGTCGTTTCTTTCTCGTCATTACGTTCTGAGCAAGTGTTCTCAGAAGAGAAGCCTTTCGAATGCCTATCGAGAAGGAACTGCAGTTGTGCGTTGGAAGTCTGTTGACCGAGTCGAGATGAACCGGACCCGAGGAGCCACACAACCCACGCACAAAACAAACAGTAATCGAAACGTAATACGAAAGGAATCGAACACGGCTCGAGGAAGGCGCAGCTAGGGGGAGAGAAAAGCCAATAGAAGAGAATCGGGGTCTCAAAGGGTTACAGTCTTCGGAAAGAAAACTGTGGGCACTGTGATTTTTCCAGGAAATGATCATTAGACGTGGGTTGAAGACTATAATAAGCGATTGATAAAAATGTTTCAATAATAGACGGAGGGAAAAGGTAGAAAAGCATTATTTGTAAAAACTGGACTGCGGAGTTCGAAGAAGCCAACAGCAACAGACATTGCTGCAGGGAAGATTGAGACTATAACGATCAATAAACTAAAATTATAGCAGATACGACACAAAAACGGATGTCCGCAGTCGGTAATAAGATGAAAACAAAAGGAACCTACAAGACAATGTAATACTGCGGCTTACACATGGCAATGGCACAAGGAAATCGATTCCAAACGAAAAATTGGGTACGAATGTATGTTGGATGTTTTATAATTGGCTTAAAAGCAGAACGTACGCTAAAATGGCATGAATGTGATTGAATGTATTCGAAATAACATTGTGATATTCTGCCAGAACATCCCATAGGGAGAGGACTAATCGGGTGAAACACCGAAATTAGGATTCTTTAAATACCGAAGGCACGAAACCCCAACATTGGCCCAAGGTGCGAATTAACAATTTCTTTAGAGTTGACATTCAGGAGAAGGAAAGAGGGGCGAATGAAAGAGTGATGAATGATGATCTTCGCTTACGCAACCCAGAAAGTTTAAGAATGTTCTTGGAAAAGTTCTCTCCAATTTTCTTCGTTTGAATATTTCCAAGTATGTGCAGATCGTAAATGATCCACCAAGACACGGATTGTGCCCTTGGCAGGAAAAATACGTTCCGAGCAAAGGACATCAAACTCTGGGGGGTGAACGATCGTCACTCAAAGTTTTTTCCAGCCAACTGATACCTTTGTGTTACATACAGGCAGTTAGTGAAAAAAACTGCCTAAAAAGGTATTCCATTTCTTCAAAGCACATGGACATTTGTGACAAAACTGCATAGTCAATTCAGTCAATGAGTAAAGCCATTTCAATATATTATTTCTCTTTTTCATGATAAAAATTTCATTACAACAACGCCATCGTTGTTGAGAGCTGTAGCCTCATGTTTCTAAATACGGCTTCCTCTCTCCCATTGACTGGCTCCTATGTTGCAGCGGAGAAGGCAGTGGGCACTCCGTATAGTACAATTTATTCAACTCTGCCCCTGGCAGGTATCAGCTGTTGACGTTTCATCCAATCGGAAGCTTTAACGTCACCATAGTGACGTCACTATAGCGACATATAAGCTCTCGGTTGGATGAAACCGTCAACAGCTGATACCTGCCAGGGGCAGCGTTGAATAAATCTCGGAATAGCGCACGTAGGCCTTTCGAGGGCGGGCGGACGCGCAGGAGAGCGGGTGGGCGGACAGAAGAGCGAGCGGTGGGTGCGTGGGTGGATGGGCGGGCGGGCGGACGGGTGGGTGGGTGGAAGGGGAATGGGCGGGCGAGCGGTGAGCGAGCGGGTGGGTGAGCGAGCGAGTGGATGGGTGGGCGGGTGAGCGAGCGGGTGGGTGGGCGGGTGAGTGAGTGAGCGGGTGGGTGGGCGGGTGAGTGAGCGGGTGGAAGGATGGGTGGGTTGGTGGGTTGGTGTGTGTGTGTGTGTGTGTGTGTGTGTGTGTGTGTGTGTGTGTGGGTGGGTGGGTGGGGCGAACGGGGGCAGCGGGGCCGGCGGCCGCTCAAGAAGGCGGAGCGCGAAGGCGGCAGGCGCCGCGCCGCGCCGGGCACCCGTCGGGGCTTACTCACCAGAGCCAACAGAGCCCCAAGGCGGCTTATTGGCCCCCCAGCGCAAACACCACCCCGAGACGCCGCCGCCGCGACGGCCGTCCTAAACAAACCCGCCCGCCGGCCCCTCGCCGCCGCCCGCTCACCTCACCGCCATCGCCACCGCCCACAATAACGCCGTCCAACGCACTGTTCGGGAGGAGGGTGGCGGTAGTGGAAGGCGCCGGGAAAAGGGTTTGTCTAGGGGAGCGAGATGAGAAGAGTGAGTGAACGTGGACGAGGAAGAGTGGCTGGTGAGCACTAAAGAGGACAAATGCGATGCCCAAAGAAGGTGATGACGGGTGAGGATGAGTGGGAGTGGTTGAAGGTGTGTGAGGGAGAGCGTGTGAGAACGCAAAATGTGTGAGAAAGGGAGAAGACCCATGAGAACGGAAGAGGAAAGCGAAGGCGATGGAAGATCAGAGAGAGCGAATGGAGAGTGTTGAACTCTAGAAAGGGTGCACGACGGCGAGCATGGGTGAGGCGAGGGCAGTCGGTCTGCACAGGAAAAGACGCAGGGTGAAGGCAAGTGAAGACGCGGGAGCGCGGGCGAAGGTGACGGGCGCGGTCGAGGCGGACACTAAGACGATGGCCCACCACCACCACCACCACCACGATCCGAGAGCGCGCGGCGCCCGCGAAAAGTGCGCTGACCGCACCAAGAGACGCGCGGCCCAGCCCCGGGCCCTGCTTTCCATATGAGGCGCGGCGCGGGCAGGCGGCGGCCGGCAGCGGTCTTCCGGGCCTTAGAGAACGAACGGTCCGCGCGGCGACGAATTCCAAATGCCGTCGAAGAGCATTACATTTCGCTCGCCCGCCGTTACAAAGGGCGGCACAGTTATTTCGAGAGGACTCCGCGCAGCTTCAACATTGTGAGGCAGGCGAATAAAAGTGGCTGCTTGCCTAATCTGCTGTGAAGCATTTGTTGTGACTCGCGACTTTTGTTCGCGGAAGAGGGATTAAGAGAGGATTTCATTTTTGTCGTTCTCAAAATCGTTTAAGTAACCTGCTGGTAACAAGGATGCATTTATTGCGATGAGTCGCGTTCCTTCAAAAGTATGTAATTTGTTGACACAGACTGAGCCGTGTTATCTTCAGTTTTTATTTCGTGGCCGTGCAACGGCTTTACTTTTCCACGTCAAACCTAAACTGTGCACACTCATGGTATTTTCTGCAAGAGGGAATCACCGTTGTCTCCTTTTTATAAAAGCAGAAACATCAACAATGCCGGGTAGAATAATCACTTTATTGAGATTGTTTCTAAACACGACAATATTCACCAGCAGTCACAGAATCCAATCCCGGCTAAAACAACCCTTGAGACACGAAATAAAAGGATCGTTCCGTGTATAAATAAAGCCATTGGAAAATATCTCACCTGCTGCAGAAAGCAATCACTCAAATATGTACACGCATGCAGTGTTTGGTCGCACACTACTGTTAATTGAAACAATTAACGTTATGCACAGTCACAATTAAATCCGCGCGCATTCTTTCTACAACGCCATATCTATCCGAGAAACCTCCACCCGCTGGGACCCAACTTGGTGTTTAGTGCTTGCAACTGTATATGATTGATGTTACTAGTATCCACAGATAATATATAAAAAGAGCGATGAAGAACCAGAATGAATGAAAGAAAATCGATGCCGAAAGTAGTTGTACTAAGAGAAAATAATCAAGTGTTAAGAAGAGAATAAGAATATTTAGGTGGATAGCAAAAATGAATTGCATCCACTATCCACACTACGCAAAAAAGTTGTATTTGATAGTTGGCACGTGAAAAGTAGAAACCTTCAGAATTGCTCTTCGATAGGTACGAATTTAAGGAATAAAGCAAGTCAGTATAATATTATAGAACATAAAAGTAGTATTGAATTTAATAAGACTGAAAATGGGCTTTTTAACTTCTAAGCAAAGGACATTCCTCCTTTTCTCTCAGTATGGTAAAGAAATTCTCCGATGTGCGACACTCATTCGACAATACATAAAAACCCTTCTGCTAGTTCAAATTCTCACTCACACGGCGACAATTTTTTCATCAGCACATTCTGGCCTGATATTATTCTTCCGACGGTATTTACGCACTGACCAATGGTTTGGTTGTACTAGTTTTTTTCTACTTCAAACAACGTGTTCTGGCAACACCTGTTCCGATGCGATCATTCCGGTCGGATTATCTGCTCCCCATTGTACTAGTGATGATGACACTCGATGCAATTCCTGCGTCTCTCTACCCGCAGCGTGAAGGCATCGCCCATAGCCAAGTAGCTTCATCCTCGGCTTCACCGTGGCGGCCGATAGCGGTACTCAATTTGCGCCCACAAGCGAAGATGCCGTTCGCCCGCACGCGTGCGCTGGGTGGCGCCGCTGGCTTTTGAAGAGGCGTCGCGACGGCGGAGGCGGGGGTGGAGGCGGGGTGTGGAAACGTGGTGGGAGGTAGCGGGAACAGGGAGTAGGGGTGTGAGGTAGGTAGTGGCGGATGTGAAGACGCGGTGGCGAACAGAATGGCGGAAAGAGGAAGACACAGTGGTAGAAGGGGCGGTGGCGGAGGAGGAGGTAGGCAACAGCGGGGATGGAATTGGCGGGAGGTGGTAGAGTCAGGAGGGTAGTGGAGACGGTAGAAGGTAGGTAAAGGCGGTGATGGGAGAGGGGGGAGGCAGCGACACAGGTGGTGGAAAGGCGGCAGCGGGGAGCAGGTGGCGGCTGTGGAGACGATGGACGAGCTGATGGAGAAGACAGCGTATGTTGCGGCGTCAGCGGAAGGATAGAAGTGGGGGTGGCGGTGCAGGAGAAGGTCGTGGCGGCAGAGGGGTGGAGTCCCAACGGGTAGCGTTCTTGGTCCGTTGAAGACGAACGCAGACGGAGATGAAAACAGGGAGTGGGTGAAAGTGGAGGAGGGACGGTGACTGAGAAGGTTGAAGCGGGGGTGGAGGCGGTGGCACTGGCGGAGACAGCACACGACTTCGGGCGTCGTGTGCGAGTGATTTGCGACCTGCCTCAACACTCGCGACCGATGAACGCGCATGTGAGAAGTAGATGTGGACCAAGCACACCTAGTGAGCGTGTGGAGAAACGTACGCGGTGAGATGCAAAAGACGACATTTGCACAAAGTGATAAATGGATGTGAAAATTCAGAATGAGTCTGTCATGGTGTAAGGATGGGTGCAAGGGTTTCATGTGAGACATTGTGATGACTCACCTGTGAGACATTGCAGATGAAATAATGAGAATTATGGAATTGGGGGGTAACAATGACTAACTATGAAGAGAGCCTACTAAGAGTGGATCCGAGAGAATTGTCGTGTTCAAATATTCATATAAATCTAATACTCTGCATAGACGAAATACATTGTTTTTAGAAAGAATGCACAAATCTAAATAAATATAAAACAACTCCGGAAATGGTAGTGCATCAGTAAATACACGTTTCATTGCTTGTTCCTTTTCGTAGACAAACAACTTTCGTGAACACTGAACAATGTCTTTTCTCGACGACGGGCCTTTCGCTTTTAAGCAGCGCCGACTACAGTTTACGCCTTCAAGTAGCGAACTAAAGAGCTCCGAAACCGTCGAGGAAAGTGTATCATCTGCTCCGCTGCGCCATGGAGAGCGGCAGATTGAACGAAGCGCGCACAACGACGTCTTAGACAAGCCCTGCGTCCGGGGCTAGTTCTCGGCAACAAACAGAGCACTTCTCATAAAGTCGCCGCGCCCTCACGCCGTGGGGAGATCCGACGCTTAATCCCGCCCGTAAATCAGAGCGGAGGGGGGCGAGATGCGGGTAGGGGTGGGGGTGGGGGAGGTGAAGCCCACGAAAGAGTTGGGTACAAGGAGCTCGAGGAAGCCGTAGAAGATGGCGGAGAAATTGATAAGAGACAGGCCCAAGAAAACTTAATTGCCTGGGGGTAGATGAGAGGGAGAAAAGCTGAGAAAGGAAGGTAGAAATGTGGCAAAGGGGTAGCGCGAAGAAAAATAGAAATAGATGGTACTGAAGGTGTGGTATAATTGAAAAGCGAACATTGAACGGATTGTCGGATGGAGAGGGTGGGGAAAAAATGAAGGAAGTGCCAGAAATGTGATGATGTGAGGAGATTCATTAGAAGACTGAAATACATCCGAGATTAATACAAGTACAAAGCAACATGTTACAGTGATTAACATTAGATTTCAAATCTTATTAAGCCATGTGTTTGGTGATTTTCAAACAAGTGTCACAGAGCCGTGTATACTCTCATACTTACACGCTTTCGCTTCGTGTGGTACCACCAGCGTGCATTTTCATGGGAATAAGTTGTATTTGTGCTTAGCAAATTCGTAATAAAAATACATTTTACACATTGTAAAGTTGCCACGCTCGCCAATTTTCCGGCAAAAAAGTTTGTTCATGAAAAAGTATCAATTAAAATACGTGTTTATTTTTGTTTCATTACACAATTATGTTGAATTATCGCCGTCAGTCGGAAGTATCAAGTCGTAACAATCCATGCAAATGCTGGAAAAGAGTTCAATTATTTCCCAAGTTTCCTATTTGTACTCGTGAGTACATCAAAACCGTGAACAAATTTATTTTTCTTGAATTCTTCCAGAATAGCTTACCTCTGGTTATGAACGGTGCCAATCGATTTGTTTTGTGGAGAGAAATCGAATGAGCTATTGATCACCTCCGAAGGTGACCTGTCGCCCCGAATGCTATTGAGTTGTTTAAAAAACCGAAAAACACGTTTTTATACCAAGTTCTTAGAATTTTCTCCGGTCGGACGAGGTGAAGCGGGGTGCGTCCCGAACAGGTGGCGGACGACGGGTCAGGTCAGGTCCGGGTCGAGCGATAGAAAAGGGTGAGATGGGATGGGATGCGCAGTCTGCTTTTTAGGATGAGATGAGATTGGGTGCGGTGGGGAGGAATGAGATGGAATGGGATGGGGAAGAATGAGTTGGGATGTAGTGGGACGGGATGGGATAGTATGGGATGGAATGCGATGAAATCTGATGGGAAGGAATGGAATGGAATGGGATGTGAAAGGGCCAAGAGAGGTCAGAAAAGCGTAGTGGGGAGAGGAGACGGGGGCAGGACAGAGCGAAGGCAGTTGTGGTAGTTGGAACCGGACAGAGCGGAGTGGTGTGGCAGGGGTGGGTGGGTCAGCCCGAGGCGACGCACGGCGAGCTTGCCGGTCGGGCTAGGGCGGGCCGGGCCGGGCCGGGTCGGGCCGGGTCGGGCCGGGTCGGGTCGGGTCGGGTCGGGCCGGGCCGGGTCGATCGGACGGGGAGGCAGCTAAGCGGCCGGGGGCGTTGCCCATCGGAGCGCGAGCGCGTGCCGCCGCCGCCGTCGGACGCCCTGGGGGGGGGGGGCTCCCTCGCCTGCAGGGTTTATGACGCATCCGCCGGCTAACCGGAGGCAATCAGGCGCGGCGGCTCCGTGCAGCGCCGCGTCGCCCGTGGATTGGCTTCCTCCGCCCCCCCCACCCCACACCACCCCGCAGCGTCAACATCCGCGAGTCAGCGCTCGCGGCCGACACAACGCGCGACGCTGTGGGCGAACACGCCGCTCGCGGCGGGCGACGCCCGGACTGCCATGTTGACGCTCCCCGCGGCCACGCCAGGATTCGGTAATAGGAATTCTCGTCATAGCACGAGCCACTCCACGACGCTCGTAAGACAACGTAAACGGGCCTTTTAAATCGATGTTAGAGCAACTGAACGGGAAGAAGAAACAGTAGAGGGAGGAAACGGGACAGGAGAATAAGGAAGAAGACAAGAAAAGTAATCGTAAATGGGAAGACTAGGAGATGACCGAAAGAAGGAGAAAAATATGATGTAAGACGAGGAAGATTCGGAGAGGGAACATGAAGCCGGATTTGGAGGGCAACAAGAAGGATGTGGAGGAGATGATTGAGTTTGTGCGTGAAATACTCTTCGTTAATAGTCAGATACGATTCTTCATAAACTAAACAAAACAATAATTATCACTTTTGATGAGGCGGTAAACCAAACGTGATAATTCGCCTGTAATTTGCCTGAATGGGCGAAATCTCTCACGCTAATGAAATTCCACACGTGTCCGTGTGAATTCCACACGGAATTGTCAGGATAAAACCAGCATCATTGTCAGATTATCCCAACAACGTGGATCGTCTTGCCCCAACGACTACACTGCTATTTATTCAAAGCTGACTCTAGCAGGTCATCAGCTGTTACGGTGTCATCTAATCGAGACTACAGGTCACTACAGTGATGGCACTACGGTGGCGTTCAGCCTTCCGATTGGATGACATCGTAACAGCTAATTTACGCGAGACGCAGCTCTGAAAAAATTCCAAGTCCACCAGCGAGCCGCGAGGAGCACTTCCTGCCCCCGCCTCTTGGCCAGCCTCCGCGGCGGCGCGAGGCGGCGCGCGTGCATAACGGTCCAGTCCGGAGCCCCGCCCGCGCCCACGCGCGCTCGCCCCACGCGCCCTCCGCCCCGGGCGCGCGCGCGGCCCGGCGCGCCGGGTGGGCGAAGGAAGTGGGCGAGCGAAGGAAGTGGGCGGGTGGGTGGCAGGATTGGGTTTTGGGGAGGCAGGTGGGTGGACGGGCGGGCGGATGGACGGACGGACGGACGATAGGACGGCGGGCGGGCGGGCGGGCGGGCGGGCGGGCGGGCGGGCGGGCGGGCGGGCGGGCGGGCGGGTCGGGCGGGCGGGCCGGGCGGGCAGGTGGGCGGGTCGGGCAGGCGGTCGGGCAGGCGGGCGGGCGGGTCGGGCGGGCGGGCAGGTGGGCGGGCAGGTGGGCGGGTCGGGCGGGTCGGGCGGGTGGGGCGGGCGGGTGGGGCGGGCGGGCGGGCGGGCGGGCGGGCGGGCGGATGCATCGACGATGTAAACGGGCGCTCCGACAGGTAATAGAGGTGGGCTGATGCCTGGAGATGCGGATATGTAAAGAACGACAGGAAGGAGGCAGTAGATGGAAAAAGTAGAGGCGAAGAAGGAATGAAGACAAAGAAGGAATGAGGTCTTCGGCTCTGTGTAGCTGGTTGCCTGACGATGAAGTTTGAAGACGTTTATGGAGGCGAGGATGGTTTGGAGCTTTTTTGAGTGATTAAAGCAATGAATGGGTTCTGGAAGGTTCTGGAGACAAACTAACGTTCATCTGGGTTAATGAGAGGAATGGTGTGTTTGTGGACAGGAATATAAGAAAGCAACAGGATGCACAACACACTACGAATGGTACTCTAGTAATCGAGATTTCGGTTGGGCGGATAGTTTGCGAGATGTTATGATCCAGAGCAGAGGAGGCACGCATTAAACAATATAGTTCATACAGTATGAAAAGGCGGGCATTAATAGAGTTGCAGGAGATGGAGACGGACGGAGAATGGAGAGTTGTTACTTGGAAGAAATGCTTTGTGAAGTATAAATGGTTCGAAAGCAGATGAATGAGAAGGCAAGGCAGTTTGAGTGGTTAGACCACTCAAAGACATGGAAAGGTACAGGATTCTGAGAGAGGGCATTCGATACTAATTGGGTGGACTGCCCAGGAGTTGGTGGACAACTGGACATGAGGGGAGAAGGCAAGTGAACTGGAAGGTTGGAAGGAAGCTGGCAGGTGAATGGGCGAGCGGGCGGCAGGTGACCGGAGCGACAGACCGCGCTGCGGGAGGGGAGGGAACGGCGAGCCGGGGCGACCGGCCTCCGAGTGCGGAACGTGGACTCGGAAACTCTATCCAGCGTGTACTCCGCGAGCCATCTTGTTTTTATGGGTTAATAAACCCGGGCGTGGCGTGGCATGTCCGGACGGGGCGTGGAGGAGGGGGGGGACGCACTTGGGAGGGCGGAAGGGAGGGAGTGGGCGGCGCCCGGAACGGGAGAAACTTCCAGCAGCGCCACGAGAGGCGGTGCGGTCGGCGCACTCGCGGGCGGGAGAGTACTAAGTTTGCGCAGCACCGTCTGCAGCAGAACGTCAAGTGCGCCATCGTTTATAACAAAGGATGCACGCTGCACCGCATCATTTCCCCATCGCAACTCCGCTATTAACTATTCCGCCGACAAATAGATTCTCCTGCCGCATTTCTCCCAAGCGAAGCACATGACGCACAGAGCAGAAGTGCACGTTTTAATCGCGCACATCAAGGAAGCTCCGAAATTGTATTGTCATTCTCGGCGAGAATTCAAAATTGCACGGTCAGAGATTAATGCTGCGGGCAGCGTGGAAGTTAACACGTCGCGTAATTTCGAGGCGCCTCGTCCACTCGCTTGACAAAAGCGCTAACGGTAAGGAGGGGGGGGCACCTCATGTCGCGGGAAGACTGGAGGCGGTAATGGGGAGGAGAAGAATGACGAAGCAGAGGGAAACATGTCGTGGACGTCGTAAATTGACGCACGCTGTCGCGTAAGGTAAACGGTGCTGTCAGGGGACGGGCAAGAGAAGAACTCATAGACAGTGACTAACGGCCGTAGCACACTGGACGGGAAGAAACGGAAGAGGATTTCGAATATTCAAGGGAAGAGTGATTGGAATGAACGAGATACGGAAATACGAGCGGTACTCGCGACCTATACGACAGTACGTTTCAACAAACGAGGCAGGTAAGGAAGAAACGTAGGCAATTGACTGATTGAATCACGAAATTCGCCCATGAAGCAAAAGTAAAGACGAGGTAGTAAACACAAAAGCAGTGAACACGAAGAGAAGTCAAATAGTGACACTAATAAATGAGAATAATAAGCACGACTACAAGATAAATGCAAGAACATAAGTAGGGGGGAAATGCGAAAGATAATAATGTCAGACCAGGCGACAATTCGACGAGCAAGACATTGGAAGAAAGCAACAAAAAGCGAAAACGCAAAAAGAGTCGCAGAGGAATCGCTACTAAACCGTCCATAACATAACAAGGACAAATCCACAAGTAGCAACCAGGATCGAACCCTCAAAAGGGACGACTAGACGCTACTTTCAGAATAAACAATACGCATTACGGCAACAAAGAAGGAAGGCAAGCGACCGAGGGCGGCGTGGTGGAGTCACGAAGTCGGCCGGCGTCGCAGGCCGCGCAACCCTCGGGAGCGACCGCGCGTGGGCGGGGCGGGGCGGGCGGGGCGGGCGGGGCGACCGCGAGGGCCTGCGGCTAGAGGGGAGGCGGCGAACATAGTTCGGTCCCCGAGCGGGCCGCGGCGCCCCAGGTGCTCCGCGCCCCCCCCCCTCCCCAGCGCGCCCGCCCTAATTAAGGCCCGAGACGCGTCGGGCGGCGCAGGGGTGGGGGAGGGGCGGGGAAGGAACCGCAACGCCGCTCCCCCCACACGAGGCACGCCTGCGGCCGCCGCGACCCAGCCGGGCTCTGACGTCACGCCCCGTAAGGCAGCCCGCGATATATTGCTTTACTTTCTGACGCGACGCGCATCCAAGGAAAAAAAATAAAAGCGAACGTGAAATTTCTCTGCGGCGCGGCGCAGTGAGCAGGAGGCTTGCCTTTCTTGGAAACGTCACCTGGTCTCAGCACCTCGCAATATGCCGTACACTTTGGATGCTATCTAAGGATTCCGACTCCTAAGAAGACAGGAAATAACACACACACACACAAAAATAATTATCGCTTCGCGATCGAATCTAAAGATATTTGGTCGAGGACTACTTTCTTTTATTTTCTAATATTACATCTTCCAACACGGAGACAATCGCAGAAAATCCACGGTCCGCGCTCTACAAAGTAAATATCTCTCGTGGGCCAAGAGGTGAAAACGCTATTAAGCATGATTACACATTATATAGTTCTCAAGGCTCGCAGCAAAGGCGTCACCTGTATGACAAAACAAAAGACCTGGGCTTCCTTGTTCAAACAGGTGGAAAGAAGACAGTGAAGCGGCGTTATCTCGCGAGCTCTGAAGAGCAGCCATCTCAGGAAGGGGCGGGGCAGGGGCAGAGGCAGAGGCAGCGGAATATTGTCGCCGAGTGTCACCTCGTGGCACTGCCGCCTCCCCGCCCGCCCACGCCTACACCGCTCGTCGCTATCTCGAGCAGTTTTAGCTGGCACGGAGGGGCCCCATGACGACGCAGGTAAGGGAAACTGCCGGCGACAATGGAGCCGCTGGCACTGACGAAGGTGGAGCGAGACAAAGGGGAAAGGGGAGTAGGGAAAAGCATAAGAGAAGAGGAAGGGGTACAAGGGACGAAAGAGGAAAGAAAGGAGTACAGAGGATGAAAGAGGAAAGAGAAATGTGCAAGGGACGAACAAGGTGAGAAGAGAAAGGCGTCGTGACTATGATCGTCAGAGTGGAAAAGAGGTGAGAAAAATAAAGAAGAAAATAAAGAAGAAGATAATAAGATAGAATAAATAAAGAAGATTTTAGAGTATACTGGAAATGTACATGATAAATTCAGTGAGGTGTACAAGATTGAACAGGTCCAAATGAGTCAAGGAGAAGTGAATCAAGAAATTCTCCAGAAAAGACAGTAAATATTTAATTCACTAAAAATAAATAAATGATAACAGGAACAGGAGAGGGGAACAAGAGACTGACAAGGCGAGATAAAGTGTTAGGGAAAGCGAAACAGGGAGAGGAGAAAGAGAGGGGAGAGAGAGAAGAGAGGAAAGAGAGAGGGGAGAGAAAGGAGAGAGAGAACAGAGACACACAAGACTCGGAGAGGAGGACGGAGCGTCAGATATAACACGAGGACCATCAGCGACAGCGGCGGCGGCGGCGACCAAGGCAGCGGAAGACTCTCGCGCGGAGCGAAAGAGGAAATGCGAGCGGGAGCAAGAGGAAACGCGTGGGAAGGAAGAGAGGCGGAGCGAGAGGAAGCGAAGGAGCGGCAGAACAAAGTGGCGGCAGGCGCCGCCGCCCGCCAGCACAATGCACGCGTCAGTTAGCGTCGACACGCATTCACGGCGGCCGCGTTGCGAATTTACAATGCGGAGGACGCGGCGAAAAGTTGCGGGCGACGGCGGCGGTGGAGGCGGAACAGGCAGCGTGTGTCGCCAGCACGAAGGCGCGAGAGACATAGTAGTCGCAAAGACCAGGCGGTGCAGAATGTAAGGTAAAAGGGCACGAGAGACAGTACTCGCAAAGACCGAGCGGTGTAGGACGTGAGGTAAAAGGGTGCGAGAGACATAGTACTCGCAAAGACCAGCCGATGTAGGACGTGCGGTAAAAGGCGGCGAGGAAAACGAGTGTAACAGACGAAGGGGATGCACCGTTTAGCTCAAAAGAAGAAAATATAAAGTAAATTATTGTGAAAAGGGATTTTGAAATTTGGTGAAGTCAGTTGCTAACAGCCACAAGAAGAGCTACAACCCAGACGTCATAGACTGAAAAGGGTCAGAGAGTGGAAATTAAAGGTTAAGTCACATACATAGTCCTGATAAAATATTGCATATATATATATATATATATATATATATATATATATATTGTATAGGAGGGAAAGACAGAGGGTAATAAAAGGAAAGAAGACATAAGGATACTAAGGAACGACAGGCAGGACGCAAGATGGTACACCTTTAAAGTTGAAATACTGATGGGCAGCCTTTACGAACGCGTTGGCAGAACGTATGCAAAAGGGGGAAAGAGAAAGATACGTAAACAGCGTCAGAGACGCGAATGGCTGTCACATTTCACCGGTTTTTAATCCGTAATATGAGTACCGTGAGAGAATGTTTCATAATGGGAGCAAGAAATGCAGTCGCTTAGAGTCGTTAACCTTCTGTTGGGGACGGTTGCCTCGGCCTGTGTCAGAATCCAGGAATTGTCGTGGCGTTCCCGTAGTTAACTGAGCTCCTTGGTGAATGCCATGATTCTCCACTACCGCATTCAGGATCGATTCCAGCGGCAGTAGAACAAAACTGTTCTTGGACGTGTGTTCAATGTGAATGTCTCAGTGGTGACCTCAATGCATTTATGCGTGCATACACAATGCCCCGTTGCACAACGAGCAAATTTACGTATCCCGTACTTGCTTGCCCTGTTGAGGGTCGTAAAACACATGAAGTCATCGCAAATCTCCTGTTGCGAACGGCAGGATGTCGATCGGTGCCAAGTTCTTGAGTGCATCAACCCTGGCCGCGCTTGCCATATAGGAAATGACAGCTGTCCTTCAACCACACAGGGTGCAAGGTTGAATCAGTCATACGTCGCTTTACTGATTGGCATACTTAGTCTGATGAGTTAAAGGTAATTTAGTACCAGGAGGAGAATGGAACATTCGGATCACAAGGCTCTACATGAGCAACAAGAAACGAATACGTGCATAAAAGGAACTGTGATTCTATGACAACGTAAGTTTCTTACATTGTATTTTTAAGATATAATTTATACAGAATATTTCTTTGTAGAAAAATCAATATGATAATATATATAATAATATTAATTTTGTTCAGGTTCTATTGAAAATTATTTGAATAATAAAATTGTGTGAAAAAAAACAGATAAGGAAATGGCATCAAACATTAATTAAAAGAAAAAAGGTCGAAGAATAGCGAGTCAACAAAAACAGTCACATAGAAACAACAAGGGAAAAGAAGGGAAGTGGGGAACACAATAAAATTAAAGAAAATATAGTGCGGACGAAAAGGAAAATGATCAAAAAGGTTGACACGTTACCACATAATATAAAAGGGACGTACAAGAAAGAACGAAAGAGAGAAGGAAAGAAACAGTTGAAAAAACGCGTGGACGATGGAAAGACGTTTGACGCGGGATTCCTCCTCTGCTATCGATCCTTCCCAGCGCTCTCCAATGACCTATTGACGGAGAGCACGCGGGCCGCGTCAGCGGCGCGGGGTGGGGGGCGACGGCCGGATATTTTGGATCAAATTGGACGTGTTTTACGACCTTTATTCATGGCACTCCCCGGGCGCGGCGCGGAGGTCGTCTTTTGAAACAGTCGTGCCTTCGGAGCGAAGCACTTTCGCTGGCTTACTACGCTGTTCTGCTACCGAACGCACTAATTTGGCCGTCGCCGAAACTACGCCACAGGGCTACACGGCACGCGAGGCGACGCCAGGGACAAAGCATCGGATGGGCGATTTAGTTTTTAACGAGAGCGCCGTTCGCCTCGGCTTTTACTGCGCGCGCCATGATCAATTCTCTGTGGTACAAACACACGGCGAGGGATCCTTCACGTTGTGTTTCTTGGAACACTTGCGAGAAAATATACCCGAGTATGTTTCGGAATAAAAATGTGAAGCAAGACCAGCTACTTACGAAATGTAGGTACTTCATTTCACTAGCCACATGGGTTTATTTAGTTCTGTTGTAGAATAATGAAAACATGTACGGTTTTTTTTTCCTAGGATTTTTTTCAGCCGACAGCTGGTTACCCATTACGTCACTGTGCCCCGCACATTCGACTGTACACCATATACCAATACACTTGCGGGCTCCTCCGATCTGGGGTCAGCAGAACTCGAGTACCTCCGCGACAACACATACTTGAGAGACAACTATACCATGTCGGGATTCGAATCCGCGACGCTTTAGACCGAAGAGCTGTGTCTGTAAACTCTCTTAGCCAGCTTGGTCATCCAGGCCGCACGAGCTTTTTCTTAAATGGAAAATTTGTAAAACTTTGCTTCATCGACTATTGATAAGAAATCGATCCAGTATTAATTACAAGCGGAAGAGTGTAGTTTTATTTCCGAAAATTCATAAAGTAGCAAGTCCAACTAGAAATGTGTAGGTAGAAAGAAGAGGTAATGAACGAAATTCGGTGTGATTCTCTAAAGTATTCCAGTGAACAATTTCCATCGCTGAAATATTACTTGACAAAATGATCGTTTATTGTGCTCAAAGAAATTCAGCGATTCATGATGCGTAGCATACGATTTATATTAGCTCTTACTTCGTAATAAACTGGCGCTTTATACATCATTCGTTCTCGGAAATGTACAAGCACATCCCAACCCACCAGGAACCTGCTTGCTTTCACAGCGCGCCCGCCGCTTCACGCACGTAGGCACGCACTTTTCACGTGCGTGAGCGCTGCGGTCTCACTCCGCGAAACCCAGTTAGGTGGCGCCACCCCCCGCCGCGTCGCGCAATCTACAAAAAAGGGCCCGACAACGCGTCACCACACACGCGCGCGCGCGGAGGCACGCCCTCCCTCCCACCCACGCACGCACGCATCGCGGCCGGCGCTCGCCGCTCGCCCACCTGGCGCAGAAACGACTCCTCTGCCGCGCGGCGGAACTTCGCCACCGCACACATTTAAATGAACCACCGCAGCCTCCCCCCCCTCCCCGACCTCTGCCCTCCCTTGCACCCCCCTCCCCGCCCCTCGGTTACCCCCCCCGACAAACTCGGATCCAAAACAACAACAAAGCGAAGCACGTCGCCGCTACACGCGAACCGGATTAAATTTGGAATACAACAAGCTTCCAGCGCCCCGACTATTAAGTTAATTAACTTGATAAGGGCGAAGACAAAATGGAGTCCCGGAGAGCTGTAAGCGCGCTGCCGACAACGTATACGCGTGACGTTAAACAAGAATTTCGGGCGGCGGTTGATAAATACATAAACATCACAAAATTGGGGGGGGAGATTTAGTCTTGTGTTTGTAAACGGTTTACAAGGGGCAAACAAGCCAATCAAGGGGGCTTGTGGGGATGAACATGATTTCTTCTTGTTATAAGATGGGGTGCCAGTCTTCTAACGGACGTAAGCTTAACATCAGGCAATGTTATATTATTCTGGGAATCGATTGTTGTTGCTAGTAAATCAAACGCATTAAATACACATATTTTGATGCCAGAATTGACGAATATCGAGGTAACGGAAGAGTGCGATATAATGAGACGAAATTTATTTTGATTTTGCAAATAGTTTAACGTGCCTTAAACGAATAGACGAGACGTGAAGTTTGCACATGACGCACGAATGATCGCTTACTTCGACAGCTTTGAACAACAATTAGAACTTTTAACAAGTTTCTAATTTTAATATCTTGCTTCTCATGTCAATCAGAGGAAGTGCTTAATCAATGTAACAAATCGGCTGCTCTTACACTGCTCCACATCCCAAAAGCGACCATTAAACTTTTCAATCTCGTTACTTCCCAGCTTCCGTTTAACCGCTTCCCCCGTCCCAATCCCCAATTTCGTACGCAAATCTTCACGCTCGAGCCGCCCTGCACACAGAGAGCATCTCTTAACGGCCGGCGGTCTAGATTGGAGCGGCAGCGTTTCTAATCCCCCAACGGGCGTGTAATGCCCGGGGATTCGTTACGTTAGATGCGATTGGCAGAAGAAGTCGTGCAGTCAGACCGATTGGGGACCACGCTGTTCGGCGAGTGGCTTATGGATGCTCTGTTCCAGCCCGCGGTCGCGTGAAAGGAACTGGCGACTTGGTTGAGGGCGGCCTCTGAATGACAGCGATGGTGAGATGCTTGGTGGGCGGGAAAGTTAAAGGAGGAGAGATTTTGCCATGTTAGCGGTACAAGAACAGGAGGAACACTGTGATCGGGCGATGGAAGAGACGTGAATCACAGGAGGTGGGGGAGATGGGAAAGACCGCGAATCGGCAGATTAGACGAGGCGACGAACGTGCTGAGAAACAAGGGGGAATGGAGAGATTATGCTACGGATTCGGACGTCAAAGTGATGGATGCGAAGGCGGAGACAGAGGTTGACGAATTGACTCGAAACGGTAGTGAACTGAGCTGCTGTGTCTAATCGTTTCTCTCATTCAAAGAGACGAATTCGATTTGAATGCGAACGAAGTTTGTCAGTATCTCTCGAAGACACACTGAATCCGGTTTTGAGAGGTAACTCTGAATCACAGAACACAACGCTTGATACCTTGTTGCACGATGCTAAGTCGCTTGGTTTTGGCGAAATAACAAATCACTTATAGGAGAGCCAAAATCGACAATATCGTGTAAATATTCGCAATGACTATGGTTCATTTCTGCAAAAGTACTAATGATAGCATATGCAGAGTAAAATATTGAAAGAATTGCATTACAAGGTTTTTGCAGGTGTATTTCACTGCGTTAACATGAATTTATATCGCACAATGATGCACGAATAAAATTTAATGATGGCCTAATTACGATACTCGTACATACAAACATACATCAATTCCATGAATATACGCAAAGCCGTTTTCTAAGCGGATTGCAACGTTTCAGAGTGCTTCTGCCCCACTCTCGTAAACTTCCACTCAGCAGCTACGTGGCAAACACTTCAACGGGCTGAAAAGGCACCTCGACGGAAGAGCGGGAGGTGGGAGGGAAAGCAGGCGGTATCAAGAGGAATTTTCAAAATCAAATCCCGCGGGGCGCGCGTTTCTTCCAGCGCTCCTTCTTCTCCTTCACCCCCTTCCCCTTCCCCTCCCCCACCCCCTCCACCGCCGGGCGTCTTCTTAATCTCGTTGCCGATACAAAAGCCCCTTTATATTGTTTAGTCAGCACGGCCGCTTCGGTGGCGACGAAGGCGGCAACGGTAGGGAGGGGAGGAGTCGAGGAGGGAGGGGGAAGGGGGACCCAAATCACGTCGCAAATCAAATTATGCGCGCCTGCTAAGTAGAGTCTGTCGCGGCGCGTTTGCCGAATCGGATTTTGCTCCAGATTTCCAGTCCACTAGACTCGGAGTCGATCGCGCGCTGCCGCTAGGGAGAATGACGGGGCCCCCGCGCCGCGCCAATGGGGGCTGGAGGATGAGGACGGTGCGGGGATGAGGAGGTAGGAGGCTGGAGGATCAGGGTGATGTCGCGCCGTTGGGGATGAGGAGGGTGAGGGTGCAGGGGGCTGGAGGATGAGGACGGTGCGGGAATGGGATAGGAGGACGTAGGATGAGGGAAAGTTGCCGCGTCGGTGGTGGTGAGGAGGCTGAGGAGGCAAGGGGCTGGAGGATGAGGACGGTGCGGGGGCAACACTCGTGATGCACGGCTGGACGGCCGTGAAGACAGGATGTTAAGAGAAATACGAAATTGCGAAAGGAAAGCACAAAAGAGAAGACGTGAGGAAAAATGGAGAAAGTAAATGTAACGAAGAAACCGTCGATGTTGGGAAAGAGGGATCTCAATTGGTGTCAGGATGTTACACGAGTACGGTAACGAGTTTGCATTTGATACCGAAGAGATGCTGACCATTCAGAAAGGAATGATTTAAAATTAGGCGCAGTCAGGAAGTTATTTGCAAGACTTCGACAGGAAGTTATTCGGTGGTGTGACGGTTAGCGGCGGATTCGATGGTGTGACGGTTAGCGGTCGGACGGTTCGCGGGTTCAAACCCGATCGAAACCGTGGATTTTTAAGGGCGAAAAAATCCTTCGTACGCCTTCCTTCGCAGGGGAAGTAAAGCCGGCTGTCCCATGTTAGTAGATTTACTTGCATGTAAAAGATCCTCAAGCATAAACGACGCCTCTGAGCTAAATTCAAATCGCCTATTTCGTCGCCCGAGATAATACCTTCTTTCTCCGCTAGTTGGTGAAAGGAGCGTAGCGAAATTTGCGTGGTCAGACGGAAGAGCGGGCCTGATGGCCCGAGTCTCGCCACGTAAAATAAGGCATTAACTAACTAACTTATTTACGTTATTTACAAGATAATAGAGGGCACATCGTAGTGGGGACACTTCTCTCCAGGCCATTTTATCCTGAAGATATCGACGAAAAAATAAGAAGGCCCACAAGTGCACTGCGAAGTGAAAAAAATATTAAAGAGAAGGATAACAAAAAGTGTAAGTAGTTGACAATAAGATTTAAGGATGACGAAGAGGCGCTGGAAGTACGACATAGCCAAATAATGAAGGCTGCACAGGAGGAGGATCAGCGAGATTTATTCTGCTGATAGCCGGCAAGGTGGTTGTGGCGACAGATGGAGAAAAGCCCACGACGTCCTGTTGAGCTCATTTTCAGAGGACACCGGTCGGGAACGGAGGGCAAAATTAATTCCCCAGTTTCCAAGAACTTTACGAAGCACTCCTATTCAAACGGAACGAATCTGAAAGGGCTGAAGCTACATCGTCCACCATCGCGATATTGAATTTTCAATTCTCCTTGCGTAAGCTGTATTTCTTTCAGAACGACAGCGTTTCACAAGTAGCTCCGCAACTTCACAAACATCGGTCAAACGATGCGGCGAAATGAATCGGTTTTGATGCTAGTTGGAGAAGCGGAGCCTATTAACTTTATAGCGCAAACGAAACTCGCAAGTGAAAATAAAGCTGAATCAAATTCCAGGAATCGCTACATCACCAGGATAAGGCAAAACCGTACCATGGAAACCCGTAGATATATTTTGCAACCTTACGACGATAATGAAGAAGTCAAATCAACATCTCTCTTCAAGGTGGCTTCTCTGCTAAGTGGTTGACAGGATACAGAAACAACTGGCTGACAGAAAGCAGTGAATGCTTAAACCTAACAAAAGCTGTTCGGGTCGCAAGAACGGGATACTGCACCTAACTCACCTAATAAAAAAACAACTGAATTTCCCCAAAAATAAAACACAGCAAAACCTAATAATTTAAAACGACCAAACCAGAAAAAGTACTCAGGAATTAGAAAATTAGAAAAACTAGTAAGAAAGTGTTAATGTGACGAAAATACACAGACAAAATTAGGAAAGTGGAAAACAGATGAAAGAGCTGAAGGTAATAAATGAAAAGGAGAAAACAAGAACCAAATTTATTAATTTCATGAATACGAATTAATTTTTTAACGTAACAATTGAGAACAGTAGAGAAGATGGAATTCTCGATGTAATATACCCAAAAGGAAAGTTAATAAAAATACCGTATGTATGTAAATTTTTGAGATGACACGACCAAAAAACGAGCTGCGGACGAACTCAAACTGCACGTGGGGCACGCTGCGCCGTCCAAGAAAACTGAGGACGCAGGAAACGTCCTGCACGAGGCGTTTCATCGCGAAGACGTGCCAGCGCGCGCGTCGCGTCGGCGCCCGGACGCAAATAATGGACGCGCACGGCGGCGCGATTGGGCAGAAAACGACGCGCCCGGCGCGCGGGGACACCTCCCGGGGACGGGCGGGGATGGGCGGAGGCCGGCAGGGGTGGAGGGGACTGGCGACGGTGGGCGAGGACGAAGCGAAGTCGGGGCGAGGGCATGGCGAGGGCGGGCGAGGGCGGGCGAGGGCGGGCGAGGGCGGGCGAGGGCGGGCGAGGGCGGGCGAGGGCGGGCGAGGGCGGGCGAGGGCGGGCGAGGGCGGGCGAGGGCGGGCGAGGGCGGGCGAGGGCGGGCGAGGGCGGGCGAGGGCGGGCGAGGGCGGGCGAGGGCGGGCGAGGGCGGGCGAGGGCGGGCGAGGGCGGGCGAGGGCGGGCGAGGGCGGGCGAGGGCGGGCGAGGGCGGGCGAGGGCGGGCGAGGGCGGGCGAGGGCGGGCGAGGGCGGGCGAGGGCGGGCGAGGGCGGGGATAGGGAGGGGTGAGGACGAATAGGTTCACACAACTTGATAAAAGTGGTTGGAAAGGGAAGAGGCAAGTGATGGGAATAACGATGAAAAAATGATGAGAAGAAATAATGGGGGCACATGAAGTACAAATGAAGCAGATGAGAAAGGGTGGACACGAAGAGACATTATTGCAAAAGATGAGAAGACGATTTTCAGGAAAAGCTGTGAGGCATGGAAGTGATGATGTGATGATCACGGAAGGTACCGACGAAAGAGGAGGCAACAGCAACGATTATGGACACAGACGCAAGTGGTAGGAGAAAGAAGATCCTAATACGCATTGAGAAAAACGAAGGCCTTAACAACGGGACCACGGAAACGGTAGTGAACTAGAACGCAACTGTGACGCACTGTGACAAGACCGGAAGCCGAGGTGCAGATGAAGAAGGCAAAGGGGAGGCGTGAAGAGCCTGTATGGCGAAGCCTTAGAGACACCAGAGTGATGGTGGAGACTACGCGTGATGGCGGGGCAGGCAAGAACAAGGGATATGTCGAGGGTGGTGAGCGCGGCGAGGGCGGGTAGGGCGGCGAGGGCGGGGACGGCTGGAAGAGCGACTGTGGCGGCGAGGGCGGCGAGGACGGGGAGGGTTGGGAGGGCGGTGGAGGGCGTCGAAGGCGGCGCGGGGGGCGCGGGGGGCGAGGGCGGCGAGGGCGGGGACAGCTGGAAGAGCGACAGTGGCGGCGAGGACGGGGAGGGTTGGGAGGACGGTGAGGGCGTCGAAGGCGGCGCGGGGGGCGAGGGCGGCGCGGGGGGCGAGGGCGGCGAGGGCCGCGAGGGCGGCGAGGGCGGCGAGGGCGGCGAGGGCGGCGAGGGCGGCGAGGGCGGCGAGGGCGGCGGGGGCGGCGGGGGCGGCGAGGGCGGCGGGGGCGGCGAGGGCCAGCGAAAAGGACCGCTGGAAACCCCGGCGCGGCCGGCGACGCAAGGGCCGTGCTTGTTCTTGTTACAAAGGCTTTGTCGGAGAAAATTAAACTGAAGTGGGGGGGGTTTAAACCCCCCGGACGAGGACAGTGGCCGTAAAAGGCGTGGCGAGGGCGGCGAGGGCGGCGCAGGGCAGCGCGACGCGCGGCTCCCGGATTACTTGAGTCCGACACGCATGTCTGCGTCCGCCGAGTGTATTAAGAAAAAATACATACAGCTCGCCGCCGGGGGATTCGGATTGCTCCGTCCGCGCGTGATCCCCGCTTCGGGGGCGGCGAACCTCCCAAGGCCACGTGCTGCGCTCTCCACCCGCCCTCCGCGCGAATTAACGAACTGTACAGAGGACGCTGGCTTACTCCACATTGGATAATTCCAAGGAAAGTGGGTGTACACGCCTTCAGCGTCCTAGCGGATCAATGATAATAGTGGATCAATTCAAAGTGGAATACCATACTTTTAGTTGTAGTTAAAAAGTGGGTGTATACTCCTTGAAATTCGTAGTGGAATCACTGATTAAACTTGACGTTCAGTTCGAGATTTTAAAGATTATTTTGAAGAACAATATAAAAGAAAACTTTTCGATAGAAGAAAGAAAAAAAAATGAAGTGATATGATATGGTCTTAGTCACAATAATACCTAAATTAATGCCGCCACATCCCCACAGAAATGAGATTACCTTCAGATTTCATTCCCGTAATCATACGAAGTATAACGCATGGTTGCATACTTTTCTGTTAAGAATGTGTGACCAGTGAGAGCTGTACAGAGTAACGAGTTGAAAACGTTGGCATGATATTTTATTGAACTTCTCTGGTAAATTAGATTGTTTCAGTTCACGCCGTCCTCGATTTCAAACAACTTCTCTGAAGTGGGCACAAGGAAATGTCTCTTTTGCAGTGCCTCTGAGCATTGGCGGATTCGAAAGGAGAAACTGCTTAGCAAATCATGAGGAATTCATCATCCTTGAGCCCAACGCATAAAAGCTATGGTAATGGGTATTTGAGCAAGTAAGCAACACACGAATACTAATATGTGTTACTCCCAGTGTGCAGATTCTGTGTACACCATCACGAAGGTTTCGCATTCATAAAGTTACTCGTCAAAAGTATTCTTGTTATATAAATGCATGAATGCGTAAAAGGATAGTAGAATTACAAAATGAGAATGTATTGCAGAAGGAAAATAACTACAAACAACTATCCATTTTTATTTTAAACGGATTAATGAAATGTTTTCATAGCTTGGTACTTCATGTCTAGTTATTACACATTTTGTAACTTATCTACAAATATCTCAGCATACAGAGAAGAAGCATAGGTAACAAATACTATATGCAATATAAAATGAACAGTCAGTATGTATCTACCAATGTAGAAAAAGTCCATTAAATTGATTTACAAAACAAAATTATTCCTAGTCAACTTCTCAGTTCCTTTTAATATTTTTGAAAACGAAAGTGCAATGTTTGAGTCAGCCACCATCAACAATGTTCTGAAGACTTGTCCAAAAACAAAATATTTCAAGGGCAGATACTTAAAATGTATCCCAGATTCGTATTGTCAACAACGAAGCTCGTCAGAACGTTAAACAGGTAACGCAGGATGTTCAGTATTGGGAGATATACTGAAGGCAACAGAATTCGGTTCCAGAAGCTTCTCGGAAAGTTACGCGGCAAGTATATATGGTAGAGAGATATCTTCTGAATAGCTCAAAAACCGTATCATAGAAGTTTACTATACCAAAGGCAAGAAGGAATGACGAAATTCTGAAGACAGAACTGAAAATAACAAAACGCGTCTCGTGAAGAAGCATCCACCCGACATCGTATCGAGGGTCTCCAATCATCGCACCTCCACGAGGACAGCGCTTCCACGAACGCCCTCTCGCGCACACGAGACAATGGGGCGCACGCGGGCCCTTCCCCCCCCCCGCCCACGCAGACACCTCCCCTTCGCTTCGCGCAGCCGTCGGGGGCGGGGACGCCAGCCCCGTCCCGCCCCCGCCGCCGCAATCACCGACGGCATCGGGGGCGGCGCGGCGGACGCAAATCACGCGATGGCGGTGGCGGTGGCGGGGGCGGGGGCGGGGCCTGGGCGGGTCCGCGGCGACGGTAGGACGCACCGCCGCCGACAAAAAGAGAATTACCTATAATGAAGGGCACGCCGAGAGGAGGGGTCCGTGCGGGAAAAGGGCCTGGAAGGGCTGCTCCGAGGGAGAGAAAAGAACCTCCCCCGGGAGAAGTCATGTGACTTTTAAAGACGCTCCCCCAGACCGGAGCGGAGCGCAGCGCGCCGTCGGAAAAGTGTTTTGCACCGTTCGTGATCCGGATCTTTTGGGCCGGCGGAGGCTCCCTGTGGTACACCGGCTCGTTAGGGCCGCTCTTCTCGGAGGCGCTCGGCCCCAATGAAAGGCAGGCGGCGCGGCGCGGCGCGGCGCGGATGCGGCTGATTGGGAGTTGCCGCCGAGTTCGATAAGTTCAAAGGTTGCGAATCTCCTCGATTGCAGTTTTCATCCCGTTATTTGCAGCCGGAGATGTAGAAAAGGACTTCGGAAACGCGTAAACCTGTCCAAGGTATCCTCCCGAAAGTGCTTCTCGTTCCTTCTTCAACACGTAGTCGATGCTTCGGGCATTTTAATGTAGTACTTCTGTTTATATTACACTTGGGTCCATGTGAACTTTGTGAAAAATTTCTTGCGTAAATATAGGAAATTAGGAGTGAAATATTAGCATATGTATCTTTCATATAATAAACTGCTTCGGCAGGTCCTGATAATATTTTAATTCTCATCTTAAATTATTTTGAACTCAACCAGTAAAAATTTAAAACTTCATCCACTGCGTTAGGTTAAAGAAACATTTTCTTTTTTACCGACTTGTAATCACGACTCTTGGCAGTAAAAAAACTGGTAATGAACATAACTTGCAAGAAAATTAATTACCTTCCATCGAAGTGCGAAGTTCACTAGCAAGTAGATCTTACATCTCAGAAATTTCCATAATTTCCAGGTTCCATGATTTACATACAGGAAATGAGGCAGACTATACTCGTGGGAAGTACGTAGCGTGCCGTAAAGTAGCTATGAATGAATTCGCACGTCAAAGAGCGTGATACGATCAATAACGCAGCGTATAAAAAAAGTTTCCATTTCTCACAACCCAATCTATTCTTGCACTACCTCCCTGCAAATCAACAGCAGCTTTCAGAACCGTTTACGACGTTCACAAATTTTGCAACATCGTTGCCGTCCACAGGAACAATCTCGTGGGGAAATATAATTACTCGCAAACTTTACGAAATTACGGCGTCCGGGGTAAAATGAAGAACTTCCAGCACGAACAATTATTCTGCCAGTCAATCAAGTCGC
Organism: Acheta domesticus; assembly: GCA_031308135.1. Classification (NCBI taxonomy): domain Eukaryota; kingdom Metazoa; phylum Arthropoda; class Insecta; order Orthoptera; family Gryllidae; genus Acheta; species Acheta domesticus. Next base: position 202,482,729 of record JAHLJT010004567.1, on the reverse strand, counting down.
GTTTTAAACAGGTTAGTATCGTTAAACTCCCTTCGAATGCAAGTCGTGTCTGGGGGAGAGCTTTTTTTATTTATTCCGGTTAAAATTTAATTTTTATCAACCGGTGTTTTTAACGGACGACGTAACTCCGGCTTCCTCCCTCGACAGTTGCGAGGGGAAGTAGCTTGTGGTCGGTGCGGCTGTTGCCCGCCTCACTCCCGCTCTACTCTCACCCTCTGTCCCGTCCTTCCGGCTTCAGCCCTGCGTTCAAATGGCTACTCTGATTAAAACAGATAGAGAGCGGCGAAGCAGCAAAGCATTGTTTGGGGTGCCATTGTCTTTTTTTTTATTTCCCTTTCTCTCTTTGTCATATCATAACGTCCACGATAAGGATCGCTTCCGTCTCAAAGGTGCTTGCCGTAGGTCAGATAAAGCACTTGATGGAATCTGGACAGATGCGTTCATGACGATTCTGAAGACAGGATGGAGGGAATATTGTTTGAAAACCGTGAGAAATGTGTTTGAATTTGTTCGTGAGGGAGAAATTCAAATGATCTCGAATACAAATTTGAGGACGACACGCCATGTGGAAAAAAATTACTATCAGAACATTGTTATGAAATAATAAACAATGGATATATCATCTGAAGTAAAAAAAAAACGTGTCAAGATAAATCTTCCTCTTTCCTTCAATGATACACACGCAACGGCACAGTGAAAGCTGTGACGCAAATGGGAAAGTACTAACAATTAATTACCCCAAATGAAATGCATAATGGAAAATACATAACTGCTGAAATATACTGTAATAACATTCAATGCGCGAACAAATGATTTCCTGCAAATTTATCATCATCCCGCACGCACAAATCTATCCAATATTTATTTTCTCATTTCGCTCCCCATTATTCAACCATTTCGACAAGCCCTCGACCAGCAGGCATCACCTCGCGCGCGCGCTCATAAGCGACCATAATTACTTTGCACGCGCCGCGCCGCGCCGCGCCGCCACCGTCGGAATCCGCCCTCAGCGTCACCCCGCGCGGACATTACGCTCCCCTCGTCCTCACCCCCGTCCCCGTCCCCGTCCTCGTCCTCCAAGGCCCCGCTGGGGGCACGGACGGCGCACGTGGCGCCGTCGCTACATTCGCATTAACCTGCGTCCGACGCTGCGGCGGCGGCGGCGACGTTCCGCCAGGCCACGCCCCCTCCCGCCCATAGGCGGTGATTAATAACGGTCTTGAGCGATCAGGCGCCGCGACGCCCGTGCTGACGGCCGAGCGAGGGGCGACGCGTGGCCCCGAGGGATGGGCGGGTTCGGAGCGAAGGGAATGGGACGTGGGGATGGGAATGGGGAGGTGAGGTTGGGAGCGCAGAGGAAAGCGACCGGGAATCGGGATGGGGGTGCAGAGCAGGCGAAATGACAAGGTCGGGGCAGAATATTGGGAATAGCGGGTATGGGGAAGTAAAGACGGAGAAGGATGTGGGTTGATATTGTTAAGTGTGGACAGGGAATGAAGAAAAGGGATTAGCATTAAGGATTTAAAAGAAAGAGTGGAAGATAGAAAATATAAATGGAATACCTGTAGACTGGAGAGAAACAGAAAACGACACGAGGCGAATAAACGACAATAATTCAACCAGAGTATTATATAGTTTTGAAATAAAAGTGTTGGAACTGCAGGGTGAAATCATGCCGAACCAATGCTGGAGCGTGAGAAATTTCAATGGAAAAGAAGGCCGAAGAATACAATGTGAGCAGATATGTACATGTTGTAAGATCATTAAAAAAATCGAAGTGTATGTGAAGAAAGCATCGGTTAACCTTCCAACCTATACTTTTAAAATCTATCTATTGAAAGTTCGGTATCCGACTCTCGTAACAGAGGGAAATATGGTCACATTACAAGTCTCAGCTCACACTCACTGACTCATCACGTCAAGATGAAGTACAAGGAAACAAAGTTGGGGTGTTACAATCTTTTACAGTTATTTATTGCATTATTTGTATTATTATTATTGTTATTATCATCATTTATTAGCCTTATTCACTCCACTGTGGAGCGTTGTCCGCATCACAGCCGGCATACGGCCCTTCTAAGCAACGTGAGTTAATCGCATTTCCACTGGCGAAAGGCGCGGCGTCAGAAGCATGGAAGCGATGCGCCACAGACGACCGCAAGGGCGGCGGCGGCGGCGGCGCCTGTAAGCCACCGGCGACAGCAGCGCAAACCAAGAGCCCCGCGGCGCATCGAAGCGGGCACGTGGCGAGGGCTCCGGCGGAGGCGCGGCGCGGGGACGTCTGATCGAGAGCGGATAGAACGTAACGAGGCTCGACGCGGCGTTCCCCAGGGCGCGCCCGCTCGCCCTCGCGCCGGCTGATCCCGCATTAAGTTTACATCCATTACCCCCCCCTCGCACAGTGGTCACACATCAACACTGACGCGCCGGATAATCCACAATATTTTTTTTTTATTTACTTTAAAGACCAGCACGTGCATTTTGTAGGTGAAAAAAACAACAAATATACACTTATATTTTAAAATACCAAGGTGGGGGTTGTAGAATGGGGAATGTACAAGAAAAATAAATTCAATAAGGAATTAAAGGGACCGAACAAGTAGATATTATTACACATTTTCAACGAAAAATCAGTATAATTGTGCTTTTAATCAAATGAAAGTCTGGGTGGTACACAAACTGCGAACTTTGAATATACAAATCTTCATATTTTCATATTATCAAATGCCTGTAATTTCTACCTAAATAAGCACATTAAATTCGTAGGAATATAACGTCATTATTTACAATTTTGGACGGCTGTTACCCCATTTTAAATATTAGAAGGCTATAGTGTACACAGTTACAGTGAATTTAATAGTGATTGAAATTTTGAATTTCCGCCGCCTAAATGCTGATTCTCCACCACCGTGCGCGCGCTCCCAATACCTCCGCCGCTGCCCGTGCTTTCGGAAAGCGCTCAAATTCAATGGCGAGGCGGAGCAAAGCCGCGGCCCCTCAATGCGCGCGGTTAAGACCTGCATCAGGAGCGACGGCCCCGAGTAATGGGCGTGTCATAAGCGCACGCGCACTGAACAGCACGGCGAGCGCGGAGCCCCAGCCCCACCACCGAATTTTCACTCGCCACAGCATCGTCGCACGTTCGCCCCAGGCTAAGCGGCTCAGATCGAAATCAATTTTGTTTCATGAAGTACACAGTAACGCATTACTAGGAGCTTGTAGCCAGCCTTAAAAGCCTTCAACCTCGAATAAGGAGATGTATAGAGCGAACATTGTGATCTGAAATAATAAAGTTCGCAATGAAGTGAAGAGAAAGAAAATTAGAGTATTATTTTTGCGGAATGATCTGTCTTGCGGAGTGGATCAATACAGCTAGGAGCAGGCACCAGTAGACGGAATTGTTTTGGTACCCTCTCAGTTTTTTTAAATTAATCAGTATTCCGTTCCACAAGCGTCAAAGTTTCCATTATTGACAGTTTTTGCCTACCTTGTACATTATATCTACATTTTAAACGTTTTAAAATCTTCAAAACTTAAACCTGGCTTAGTGGTGACAGTATTTCGAGTTACCGAATCGGAAAAACTTTGAATGGCTCGAGCACTTTGTGGTTCGCGACCGAAACTCTCGTTAGAACGGCATCTCCCGAAAGGAAACCACCCTTGACGACAGAGTTAAACACGGCAATTTCCCCAAAGCAGTTAAGTCCACTTTCGAAGTCAGAGTTATTACGCAATCAACGATTAACGTCGCCCGCATACGACACTCCCGCCCGCTAAAAACTTAATCGCAGCGGAGCAGTAAGCACTTTTGGACACACACACCGTTAGACCCGACGACCCAACCTCGCACGCAACATCAAACTCCGGCATATTTAATGAACGAAACGAATACTGAAACGGTCAACATCCATCATACAGTAGCGTAGCCAGTGTTTCACAAAATTTGATCCGGAGTGCATATCATATGCTAACACGACGGACAGTTCTTTTCCGGATAACATCACGCAGATGGAGAGAGCATCGTGTTGGGCGGAAACGCTCCGAAGGCATTCAATTCAAAATACGCTGCGTTCTTGTAGATCTCATTTCCGGGGGGAGGCGATAAGGAAACGCGCCACTCTGACATATTTCCGCGCATCTGCTACTCACTCGGGCCCAGACGCACTCAACGCCCGCGCGCCGGCAAGCTGACGACGACGCGGCCGGCTGATGACCGTGGGGGCGGGGGCGTGGGCGAGGGGTTGCGTGGCAAGGCGCCACCTCCCACTCCCTCCTGGCGCGTCTCGCGGGCGTTTAATTAAGTGGGGAGGCCAACGCGCCACGCGCGTGCGTGAGGTGACTGCGTCTTTTTGTCTTCCACCCCGTCCGTTCCCGACCTTAAGGCGTCCCCGGGTGGGGTGGGGGGTGGCAGACAAAACACTGCGCGGCGGCGCGGCGTGTGGCGGCGGGTGGGAACGCAGGTGGTGGTGGTGGTGGTGGTGGTGGTGCTAAGTTGATGGTGGTATTGGAGGTTGTGGTGGTGCTGGAGATGTTGGAGATAAGAGGGTGATAGTGATGGTGGTGGTGATGGTGTTAGAGGTGGTGATGATGGTGAAGGTAGTGGTGGCGCGGCGATAGTAGTGGAGGAGAGAACTGAAGTAATATATATTTCCGCTGGTACGGTGGCCATGAGGTGAAGGTTATAAAAACTACGGAAGCCTCGATGATCTTGTGCAGTTGGCGGAAAAAGGGCTCATGGGGCATGTTAATGGTGGTCCAAGAGTTGAGTGAGAGGGCGCTGATGGGTGGATGTGGCAGGACTAGATGGTTGTACTTCTGTCCCAGTGGTTGTGTGCACAGGCGTATCTAGGTATTCAGGCGCACATGGCAAGCATAAAATTTGCGCCTCTGTCACTACATTTCAAATGAGGGATTTTGTTATTTGTCTAGCGAGTATACTCTGAGAAGAGCCCCTTGTGAGTGGCGCCTATGGCACGTGCCATGTCTGCCATACCGTAGATACGCCTCTGGTTGTGTGACGATGATAAAGATGATGACGTACAAAGTGCGGGAGACGACGGCGGCAGCGGGCAGACAACAGCGACGGCGGGTGGCGTGGCGGCGACCGCGTCCCCGGCCGTCCCCGCACCGCAGCGGGAGAAAAGTCCTTTCTTTTTGTGAGCGGGAAGAAGCAGGGGCGTATTCATTAATGCGTGGAACGAGGGCGCGCGGCTACACGCGAGGGGATGCTTTGGCGCGGGCTAATGACGCACTTGGCATTCCGCAGGGGCGGCCCAACAGACAGACTTTCCGCCCGCCCGCCCGCCCGCCCGCCCGCCGACGGGGCCCGATCGCCCTGCGTGGCCCCACCCACTGGCGGATCCACGGGGGCCATGGCACCCCAAAAGGCCTAGAGTTTGCATTTACCTTCCTTTATTTGGCAAAATTTAGTTAAATAATAATATAAGCTAGAATTATGTAATTGTTTAAAAATTATATTGTAGAGTTTCATATCTAAATTATATTAATAATATACAATATAATAACAAATATGTTTATTATTTAACAAAAATCTACGTTCCCCCCTCCCAAAAAAAGATCGACTGGATCCGCTCATGGTCCCACTCGTCCAGGTCCACCCGTCTCCCGGAGGCCGAGAAGTTGGAAGATTTGATTCATTTGTTTAGTGTAACAGACCTGCAGCAATTTTAGACATTAGATATAATACTGCTTTCAGGGATTAAATAAGTTAATAAATATAACAAAAAAGGATTGTGGAAAAAACGAACAGCAAAGTGAAGTAATCGGTTCTGTTTAATTCTTTTAAATTTAGTTTCTGATTAATTGGTCTTCAATGAATGTACTTTAACTGATGAATTCCAAATCACTGCGTACAGATATTAGAAAATAATCAGTTTGTAAATAAGACATTATACCAAGTACAACAATTTTTGTAGTGGAGCTACATTTTTACGAGATTCATAATTTCTTCGCGGCGTGACTCTATGATCTAGAATTACTATTTCTATTGTAGCGTCGCGAGGTGGCGCACGTGCCGTTTCGCTGGAAAGCCCGGCCTTAAGCCGGATGGGGGATGGGGGTGGAATGCGGCGGCGCCTCGCCGGCGCGCGCCGGGCAGGAAATCCCAGCCCCAAAATAAGCGGGACAACTGGGCGTGCCTGAGTGCGAGTCCATTGAAGACCGCTGCTATCTGCTGAGGGCTGGCTTGCGAGCCGAATGACGCCCGCCGCTGGTAGAGTGGGGGACGAGCCGTGGGGTATTTATTGCGGCGCCGACATGCGCTCGGGGGATACGCTAGTGAGTCGAAAGACGTGAGGTATCTCCGTGCAACCTTGCACGTTTTGGCATCCGGCCATGTAACATCTAGTTACGGGGACTAATGTCCGACAGCTCGCACTTCGCGCAGCTTCTCATGCTCTCGAGCAGAGGCACTGGGCTCAGCCTAGGGACGGTCGCGGGGTTTCGCGGCTTAGAGAATAGAAAGGTTGCCTAAGGTTTTCAATTTTGTAACATTTTCTTGTAATTTATTATTGTAAATATACTGTACATACTATTCAGAATCTGTCGTCTGTGCTTTTCATGTCCAGTACGCCACAGACTCGGAACCTTTCTTTTCTAAAACTGGTGGCAGCGGTTATCGTAAACTCACGCCGGAGTGCCGCAGTTTTTTTTCTAAAACTGGTGGCAGCGGTTATCGTAAATTCACGCCGGGCTACCGCAGTTTTTTTTCTAAAACTGGTGGCAGCGGTTATCGTAAATTCACGCCGGGCTACCGCAGTTTTTTTTCTAAAACTGGTAGCAGCGGTTATTGTAAACTCACGCCGGAGTGCCGCAGTTTTTGTCTAAAACTGGTAGCAGCGGTTATTGTAAACTCACGCCGGAGTGCCACAGTTTTTTGTCTAAAACTGGAATAGTACGCGTAAAGACAGTGTACCGCAGTTAAAGGTGCACACGCGTCGTAATTACGTGGCGCCGGCAGAGTCGTGCACGCCACGAGAAACCGAAAGTGCGGTAATTCGGTACGGTAGTTTCGGGGCGGTACAATCCGACTCGGAACCTTTCTTTTCTAAAACTTGGAACTGGAATTGGTATTGGTACTGGAACTGGAGCTGGAACTGGTACTGGAACTGGAGCTGGTATTGGTACTGGCACTGGAAGGAGACATCCCGGACGGACCAGAACGAGAGGAAGGAAGGAGGCCAAAACACCGGATCCAGAAGGCGCTGGCGCTCACGCGACACCGAGGTCAACTGAACGTAAGTGTGTTTTTTGTACTGGCCGGGGATCAATTCAGGCAAAATGTCTTTCTTAGCGGGTTATAGGAAAGAGGTGCTTGTTAGGGTCGCGACGGAGATGGGGGAAACGTTGGAAGGGAACGAGACGATAGTTAGATTAAAATCTATCATCACGGGAAGCGAGCAGTACGATGAAATATTCGTGAAACAACTTGCTGATCAGGAGAAAGAACAGGTCGCAGAAGCACGCGAACTTGAATTAAAAGAGCAGGAAAGATTACGCGAACTCGAGGAAAAAGAGCGAGAAAGGCAGGAAAAAGAGCAAGAACGGCAGTACGAACTCGAACAACGGCAGTACGAACTCGAACGGCTGAAATTAGCTAATCAGGCTACCTCGCGCGAATCTTTAGGTAGTAGAGATTCGGGAAACAGAAGTAGTATCCGTATCAGCCATGTAATGGATAAGTTCAAAGGCGAAGGTGAGGATATTACCTTGTTTTTAAGTGTATTTGAGGCGCATGCTCGTCAGCTCGACATTGCGCCGGTAGAATGGGTCAGTCAATTAATGGGATTGCTTCCCAATGAAATAAATACATGGTTAGTTGTAGGATCAGATTCTTCAGAGCAGGATTATAATCAAATCAAAACGCAACTTTTGGATATGTACAAATTCACGCCTGAAAAATGTCGTCAGATGTTTTGCAGGTCATGCAAAGGGTGCGAAAACTACATGGAATGTTTATGCTCGCGAACTGACGAACTATTGCCAGAATGGATTTCAGGGTTGAAAGTTGAAACTTATGATCAATTATTAGACTTGATTGTCACCGATCAGATGAAACGGAAGGTGCCGGCGGACATACGTGCCCATTTCGTAGATGTTTGGGGCGAGGTTTCGCAGTCCCAAGATTTGGCGCGTAGGCTGGACACCTACGAAAACAATAGGTCTAGTGCGTATAGGAAAGCTTTTTCTAAGGTTAATCACAAGGAGCCTGTGGGGGAACAAAAGTGGAAAAAGGTGACGGAGAGCGTGCCCTCCACTTCTAAGCCCGCAGCGCCCAAGGCAGATAGGAACGCGGAATTCGACAAGCCGCAGGAACGCACGTGCTATTTATGTAAAAAACCGGGGCACATTAAGAAATACTGCCCTCAGCTCAAATCAAGCGAGAAAATGTGTCACGTTGTCGACACCAGTGCGCAGGAATTGTTGCTCCCACACACATTTTTTGGCACGGTTTTGCGGAAATCCTATTTCCTTCTTATCAAGCAATTCTGGGGCGAATCGGTTGATCTGATCAACAGCTAACATACGTCAGGCCGAATCAATATACCGC